>CM024753.1:19814507-19888229 GCA_014218235.1 Colocasia esculenta | reverse complement strand
GACACCGGGTTAACTAGCTGTTTGTTGGTGAGCTGGGCACCGTTTCAACCAGCGGTTGTGTTCATCTCTTAGTGAGGGAAATCTCACCGTGTTGGTGAGGACTGGATGTAGGTAGACCAACGGGGGTCTTACCGAACCAGGATAAATCAGCGTGTCCTTGTGTGATTGCTTCCTTCTTCCCTCTCAGCTCTCTTTGTTTTTGCATTCGTTATCATTTCCGCATTAGTTTCCGTTGTTCATTCAAGACAAAGTTTAAAGCCCTATTCACCCCCTCTAGGGCTAGTCATAGTCTAGATCCTTTCATTAACTTATTGACAAGGATATATATTCACCATTTTTATAAATTAAGGCGAATAATGCCTGAAATTTTGTAGGGTCCCTCACATAATGGGCAACTTATGTTTTGGGCCATGAGAGAGGAGGTTCCAACAAATCTCTACAATCATGAGAGAGAGAGAGAGAGAGAGAGAGAGAAGATGGGTGTATGTAGGAATGGAGAGAGAGGAGGATCTATTTTAAAAAGGAAATATTAAAACCTACACAGGGGATGTATCGGAGGGGTACTCATCTCATACAGTTAGTAAGTCATTCTCATTTTAAAGAGATGTGGAACTCTTCCAAATTTTAATAATATTATATATTAATTACATTTTATTTTGAAAAATATTTATTACATGTCAAATATATAACACATATCGGCCATTATCATTGGACACCACACGGAAAGTGAGAGAGGGAGAGAGAGAGATCATAATATTTAACTCTAGTGAGGAAAAAAGTATTGGAGAGTGAGAAGGATCTTTGAACACATCTAAAGGGATCGACCAAGAAGGGTTTCGGTGTGTTTATGTTATATATTTTTAGTGTTTTTTGTAGTTATTGGACCTTTTTAGTATATATAATTTTTGTACTTTACTTGGCATCATCTATATATACTTGATAAAAGAGAGTTGTATAAACTATCCTTAAATTAATGAAATCTCTTTCGTTTATCATTATTTAATATATTTGGGCATATTTATCCACTCATTATTTTATAGCCTATAAGTTCCTAACTCACTATTTGTCCGTACAATTCTACATCAGACCCGAGGCCGCTGCCTCAAAGTTTAAAGCCCAAGTACCCAAACTGGTTATCCGGTACCCATTAACTCGTCGGGTCATCCCGCAGGCCCGTTCCACATCCACGGCCCGCCCACTAACAGCTCCCCGCCTCTCTTTCCTCGAGAAGATCCAGGAGGGCTCTTAGGGCCCAAGTATCCAAAGTGGTTATCTGCTACCTATTAACTCGTCGGATCCACCCCGCAGACCCGTTTCGTATCCACGGCCCGGCCCACTAACACCTCCCCGCCTCTCTTTCCTCGAGGAGATCCGGGAGGGCTCCCCTCCGGCATTTCTTTCCCCTCCACCGCCACCATCTCCTCTCCGGCCGGCCGCCTCCTCCTCCGTCCATTCTTCTCCGATCCGCCATGGACGACGACCGCGTGCGGCAGGTGGCGGCGCCGTTCCAAGCCCAGATCCTTCTCCTCCCACTGCCAACGCCGCCTCCTCTCCGATCTGCTCCATTTCTGACGTCTTCGTGCTTTGCTTTGTTTCCTTCCGGGGCGCAGGTGGTGGAGCAGTCAGTGCTGACGGTGGTGAAGGCGGTGGAGGATAAGCTCGATGAGGAGATCGCGGCGCTTGAGCGGCTCGACCTCGACGACCTCGAGGCGCTGCGGGAGCGTCGGCTGCAGCAGCTCAAGAAGGCGGCGGAGAGGAGGACCCGGTGGGCCGCCCTCGGCCATGGCGAGTACACGGAGATCGCGGAGAAGGAGTTCTTCGCCACCGTGAAGGCCAGTGACCGCGTTGTCTGCCACTTCTACCGCGAGAACTGGCCTTGCAAGGTAAATTCCTAAGCTCGGTTTGTGCATGGAGATCTGGAAGATCCATCAATTCTTGATACATAGTACATCAACATTCTAGTTCCTTGTTCCTTTTTGATACCAAGGATTATACAGTTCCCCTAACTTGCCTAGAAATGTAGGTGATCCTCTGCAGAGGAAAGGTGAGATCCTTATTAAAATTGAAACTAACATCGAGTATCGGTGTTTTCCAATTTACCGTCATACAAAACAGCAGCCTTTCGGCGCTGGGAGATGGAATCAAGTCATCGCAGGGAAACAAAATCACCAGCCACTTCTATAACTGTGGACTGGAGGTAAAATACATCCAAGGAGGGAGAAGGGTGTGGCAAGAGAGATGGTCGATTTACCCATGTACCAAACACCTTTGGACTGTTGCCCTGCACTGCAAACTGAGGTGGAATTATGCTTTGCTTAAGGTAAAATGATGATGATGATGATGATAATAAAAGAAATTGCTAGAAAATATGGTTTGAATGAGAAAATTGCTTGTCCAGGTTTAACCTTCTTATTCTCAAAGAAAGCACCTATAAATGCTGGCTATACAAGTTAAAGAAATAAAGGGATAAATGTCACTGGAATATGTATATATATATATATATAGGATGAGCAAAATGCTCTAACTGTACTCAGAATCAAGGTACATGTTTTTGTGTCGAAGCGGTTTGTTGATGCTGGAGATGTTCAGCCATTCGCAACAGTTTTGCACTTAGTGCCTGGTAAAAGGGGGATGCTATGAAAAGCTTAGTGTATATAATTGCTGCTTTTAAGAGTCAGAATCAATACATTCAGGAATGAGGGAAATGTGTTGTTTATTGCTCTTAGCTTAAACTGGAAACATACAATGATTTTGAATACATATCAGGGCTATATATTAGTAACAGTTTCTAGACCTACTGAATTGCTTGCTGTTGGCTCAAGTTCAGTGATCAACATTAGTTCTTGTTGGGTTGTTCCCTGATCCATGTTGACCTGTTAGCTATGACCATATGAACAGAATGTTTGTGTGCCTTGCTCAGCCAAGTCAGTTATTCTGATTTCTTTCTCGCCACATGATCTATTAGCAAATTGAAGATTTATGAGAAACTATTTTATGTATAATCTAATGGTGATAAAGCAGAATGAGTAGTGAATGCCAGGTCCTAAAGATTTTAGTGAATGCATCTTTCTGAAAGGTATTTTCTCTGATTGGTTTAGACATGTTGTTTATATGCTTAGCCTCCTTGGTGATGCATCAGGAGTGGTTGTGACTTGTGAGAAAGTGAGTGTGTGATTTCTTAATAGAACGGAATAATGTTATGCAAAATCCTGTGAATTATGAAAGGTGCTATTTTTTTAAGATTATGCAGTTATCTCGTTTTGCTGGCGGTGACTATTATGACCTTGCTCCTTTTTCTTCTTTATCATAAATAGCAGTTTGGATATTTGGTTACATTTATCTGTAGAATGCCTTTCTCTCTGTCATTTGTTTAAAATTTGTAAAAGTTGAGCACCTTCCATAATTTAGAAGTTGTTTATGACCTTTTGAAACGGATTGTGTCATGAGAACCGTTTGACTCCTTTTACATCGAAACCATCTTCTAGGGTTAACTCTACTGGATAAACTAGTTCCTGTGTTTTGTGGAATTATGAAGCTTTTGGAGAAATTCTGGTGGTGTGGGAGTGGTTTGAATTTTGAAATAGCATTGTCTGCAAAGCACGGGGACCTAGCTCAGCATTCCAATATCAAATGTCAATCATGTATCTGAGAAGGATGTTCTCATGGTACTTGCCCAATGCATTCACATAATCATCACAAAGCCCGCCACAAGCAGTGCCAGGCCACCTCTAGATCTTGTACCAGGAACACAACTAGAACCACCTACTAGATTCAGAAAATTGAATCGCTAATGCGCTCACGGTTGTAGCTTTTCTGGATTGGGAATGAACATAAAGACTTCAAGAACCATAACATAAATGGCACACTATTGATACAGTGCCCAATTCTGGGTCACTTCTGATGGAAGGAAAGTTGGAACAATAGTACCTGATAGGTCAGGCCTCTCTGAGCACCCTGGGGTCAGAAATTCACTCTCTTTTATGTTAAAGTCCGACTGAAAAATCTCAATTCTAGTAACCATCACACTATATGCATTGCTCTTTGACAGGGATTTAGAGCAAATTCTCCAGTTGAAAATATAGGTCAGGCTGCACTCTGATTGATCTTACTTTCTTCATGCTATTATGTCCATCATAAGATAAATGCAAGTAGTTCATCTACCTTCAGTTAAATGGAAGATAACATATTAATGTCCTGTTCTTCCCAGGTAATGGACAAGCACCTGAATCTTCTAGCCAACCAGCACATGGAGACACGCTTTATAAAGATACATGCTGAGAAGAGTCCCTTCTTGACCGAGAAGCTCAAAATTGTTGTACTGCCGACCCTTGCCCTCATAAAGCATGCTAAAGTTGAGGATTATGTGGTAAGAAAGGTGATTTTGCTCTGTTGTCACTCGAGTCAGGTTGTTCTGAATTGACGTTAGATGAATGGGGCTTTTGTAGGTCGGATTCGATGAGCTGGGAGGAACGGATGAGTTCTGCACTCAAGACCTGGAGGAGAGACTCGCAAGATCCCAAGCTATCATTTTCGAGGGTGAGACATCGATTTCTCAGCTTAAGACCAGCACGAGGCCCCAAAGAAGTGTTCGGCAGTCGGAAACTGCGAATTCATCTGATTCAGAGTGACTTCGATGCATTATTATGGCTTTGTTTATTCGGAAAGGGAGGGGGGAGTCTTCGTCCTTGGGATATTACTTTGATATTTCTTACATATGGAAGTTGATTAATCTATTAATTGGTGATATTTGTCATCTTTGGTGAGAAAGTTTTGCCCTCGATGTAAGTTTTATTGAGTGTCAGCTATCGGCTGCTGCCATCGCCGTCGTGTGACTGGAAAGCTTCAGAAGGGGAGTTTAGCACAAATAGTCAAATCTTCTTAGATTGGAGTTTGTGTTGAAGAATTGACGTCTTTTTACCAACATACTCGATATATTATTCTAATCCATGGGAGATTTGTGATCAGTTTTTTACCATTCCCAGTGAATTCCACAAGGAGCTTGGAATCACTCTTTTTAAGTCCTCGTCAGTCTTTTTTTTTGTAGCAAAGGAGGAGCTTAATGCTCCATTTACTAGAACAAACCAGATACATAATATATGAGAAAAGACCAGAAGACACAAAGGGCGATAGAAGGGGCAAAACATAAGAGCATACAACTAAAAGGAAAGGCACCAAGATAAAGGTCCTTTCAACATGAAAATGAGTAAAGATCATACCCATAGCCCTGAAATAAACCAACAAGAAACAACACATAGGATCAAAAGAATCCTCACAAAGCTTTCGGAAAATGCACACAAACAGATGGTGTGCGGGTGATCTCAAGAACACGAGCCAAAGTATGATCTTCTCAACCGGGGGAATCCAGAGCCTAACTAAATGGCCACAGAAGCCTCATCCGAAGCTCAACCAGACAGTAGCACTTGTCGATCAGTGATACTAAAAACACAAAAAGGAAGAAACAGCCACAATATGATGTCACAGCCAATAGCTCCTTTGAAGCGAGGACTAAAGAAGAGTCCCAAAAATTGGGAAGGAACAGGACTTCCCAGCACAAAAGGGGAGCTAAGATGGGCAAGAGGGAAGTAGGGGGAGGGGAGATGAGCTGGAGGGAGGGGCAGAGGAAGAAGGGGGCACAGAGAATGGGCCTAACACAGTGGGGGAGGGTGTGGGGAGAAGGGGCAGATCTAGCCATGAAGAGGGGGGTGGGGTGCATACATGGTTGGCAGTATCGACCTAAACGTATTGGTATCCTAAACCATGATCCAAAACCAGATAAACTCCCCTCTTAAGAGAAGTTCTAAGTCCGTCCGATACATCCGAAACCGATCCGTTTCGCCCGAAACCAACACTGCCAAGATCGAACAGGGTGCAGTGGAGGGAAAGAAAGGAAGGGGATGTGGTGGTGGATCCGGCAGTGCAACAGATAAAGAAAGGAAGAGCAGATCAAAGGAGGGGCGAATCTGAGCAGCAACACGAACAAGGGGGAGAAAGGAGAAGAGTCCGCGGCAATGCGAAGAAGAGAGAGGAGAGGGTGGAGAAATTAAAAAAAGGGGGGCAAAATCTTGCAATCTCGCTATCCAACTCAGCTTCATTACAAGAATTTTCTTGCAATAAACATTTCTCATCTCATATTGGTACTTCAGGTTTATGAACATTGCACCCCCCACAGGTATTATATTAAGATTGTTCCACTTTTGGTAAGCAGATGCAAAAAACTTGCACGATTCGAAGGGAGAAAAAGGACTTGCATGTGACTGAGTGGCTTTGAAGGTCCAATGTTCTGCTGTCTTAACATGAAAAAACAAAAACTAGATGAAAGAATTTTTTTTGTGATTAATGTTCGAGAGGCGTATAAACTTAAATGTGGATCCTCATAAACATATGTAGGTGCTCTTTGAAACATTTACCTGGGAAGTTCATTCTGCGCATGAGATCCTACTCTTTTTTAGAGCCCATTATCATCTTGGATACAAAGACAGCTCCTGCAACCGAGTGCAGTTGCAACATCTTCATCCGTAGCTTCAAGCAATTAACAGGGACCGCAATACTTTTAGTCTTTATCTACAGAAAATTCTTACCAACTAAAAGGGCGTACCCAGTGCATGAAGCTCCCGCCAGTGCAGGGTCTGAGGAAGGGACGATGTTAAATTATCAACTAATGAGTTAAATTTTTCCCAAGGGCATCCCCATCACAAGATGCCATCAGTTGGCAAAGTTATACAAGCCACGCAACAAAAAAGAAGAGTTCAAGAACGCAAACCAAACTAGAACAGTCCATCCTTTCTATTCTCATCTATTCACATTCCTTTATCTGAAGAAAAGATACACCTTACATTTCATTCTAGACAACATAAGAAAAAACACAAATTGGCTTACATGGAAGAGGCATTTCACAACTGCCCCATCTCTTGTTAAAGAATGATAAAAGAAACAGGTTAAAAAAAAATAAAGTACAAAATCAAGGTGGGGGGGGGTGGGGAGGAGAGAGAGGCTGCTACCGTAATGGCATTTTCAAGCAATTTCAACATGGAAAACATACTATACATTTCTATGGCCGAAGTCGGGAAGGGAGCAATAATGGTACACAGCAGGGGGCTACCACCTGTAAGTAACTATTTGGATCACATTCTGAACCTTAGGAACCTACAAGGAATTGTTTGGTCGCCCATCCAACGGGGGACAAGATTCCACAGGATGTACAGCTGCATCAAGGTCAATCAAAGGGTTTAATACCTTTTCCACCTCACCTTGTAGAAGATTCATCTCTTCTAGAATCATAGATTCTGCAGATTTGCATGTTTGCTCATCACGGAATGCCAGGGTCCATCTGCCATCAACCACCAACTTTCTCTTGCCTTTACCGGTGACATCAGGCTTGGACTCCATAGTAGGCAAAGTTGTTGGACGGATACGTAAATGTAACCACTTTGGATGCTTGTCGTCTACTTTTGGCTGTTCTCCAGAAGGAAAATGTGTCATTAAACAAAAAATACACAACCTAGATGAAGTGGAAGAAGATGAATTATTTGGAAACTGATAAAACACCATTTCCAATTTGTTAGAATAAATTTACATCCCACAATTTCCTTTTTCACTAGAAAATAAGAGTGGGAAAACAAATATGAATAACCAAATTATACACAATTTGTGTCCACGTTGACCTCCAAGCAAAGGGGAGTAAACTCTCACTAGGGTCTGGGTAAATACCAGAACAGAAAAGAGGAACAAAGGTTGCTGAAACACCAGATTCTGACAGCAAAATCAAATTCGTTAACATGTTAGGTCAAGATTGTATGAATGAGACCTATTACCTTTATTTATTAAAACCTGACCGTAGACAAAACCAAAAGTGCATACAACATTCATCACCATTCACCGAGACTCCATGTTCAGAAGTGAGCCAACATCTCAGGTAAAGATTGGCTAACATTGGTCCGATCAGATTGCACACAATCCAATGCTAGTCCAATCCACAACTTCTGACAGGCACAGCCAGACTGGGCAAGTGCTCCATGGTGGCCAACCTATGGCCAGATTAAGGCTCAATTAGCTGTTGGGCCTCAAATGGCTAGTCAAATCTGCTATTGGAGACAAAGTCTAGTCATTGGGTTGGAGAAGATCTTAAGGTCTTCTGTAGCCCCTTAGTTGGCCATTCTCACCCTCATCATTATTGTTTCGCTCGCAACCTCCTCACCCTTCATCATTCTATAACTCCTCCCGATCTCTATCCCTCTTCCGATCTTCGAAGTCTCATCTCTCCTATCTACAGTTGGATAATTTCTAATATTAGGAGGGATAAGGCTGACCTTAGCCATCTACAAGGTATATCTTTTCTCTTTCCATATTTTTTCTTTTGGAATGAAAAAAGGGTCAGACCAAGGACTGGATCAGCCCAGATTAATCGGATCAGTCAGTCCATGCCCAGTCCATGGTCCTTCCCTACTCAGAAGAAATGCAATGATTGCATGATTTTTTTGAGTTCATTCTCTCGCATTGGCTGCAATACCTTCAAATCTAGCACAGGATGATACCATTTTCAAGTTAAATTCTGATCCCTTCATGTTCTAGGAACATATTTGGAAAGTAATTTACATATTACTTATTCAGACAATTTAATAAATAGGAAAGCAAGCCCTAAAAACACAAATATTGATGATTCATGAATCAAAGATCACCTACATTAGACCCAGCCAAGGGAGCTGTAACACGAATTATCCCCTGTTGCTGAGCGAGGGGCAATTCTTCGGCTAAGAGAACCAGCCTGATGTTCCTCTGGAAATAGCTAAGAAGCAAAAGTGGCGTTCTTTCCCTCTCTCAAATGCTATTCTACAAGGTATTGCACCAGCTGGAAATTGAAGATATTTAACATCAAGTTAATAGAATGATCATCTAGTCTTTTGAGTGAAATAACATAAATTATTAGAAACAGGCAATGGCAGGAAAGGAGAAGAGTGCTTTCTAACCAAGGTTTATCTCTGTGCCAGGCTTGGGTACTAAAACATCCAAGCCAGCAACTTTTGCTCGAGAATGTACAGGATGACTTGTAGGAGAATCTACAAGAGGTTGATCAGGTAAAGTTCCACCAGAAGAAAAGACTAGAAGTTGATGTCGAAGCACAAACACCTGGAATAAGTATCATAGGACAACAAGGAACTGTGATTATTTAACACTGAACACATGATTGCACAAGAATACATGAACACATGATTGCACAGGAATGTTACCACAACTTTTCACAGCCAGTTAGGGAATTCACACATATTTACCACCTAAAAGACACAAGAAAATTATTGCTGTGTTTTCCTGAGTTATATAGTTGAAGGTGAGTGGCTAGTGAGGTCATCAGGGGCGACCTCAGTGTCAAATGTCTACATGGGGGTTCACGGGTGTTTAAACCAATGTGTTTTTTTTCTTGTAAATCACCATGAAGGAAAAATAGCAGCGGGATGGAAATAAAGAAAAGATCCAAGATGATGATGTCAGGCTCTGAAAAACAATGACAATGACCAAAAATTATAAACCATTTTGTAAAAGGAAGTCGAAAGGTAGTGGATAGTCTGAGGGAACATCAAGCATAGGCAAAATGTGGCAACATGTAGAAGGAAAAGGGTAATAGACATTGTCAAAAGAGGCATTAGCCACTTTGGAATAATCAGAATAAGAAAAAATAGTAGCATATAATTGGAAAATATAGAAGTATGTGACATAATAAAGGCATGTGATGAGTGAGATGAACACGAGGTAAGAGTAAAATATTTGTGGCTTGCCTTGCCTCATCACCCAGTCAAGGGTGCCTTTGGTAACACAGCCCAAAAATAAATTAAAATATTGTAATTAGAGCGCATGAAGGAAAGGGCTTGGGAAGGGAGTACAGAGGGAGATGGAGGAAAGGTGACTGGTTGTCTGAGTCCATGGAAATCAAACTGTAGCTGAAGCATACAGAAATTTAGAGATTGATGCTTATGTACCTGGATGCATAATCATATACATGATGCTTACATGTGACAGGCTAGTGAGGATTGTCTGCCATGTAGCTGCCCATTGAATCATGGCAACCAGGGGCATATTAGAGATGCACGCGGAGACTCAGGTAACTCCTTATATCCTGTCAGATTTTTTATGTGGTACTGCAAGTAATCCTTGCATTGATGTGACAACAGTGCCCTCCGCAGTAAATGACACTTGTTCAGCACATCATTTACTGGGATTTTTAGTTTTCAACCCTGTAATCTTTCATATGTAGAGATTACCCTCAAGTTCATTGGTTTATTTATAAGCCAAAAAAATTGACACACATTTTGTAGACAACCTTTTAAGAGGCTTTTCTATAAATATTTGAGGGGCTTATCCATGATGATATTGAATGTTCCACCATAAACCTTGAGATTTTGAAAGCTATAAGCAAATATATAGATTGGCAGGCTAATGAATAAATACGAAAGATCACGGGAGTTAGAAAAGGAAATTCCCATTTATTTTACTGTCTATAAAGAAGATAGATCTTGGAAATGCATAAAGTTCTTTCATAGTATTGAGGAAAAGACAACCTCGACATGCGTAAATTTCCTTCAGTCTTAAAGTTTCCACCCTGATCAAGCAAGGAACTAAAATCCAACTCTCATGAATGACATGCCATCGAACACAGGAATGAAATAGTTATGTGAGGATGCACAAACCTTTACTGTCTCAAACATCCGTTCGCCAGCAACAAAAGATGAGTCACCTGAAAAACTATTCAGTCGGTATTAAGAACTACCCTTGTCTCAATATGAAATCTTCCCAAAAAGCTACTAGTGCCTAATGAGAGAAAAATTAGACCTGAATAAGTATATAATAAGTCCTAATAGGCATATTAATCTAACCTTCAGAAGTAGATGCTTGATAAGGTATCAGTATTCTCTTTGGGTCCCTTCGAGGCGTTGAAGACTCAATTGCTGCAATTCACAAAATTGTTTGTGACACACATTATGCAAACAAACATATATATGTTTCTACATTATTTTAGCAAGTTCAAATCAGAATACTACTAGGTAGTAGGTACCTTTCCGCATTTCTTCCATTCATCCGTAATAACTGTTATAAGCAGATCACACCAGCTTCCTTTCATTTCCTCAGAAAGGCCGACAATAGAATTTCTGTGGGAATCCTGCACTTGAGAGACTAGCTCAGAATCAATAAAAATGTAAATAAAAACAAATAAATTTCTGATTTCGCCTTTCAGAAGATATATAAACCATATCATTGAAACTGCATCTTATGCCATGTTTGATTGGAGTATTAATTTTGATAAAGTATTGGTTTTGATATTAATATTTTAGAGCATAGAACATTGCAATTAAAAGGGAAGAACAAAATTAAAATTGGAGGGAAGAGACATATTTTTGCACTCTCAAAATCTCTTACTAATCATTGTTAATACTGTTTTGCTGGTAGTATATTTGATGAAACATAGTAATATTAAAAATTGGTGTAGCATAACCGAATATCTCCTAACATTTCAAAATCAAATTGCAATTACTGGAGGTGTTTGATAAAGCAACCAAGCAACCCCCCGTATATTTGTGTACCTGAAAAATAAGAACTCTAAGAGTTTTTTTTTTTTTTGGAAAGTGGAATCAGTGGATAGTACCACAAATATATTAAGGAAAGAGTAAAAAGGATGTACAAGTATAGGTGAGACGCCCCAAAGAATGACACCCCACCACCTATACAAGGAGAAGCACACTAAGGTCCTGTGGCAAATCTAATGCCCCAAAAAGCCAAAAAGGGAAGAAGTACATAAATCAATATTATAAAAAGAAACATCCCATTCCTTCACTCTGGCACAAGCCGCATGACAGACTTCCTCATGGCGTGAAGTTCTTCTAAACATCTGACTGTTCCACTCCACATAACGTCTAGAGGGTGGCATGAAGGATTAGCCACCATACCATTCTATCTCCTCTGAGGGGTCACCACCTGCTCCACCACCTAAAAAGATGTTGGATGTCTGAGTGCTGCTGAAAGGTGCAATGGGTCCTTCTAGCCGCCTCCCTCCATACAGCCTGAGAGCAGGAGCAACCCACGAAGCCTGCAAAGCCATTTATAGAGAAGGGTGTAGTTGAAATCTCTAAAGTTTTTGAGACCCACCCCCCCGAATTTTGCTAGCTGCCACCCTCCCCCATGCAATATCATGCCAACCTCTACACCTCTCTCCACAGCCATACCAAAAGAATTTCCACAGAATGGCCTCGAACTTCTTCCTCACCATCCTCAGCATTCTAAACATAGAAAGAAAATAAGTGGGCAAACTCTCCAGCACTAAACTGCACAATACCAGTCTCTCTCTAAAAGACAGAGCTCTAGCCTTCCAACCTGCCAGTCTAAACCCAAATCTACTGATGATGGGTTGCCATGAGCACACCTAAGAGCATCCGAGGTAAGGGGAAATCCCAAATATGACAATGGGAATTTGCCAATCTTACAACCCAACAAGCAAGCCGCCATCCCTAGGACCCAATCATCAAGGTTCATACCTATTAGCAAGGATCAAAACCTCGCCGGATCGGGATCGGATCGGCCAAGTCGGCTCGGTTTTAACCCTCCTGATCTGAGCGGGGGTAACCCATCCGGTCCCTACGCGTGGATCGGCCCGGCTCGGCTGGGCTCGGCGGGCTCGCCGAGCCCGGCCCGATCCGCCGCGGATCGGGCCGGATCGGACCGATCCGGCTCAACGGCTAGTTCAAAAAACTAGCCATTTCTAGCCGTTGGGGGGCGCTCCCCAACGGCCAGAAATGGCTATTTTTGGCCTTTGGAAGCCTTGGGGGTCTATATAAACCCCTCAAAGGCCCCCATTATACTCCAAACTCAAGTGTTGAGTTCTCCTCCCCTCCTACCAATTTTTGGGCATTCTCTCTCTCTCTCGGGCGCTCTTTTGCACTATTGCGAGGCGATCTCATCTTCACGCTCTTGCTCTTCATCTTCGACTCTTCGAGCTCTCTCACACACACTCTCGGCTCGAACTCTTGGCTGCGATTGATCTCCCTCTCTCTCAGCCGCAAACAAAATTATTTGTTTATTATTTAACTTCTTTTTTTGTGTTCCAAGTAATGGCCGCCGAAGTGGTATTGCTCCGGCTCCCCAATCTTCAAGCAACCCTCAAGTCAACAATATGCACAGAAGGGGAAGAAAGTGACATCTCAAGGCCAAGGCCGACAAGCATCCGAAGATTCGGGATACAATCCTAACTTCATTCCGCATAGACGGAATTGGTTAATGAAGAAGAAGATGCAAGAGGAGTGGGAGCGTCAAGAAAAGCTACGGATGAAGTTTGAGACCATGGAGCAAGCCTCAGATACATCATCTTATGCTTCCACTGAAGGATACTACCAAGGGTAGGGAGGCTACTTGGCATATCCTCAATACCCGGATGCATCGTATTACAGCGGAGGCGGAGCATATGCACAATCCACTGAATCCGATTCGCATTCACATGACTCATATGAGTCATATGGCTCATATCAAGTGCCTGAAATACCTAGATACACACCAATTACTATCATATATGCGAACACGGATGCATATAGTCAATATTTGACTCAATATGAGGCATATTACCAATATTTATGTCTTGGACAGATTATGTAAACCTTATGTCCACACAATATAATGTGCGATTCCAATAAATATAATTGTATTCCTTTTCCTCAGTACCAATGATGTATTATGTCCTATTTTTTCATATATTTCAATTTATAAATACAATGTTTATATTTTTCCTATTTTTTCATATTTTTTCTATTTTGTTTCAATTTTTTTGAGGGGGCTGATCCAGCCCCCTTAGCTCGGCCAGACTCGGTCGGGCTCGGCCGGCTGGGCCGAGCCGGGGTCGGGATCAGCCGGTCGGATCAGTTTGGGGCCGGCCGATCCGATCCCGATCCCCGGGTTCTTGAACCTTGCCTATTAGGACACTCTTGTTAAAAATGACCTTAGACCTGTAACCTCCTCCAATTATTCCAGCAAAAAGTTGGTCATGAGCGGCATGTGTGCACCTTCAGTAAGGAACAGAATGATCATCCACATATTACAGATGCGAAATGGTAACACCTCCTCTAGCCCCTCGAAAGTCTGCTATCAACCCTACCGCCTCCGCCTTCTACCACACCCTGCTCAGCACACTAGCAACTAAAACAAAAAAGAGTGGGGATAATAGATCCCCCTGTCGCTGGCCCCGACCACTAAGAAACCAAGAAGAAGGCTTCCCATTGATGAAGACTGCAAAGGAAGCTAAGGAAATACACGCCCTAATCCAAACAATCCATTTCTCACCGATTCCCATCATGTCCAAGATATCCAGAAGACATTGCCAATCACCTTATCATATGCCTTTTCAAAGTTCAACTTCAAAACCAATCATTCCCTCTTCTGTTGCTTCAAAGCAAATAAACACTCATGGTCCACTAGAAAGTTGTCCAGAATATATCTTCTCTTAATAAAAAAACTTTGAAAATGATCAACCAACCTATCCATAACAGTAACCAGCCTTCTAGCCATAACCTTGGAGATGATCTTATACGAACTATTCAATAGATTGATGGGTCTAAAATCCTGGAATTCCTGGGCGTCCTTCTTAAGGATGAGCACAATGAAAGCCTTATTGATGCCCCCCATATGTGCCCTCCCCTCCTGAACCTCCCTCGCAGCAGAGACCAAGTCACCTTTAATAATAAGCCAGCATTTCTGGAAGAAGAAAGTAATAGGAAAGTCATCTTGACCTTATCATCAGGAAGCGAGAAAAGTTTCCAATGAATCTCCTCCTCTGAGAAAGGCGACAAAATGGCATCCCTCCTGGGGGGGGGGAGAGGGAGAGAGAGAGAGAAGAAAGAAGGTCGTCCGCTATGGAAGGCCGAAAACACTCCTCCTTCGTAAATAGCCTGGAGTAGTACTCTCTCGCCTGCCCTCTAATGACTTCCTCCATAAAGAAAGAAAGATCACCCACCCTAATGGAAGAGATGGAGTTCACCCTCCTCCTGGACACAATTCGCTGAAAGTATGCCGTGTTTTTATCCCCCTCTTTGATCCATCTATCTCTGGACCTTTGCCTCCAATGGACCTCCTCTCTAAAAGGAATTTCCTCATATTGCTCCTTAAATGAGGCCCCTGAGAAGTCTATCCTCCTCGTCCATAAGCCATGCCTCCTCCAAGCTATCCAGCCCTTCAATATGATGTAACATCTTATCTTTCACTGCCCTCCCCGGCAAGGTCTTGTTAACATAGAAGATAGGATCGGATCAGACCCCTGAATCAGTCCGAGCCGATCCCGATCCGGATCGGCTGATCCTCAGGGAATTTGGCTGATGCTAGATCAGCCAGATTTAAAAAAAATTATTTAAAATTTTTTGAAAAAAATCAAGAAATTTCAGAAAATTTCAGGAAAAATCAAGGGAAATGCAAAAAATCAATAAATTCAAGAATTTCACATATTTGTAAAATCATATACAAGCAACATTACAATACAGAGCAATGTCAATTATTATGACACCTTATTATGATACCTTATTTACCTGAACATCATTTAAGTAAATATTTATATTTTGTAGTTTTATTTACTTAAGATATCACATAAAAATAAAGAAGTACCCCTCAGTTGAATATAAAAAATATATCAAAAAAATTATATCTCTTACTAATAAAAAGTCAACTCTCTCATCTAAGAAGAAAATCACGATTATGGTGATTCTATCAAAATGCCAACTTTCTAATACCTCATAATTTGGCCTAACTAAAAATTTTATAATTTAAATAAACCACATGGAATACTAAAAATCTAAAATCCGGTGAAATAAGTCAAACGTACATGTGACTTCTCCGAAGGACTCGCTCTCCTACTGACAGTACTTAATCTGTTATCAATAAGAGAGTGAGTCTCTTGGATAAGTCAAGTATACGTTTGACTTATTTCACCGAACTTTAGATTTTTTGTATTCCATGTGATTTATTTGAATTATAAAATTTTTAGTTAGGCCAAATTATGAGAGATTAGAAAGTTGGCAATATGTTATCAAAGGCGATTGAGGCCATCGCCTAGGCCATGAAGCGAGGTGAGGCAACCTTAAATCGTCTCGCCCCGGCCCATTTCACCTCAGCGATTTCAAGCCACCAATTCCACCCTTTTTGCCCTTGTCCAGCCCATAAAGAGGCCCATTTGGTCATTTTATTTACTTGCAATGTAGTTTCTTACATTTTAGTTACTTTACATATAGAAATAAATAGATTTAATAAGTCATACAATAATTTGACATATATGAATGATTAATTTTATGAAATATACTAGTTTCATGTACCTATTTAGGTGAATTTATAGATATCTTCATTTTTTAATTATATATATTACTTTATAATATATCGCCTCAATTGCCTAGGCCATCGCCTAGGCCTTCGAGGCTGAGGTGACCCCTTGGTAGTCTCAGTCGCCTCTCGCCTCTGACTACATACTTGGCATTTTGATGGGATCACAAAAATCATGATTTTCTTCTTAGATGGGAGAGTTGACTTTTTATTAGTAAGAGATGATTTTTTTGATATTTTTATTGGATTCAGATAGGGGGTACTTCCTTATTTACATGTAATATCTGTCAGGTAAATAAGGTATGAATAGGTCGATCCCAACTCGAATCGGCCGATCCAGACCAATTCCAAACGATCCTAGCCAATTCAGACCGATTCTAGTCAATCCTGCCAGGATTCTATTACATTTAAGGAGTTACCCCCCGAGATTGGATCGACCATGGCCGATCCAATCCGGAATCGGCCGATCCCGATCCGGATCGGCCGATTCTGCCTTCCATGCTTGTTAGCACCCCGTTGAAGCAACATCTGAACTGTATGCCTCAATCTTCTCATCATGGTAGCCTTAGTTGAAGCAAGAATAGGCTGGGCAGATCAAACAGCAGAGACTGTGCCCAAAGAATCATTCTCCCTGAACCATAATAGCTCAAGCATGAAGTTATGCTTCCCCTCCGGCAACCGAATAGTCTTCAAAAAGATGGGCCTATGATCAGACACAGACCGTGCCAAAGAGTCCACCTGAGGATGGGGAAAGTGATCCCCCCAGGCGACAGAGACCAAAAACATGTCCGACCTAGAGCACACAACATCTTCCCTAAGATTGAACCAAGTGTAACAGCCATTAGCCATACCAATGTCCACAAAAGCAGCTTCCTAGATGAAGTCTGTAAAATCCTCCATGTCACCATCATTACCATATAGCCCCTGTCTTCTCCGATGGTGCAACCACTACATCGAAATCCCCACCCACACACCAAGGCCTACCAGAAGAAAGGTGATGGGAAATCAACTCATCCCAAAGCTGCCTCTTCTCCTCTCTAGCTTGAGGACCATACAACCCACTAAAGTCCCATGAGAAACCATCCTTGACACACCAGAGGTGCACAGTAAGCGCCCACCTGCCCACAACCCTATCGGCGAGCATTTCCTCCACCCCAAAGGGATTCCAAAGGATGAGAATACCTCCGGATCTTCCAACAGCCAGGGAGGCCACTCCCATGGACAAGTGAGTCCCACCCACCTGCCTCAAAAGCTCACTACCATCACCCTCCCACTTGGTCTCCTGGATACATGAGATGTCCACCTTGCACCTTCTAACTAATTCCCGAACTACTGTTCTCTTATCTGTCCCTCCTAAACCCCTCAGATACCATGACAGAATTCTCATTGAAAACACAAGGCAGCCCTTTAGTGAGTCAAGGTAGCTTAATCCAGAGAAACACAAATGAGGATCCAATCATGCCATTGCTTTATGGAGCCACACCAGCTGACCAATTAGATCCGTCCTGAACTCTGACTGTACTACTCTACATGCTAGCAGTGCGCAGGAGATTGCAAGCTATCATGCAATCTCTTTGACAGGAGATACAGAAATTTCCTATGGTGTCTTTGGATACAAATTAAACCAAAGACAGAAGGTGAACTTATCAGAGATGTAGATCAGAGTGGAACTCACCGTGCATTTCTAGACACCTATTGGATGTCCTGCAGTATACGAACTCTCAATGGGTGCATGCAGCTATGCGAGATCTCTTAGGAAAGTTCTATATTTTGTGGACTCCACTAATAAGATGCTTTAGCACAGAAAGGTATACACAAGTGCTTTGACCAGCTTAAGCATTTCATTCAACATCATGCTGGGGATGAAACAAACTTCACTTTTGGCATGACCATTGGCTTCATCCAATGGTGTTTATTTGAAGACAGTTCGCGCTAGACTATGCTTTCCTATAAATTACAATATTCTTTATTCAGAAAGGATTCTGTAATCTCTTCCACCTAGCAATATAGCATCACCAGAACTTTATTATCTATTGCTGACCAAAGGTGTATTCTGGAGACAGAACCCAGGAGAACTGCACTAAATGGCAGAATAACGATATAATTGGTGCTTTGTCTAAAAGAGCATGGAGCTTCTTTGACAAAGAAAGCACCAAGGGTCACCTGGTCTGCATTAGTTTGTTGCCAACATTTATGTTCTCTTTATGTTTAGGAAGAGATGCCTATTATTCTTGACGCTCTTCTATTGATCCCATTGCTACTCCTCATTTACGCTCAACATGCATGTTGTATATCTAAGAGACAGTCAGTTCAATGGCAAGTCCCAAATAGATTGGTCCATTGAGGTTGGTAAACTCAGTTCAGGATTGGACAACAGTGATCTGATCTTGATTTTCCCTTTCACTTTGGGATGCTCAAGACATACTCTAATTCATTCTGAAGCAGCTCATTCTAGGAGGCTGATTCACATGGCCTTTAACAAATTGAGCTGCTTCCATGGCTGGGGTCTTTGACCTCAGTAATCAGATGGCTTGGTCTATGGGTCATGTGGTTTTTATTCATTTGGTTCCTCACGCAGTTGATTTTGACAGTGGTTGAACCACATTCTAAACTTGGTCAAACCATTCCCCAGGGTAACTTAGTTGAACTAATGGGCAGTAAACTTCCATCCTCGCCCCCCCCCCCCCAACCCCACTTTTCCAAATACCACCACCACAGCTGATTCAGATAGACTTGAAAGCTAAAACCAAGTTGGGCCACTTGTCTTGGCTAATGCACATGGTCTATGGCTCTTATGTTTTGGGTTATTCAAGACAGTTTTTTACCATGTTGACCTAACAATGGTTGAACCATTGTCAAGATTTGGTCGAACAATAGTGTAATAACCAGCTTCCATACCCTCCATTTCCCAAGTACAACAGTATAACAAAGAAAAAGAAGAAGAAAAAGAGGTGAAAAGAATAAAGAAGCACCAAGAGGGAGAGAGCAACAGTGGAAACTACAAAACAAAAAACAAAGAAGATAGGAAGGACTAGCTGAGCCACAGCAGCACTGGTAACAACCATCAGCATTACCAGTAGCCTGAAGCAGTAACAACAGAAGAAAGAGGCCAACCCCCACCTCCTACAACCTGTTGCCACCAAATCCACAAAAGACTGCCACAGGTGCTGGATCTATGTAGTTAGTGTTTGTGTTCTATTTGCTGTTTCTTTCATTTTCTCTTTACTTCTCATTTTCCCTTTCTCTTCTGGGAAGAAAGAGTTCGTGAGCGTACCAGCCCATGATCCAGATTGAATACTAGATAAAATTCAGCGTAATTTGGTTGTATCGAATTTATCCTTTGCAAACAATATCTATCATCTTATCTTTTTTTCAGCGCACAACTATGACATACATATATAGAAGTATGATAGCAAGAAAAATATTTCTACCTTCAGGAGTTTAAGATGATGGCGGTTGAATTCCTTTTCACTATGTGGTAGTAGCTGTCTTAAGAGCCAGCCTCCAACCCACAGAGCCTCTGAGGAAATATTAGATCTACAGAAGAGGTTAACCAATGCATCGAGCACCTAAAACACAAAGATAATATCACAAAAGGATCAGCAGTTATTACATTAAGAACCCAAAATCTCCAAGCGAGAATTTTGATCTAGAGGTATGATGGTGACTGTTCCGGTAATACTAAAATAGGAAAGTAGGAAAGTTGATGAATAAGCATCCCGCAACATCTAATCAGTAACCAGGAACCATAGTCAACAATAATGCAAAAGCTGCTTTTAGAACATAGCATGGTTATTCATCACTGGGAAACATAATCATGATGCCACTTACATTAATTTTATAAGAATGAGTGGGATAAGCACCTCTTCTGCCACAGCTTGTTGCCTCTACCTATACCGATATATGAACTAGTGCTACAGCCAAATTTGCCATATTGGGAAACAAAAGCAGGAATAAACAGGGAATGGCTCTCAAAAGAACAAGTAAAATGAGAAACATTTATATATACTTTAAATAAGTAAGATACAAATTGATGTTTGAAATTATGTTCTTTAATATTTAAAGAGTTCTTAACAAAATTATATTTCTTGATTGTTTATTTAACAAGATTGAATTTAAACAAAGACCTTCGTTATAATTCAAACTTTGGCATGTCTAGACATTTTCCATATTTGGAATATTTCATGACTGTACACAAATTTTAAGGCATTAGGGCATTTCATAGTATATCTGAAAATGATATATTTCCAATAAGCTGTTGCTATGAGGATCAATGTATAGACATCTATTCTTTGCCATTTCCAAGCATCCCTGCCCTATATATTGATGGAAAGGTTGGACTGCCACCTCTGCAACCTAGCAAACATGTGCCTGAGAATGCCGTCGGTAACTGCACCAACACCATTATTGTCCTCACCTAGGCATGCCTTCTCCACTGTCCGAGCATGTTGCCAAGAGTCAACCATGAATTCACCATCATAACCAGCATCCACTGCAAAAGAAGTTGCTGGCCCACCGCTACCAGCCTACCACCTGAGCCAAGCCCATGCACACCACTGCCACCAAAGTAGACACTTCTTCTTCTCCTGTCACAAAAATACCACTTTTTTTCCTTTAATTTTTTACCCATTTCTCATCCATTTCCAAAAACAACTGCTCTTGCTTCAGATGTTTGGAAATATGTTTCTCACATAAGTTAATGTTTCCAGCAACTATGGTATAGCCCACAATTTGCTCAGAAAACCATGCCTCTACAATGACCTTTGGCTTCAACTTTAACCTCTAAACCTACAATTGCAATGAGGGCAAGTTGCCAAGCCTGGAGATGAACTACTCACCTTGATAATGTAGATGCTCAAGATACCTTCAAATATGTTCAAGACCCCAATGTTATATAACAATATGACCTTCAAAATAAATTTTAAAATATATTCTTAAAGTAACAAATCAAAATCTCCTATATATGGATTTATTTAAAACCATGATATATGCTGATGGCATTTGAACTATATAGGAAGCATGTGTACCCCATATATTGATACAGTGACTAGGCAGAATTATATCTGACTATAAAACAGCAGAATTCCATTAAACATATTTATTCTTATTAGCAAAATTTCTACAGGTTACTGGTTAAAGCAATGTACTTGCACAATGAATGTTACATAATAAAATTAAGGTTCCCAAAGATTTACCACCGCACCTGGTATCTATGCTTTTGATAGCTTGCTCCTGATTCCTCAAAATAAGACTGCCCATAGTGATCCTGGATGAAGAAATGTGGACAAAAAATACAAAGAACTTTAGAACAAGTATATAATAACCTAGAAAATATAATATTTACTTGAACGACTTTTGAAGCACACACAAACAATGATATCCTTTCAGCACCAGGGGGTTTTTTCTTTTCCCATAACCAATTTTACAACCTCATAATGAATAAGAAAATTGCTGGCCAATATCATACTAAACTTTACATTGTTGAATGAATAAGATTTTTTTCCTTCAAAAAAAAAATGACAAGGAATCAGAAACAAAAGGATTTCCTGGGACAGCAAAGTATCTGACAAAATTTGAATTTGTGATATAATTTAAGGCACCAATGGTGTAACAACAAAGAACAACATAGTCTTTTCACATATTCAAGTTATCTTTCTGCACACAAAAATGGTCCTTTTGCACATCATTGACATCCTTAAGGGTACATGTGAAAATTCAAGTGCAAATGTTAATCTGCATTTTCATCCTAACAACCATTCATTTGCAAAAAACCTCATAATATTATTTATTAATTTACATTATGAACTGCAATCAATATTATAATTTTACCTAGAGAATGCAAAGAGATGAAATTGTGACATCAAAGCTAGCATCTCCTTAGGGAACTGGCCTCTCAAGCACATGTATGTAGCATACCTTTACAATGAGTCATTATCCATTACATGTATAAGACATTTTTCTTCGTTTTAGAGAAATTGAAAAGGACATTTGAAGGGTTATGGTATCCACAAATCAATGATAATATCTATGAACATTTTAGTACTGATATTAGTGCCAACTCTTTTCAAAGATCTGCCAACCAAATCATAGATTCATAGAGAATGTTGAAACAGAAGAAAATCAAATATAAATACCTTAAGCTTTTGAATGTATCCATCAAGTTCAGTATTGATGCTATCTTTTGCCAAGCTGTTCTCTGAAGAAAATAGTTGATCTTCACCTAAACCCTCACCTACTAAAGCTTGCTGTAACAGATCATGACAATCATTATAGCAGTTTCTAACATCACATAAGGAAATTATCATAAATATTCTGCTGCACTTGAAAGACAGGTGGTATTGGAAATAGATAATCATGATCATAGTGTAATATCAATTTATCATAAAAACATAGGCATCAAACCCATACTCATCCTTTTGATAATGTGTCAATAAGTATAAGTTAGTCTCATCCTACGTGGCTACTCCCATCCTCAAACTAACATTAAAGGGAGAACTGGATTATTTGTCAATGGGATGAGTTATGTTTATTCCTCATCCATGTTATCATGTTACCACACATCAGCTGTAAGTTTGAAATGTAGAATGTAGAATAAAGCCAATAAACCAAGGAGATAAGCAGACTACATGGCCTGGTCAGTGTTCTTCTGAAATGTGCAGATAATGCTACCCAGTCCTGGAGTTATTGCGTTAAAGAACTAAAGATCAGGTGGGATCAGGCAATTAGGAGAAAGTATATGCCTAACTATATACAATGGTTGTTTCATACAGAAAATGAACCAATGTGGACAGCCAGTAAATACAGCATTCAGGAACAACCCTTATTTGCATGCTGAAGAAGGATGTTTTTGAGAAGAGGCCAAAATGGGTTGAGACAGGAAGGATGTCTTGGAACAAGATGCCGAAATTGGTGGCCAAAATTGATTACTCTTTTTTTCTTTGTTAGAAAGATACATTGTATAACAATAAGGTCTGATTCCATGTAGAACACATTTTGTCACAAGAGGTTAGTGCCCATTTCGGTAGACCCCAATATATGATACATCACTACGAAATTGTTGTTGGAAAAAATCTCCTATGCAACGTGCAAACTTTCAAACACTAGGAATGAAGTTCTGGCACTTACTAACAGAAGCTTCTTATGTTGCTTCCTTTGAGGAAGGATTCCAAGCCCATCTAACATTGATTCATCCAGCTCTACAAAGAAAGGATGTCTCAGACTCTAGGTAAACACAACAAGAAAATGAAACTGGTAGCTTACAAGCCTTACATGAAAAGTATATTAAAAAAAAAAGTGGTTGAACCTTTGCCTGCAACAAGGTAGCCAGCAAACTTAAAGAGCCCAAAACATGCACATCATTGCCAGTAGTGATGTATGACATCAGGAGTTCCCTGCATAAAAGGTCAAGGTTAATTCCAACAAGACACTAAAGCTAACAAATGAGTTCAAGATGGAAGTAGATGTTAACATGTGAACTAGGAGAAACGAATAGAAAAAGTAAAAGATATGTTAGCTGAACTCTTATGTCTAGTTGACGAGACTGTGCAAAAAAGAAGTCAAATACAATACAATATTCTCCTTTCATCCAAAGCAATGACAAACAACAAATGGGCAAAACTAGCATATTTTGTCTCTAAAAGACACCTCACAAGTTCTGGATCTCAATCTCACACATATAGCTCAAGAACTTTTTTTCTCACTTTTTGCTATGGGATTATTGTGTTATTCCTGTCCCAACCCTGAGTCAGAATGCCAGGTCCAGACTGCCATTCTTGCTCCAATGCACAAGTAACCCATTCCTATCGCCTAGCACGTGATTGAGTCCCTATATGCCCCCCAGCTTCCACCTGATTCATCTCAAATGAATTCACATCATAGTGCGATGGCCTTGAACAGTGCCTATGTATATCAAGATGCTACCTGTACATACCTGCATTTTTTGACATTAAGTAATAGAACTTCACTGTTAAATCTTTTGTTGGAACAAGAATCCTCCACGTTATTCTTTTGGGGGGTTCCCAACTTCAGCATGGTCAATATGATTATAAATGTCAAATTGATTGCATAGTCAAGGACAATATATGTAAACACCAAAATACATTGATAGTGCTTCAGCCATGAATCCTTTCTTGGCTGATTGCCAATTTAGCAATACAAGCATAATAAACCAGTGAACTCTGGGGCCATGCTTTAACAACTAAATATGCTAAAGCATATCATGAGGTGCAGTGGATGTTCATCATGCAGCAGAAGCCATGTGTAAACAGTCACAAATACTAAATTACCTCAATGAAGAATGTGAACCACAATGATTACTTCTTGAGCAAAGATCATTTTGCATATCTATTTGAGAGGATCCATTGGAGTTAACACTGACTCCTAAACTTTCCTCAGTTACACCTGCAACATGAGGTTTGGTTTCCTGCTGCTGGAATTCACAAGTGGCATGGAGTTCGCACACATGACCATTAGATTTGGCATCAAATTTTGAACTGAAGGCCTCAGCTGGAAATAAAAGTGCAGCAGCAATACTACTAGCTAACTCCTTGGTTTTAACGATGTGTAAGATGCAGCATAGTAAATAAAAGGAAGTGGCGATGCCCATTTTAGCTCCCTGGAGATAAGTACCAAATGATTAGGAGCATGCAACATTTGACAGAATGTGAAGAATGACAGATAAAAATATCAAGTATCTGAAAATGTCAATAACAAAAACATACTACTTACACAAGTTTGCCCCTTCAAAGAGGGAAGAAGCAATGGAAACACCAAAAGCTGCAATATACTATCAGTTATTAACCTCCCCATATCAGGAACTCCAGCAGAAATAACATCACTTAAGTAGTATAAGTCATCCTCAATCCGATCAACTGCAGCAAGTATGTGGGTGGTTGAATCGGAGTATTCAGGGTTCCTGTTAAAGAACCCAGCAAATGGCAGTTAGGAGAGCAGAATTAGAATAGTTGTAAGCTTGAATGAACAGGTAAAGCTTGAAGAGTAGTCATTATTATTCTTGGCATAAAAAGCTCTTACTCAACAGCCTTTGAGACCAAGTTGTTCAATTCGATACACTGCTTCCGAAAACTCTTAACTAACTCAGAAAAATAATCTGATAGTGGTGGTTTGGAGATGTATGTGTTGACATTCTCATCTCCAACTAGAGCAAAATAGCAGACGGAAAAAAAAGACACAAGAGAAAAGTGAAGTCAGTTAGTCATGCACATTAGATAAGTAGAAGTTAAAAAAGAGAAGCAAGTTAACTAAAGAGACCTTGCCAACTTACCATGATAGACATTAAGTGTCAATGCACGTACAGCAATGCGGACCATGCTTTCCCCATCAGAGGCAAAATCTATTGCTTTTGTGTATAATGGAAAAGAAACCACCCAATCCTGATGAGAACAGACATTTTCAATAAATTATTCTCTTGAAATGTGGATAGTACCACAAGTATATTAATAAAAAGAGAGAAGGGATGCACAAATATAGGCTAAAACGAAAAACCCCAAAAACAGCCCTGACCGCCTATACATGACAAGCCACACCAAGACTGAGTGGCAATCACTGTCCCCCCAACAAAGCAAAAAGTGTTGAATTGGAATGGTTCACATTACAAACAATTGAAGCCCATTCCGTAACTTTACTACAAATCCCATGAAAAAGAGCCTCTTCATCCTGAGAAACTCTCAAAAATATCTGACTGCTCCTCTCCCCCCAAATCATCCATAAGGTAGCATGAAGAATGAACCACCAGACTGTTAAATCACCTTTGGTAGGTCATTGTCTGTCTTCAATAAATTATTCTCAAGGTTGAACATAATAATAAAAGAACAAGAAAATAATAACCAAACTACATAAAATGCAGAAACCAATCGAACATCAAGGAACCAATCGAACACAGCTTCAAGGCATGCACCATCAAGAATCATGCACCACAGCAACCTCGTTTTGAATGTTTGAGGTGCTTGTGTACAAAAAAAAGTAAGCCTTCTTGAATCTATCGAGTGTATCTAAGAATAACGCATGCAGAATGGACCCCCAAGGCCCAACCCCCATGAACTTCTTTAGCTCTCTCCTTGCACTTTGTTGGAAAACATAAGTACCAATCACTAAAGACTAACAACAATTTCCTAGTATTCTGTTGAAATGACCTTGGTCAAATCATGAGAGATCTGTATATGCAATACTAAACAATTTACCTCTCCAGAGGCATTATCTATACCACATGGTAGACCCTTGTCTCGACTACTTTGAAATATATGATACCAACAGATGTGCATCAACTGTTTCCCAGTGCCCATCTATGTCTTTCATCATATAAACATTACTTGAACCTACATCTATAGCTGTTGAGTAGGACAAAAAATATTGACATCCTAACAACAACATCAATTCTTTGATAGATCTCAAACTCATTCTGATATTGTATAGTTTCCCACTAGATCAATCTGTCCCCCAGTATTGGCCATTTCAACTGATGTGATCTGATCCATATTCCATACCAGTTTCAACTTTGGCCAATCCGATTAAACACTCAAGGTTCACAAGATATAACCATGTTAAAAGAGACAGAAAATATAACGGTCATTTAGAATAGTCTATGGCTTTTTTATCAATTTTCTTTCTTCATACTCATTCTAAAGTGGATCTTGCAAATCAAGAAAAAGCAAAACAATAGCTGAGAGGTAATATATGAATGCAGACATACAGTTAGTTAACATGAAATTTTAACACATTTCTGTATAATCTGGTGCAAGAGAGCACTATGCATAAAGAAGTGTCAAATCAATATGGCCTCTCTCCAGGAGACATGACACACTTACATTTTCGGTCTTCACAAGCAATGGAACTGTACTCTTGTTCAACTTCCCACTCACTGCCCTGAATTAGACCAGATAGATTTGTGTGAAACATTGAGATTGTTTGATGGTTCAGAATTCACAGAGATGCATTCTACTATAGATTTAAGGTCTATAAGATAATAAGAGAAAATTTTAGAAGGGAAAAAAAAAAGAATTTGGGCACAGTCTGCAAACCTTAGAAATGATATGTAATAGGAAAGAAGCTCTTCATTTTTGAAGTCAAATGGGTGTGTTATGAGGTGGTTAATATGTTCATTACTGAAAATGTAATCTGCAGAATGAAACCAACAAAATGACATCATATGAAAATCTGAATGAAGCAATATTTATCAGAAAAATTGCTAATTGACGAACACTCATATCATATATCTTAACTACACTATTCATCTACTTACACATAGCATGTTCACTTTTCAAATTCTGGATCATTATACTTATTGTTTGCAGCAACTGAAGTGGGACATCTTTAGTTCTATTGATCTTCAGTATGCGTACAAATTCACCCATAATCTGTCTCTCCATGAAAAACCTATAAAAATATATATGGTCAGAATAAAAATCAGCATCATCTAAATTGAAACTGAAAGACATCAGCTGTTAGTAGACTCACTCAAAAAAAGTTGGATCATGCTGGTCACCGTATGTGACCAGCTCTGCAAGTGATCTCAGAGCTTCAATTACATAATCCTTCATTAAAGAATAAAAGAGTACATAAACTTTATGGGCATACATCAATAACCAAATCTAGATTAACAAATCATTCACCTTGTTAACTTCATTCACAATTTGGACCTTCTGTAGCTGATCAGTCACATACCTGTAAGGCACGATTGAATTTCAAGGTAACCAGTAGTTGAATAACAGAATGAAACTTTCCTTCATTTATAACGTGCAAATTCAAGAGGGTAACGTGAAAAGTGGGAGAAGGACAATCAGGGATCACTGCAGAAATATATGCATTCAATTTAAGAAAAAGGAAGATTGATTATGTGCTCCAAGAGGGCTGAACAAAGTAATGCCAGATTCTTCTTCTTGCACATTGCCAAGAGAGGTCAGTTATTCGAGCATGAGCTTTCTAAAACAGCCCAGATGCTCCAGATTAATTAAAATAAGAACATGAAAGTAGCACAACGTTTTCAAAGAAGTTCCATCCAAACATTTGTGCAGTCAGTCCACCAAGGTGCCTATCCTATTTTCACCTATTACATCTGGTACATGTCACTTTATATTAAAATTTTGAATTCTCAGGAATGAGTCCATGAAATGGACTTGTGTTTTTACCCATTCTTTAGCTAGTAGAATGGATCAAGGTTGGCGCATCGCCGATTCGGACCGGATCGGGATATCCTGATCCGATCCGATTCGGGCGGATCGAACCGATTCGGTTCGATCCGCTTGGATTCGGCCAGAACTTGGTCCTGTTCAGGCAGGGTTCACTGGACTCAAGATCTTGTTCAGGCAGGGTTATCAGGATCTCCTTATTTACCTGAATATCATTAAGTAATGTTACATTTACTTAAGATATTACATGTAAATAAGGAAGTACCCCCCATTTGAATCCAATAAAAATATCAAAAAAATCATCTCTTACCAATAAAAAGTCAACTCTCCCATCGAAGAACAAAATCGCGATTTTGGTGATTTTAGCGAAATGCTAACTTTTAATCTCTTATAATTTGGTCTATCTAAAAATTTGATAATTCAAATAAACCATATGGAACACTAAAAATCTTAAGTCCGGTAAAAAAAGTCAAACGTGCATGTGACTTCTCCAGGGAGCCGCTCTCCTACTGACAACACTTAGTCTGCTCGAGGCATCTCAAGATTTGGTCAAACTTAAGTTATCATCACCTAAACTCATGAGAATTTTCATTTTCTAATTGAAAAGAAACTAGAAAGTGACAATTCTTATGAGTTTGAATGATGATAACTTAAGTTTGACCAAATCTTGAGATGCCTCGAGCAGACTAAGTGCTGTCAGTAGGAGAGCGGCTCCCTTGGAGAAGTCACATGCACGTTTGACTTTTTTTACCGGACTTTAGATTTTTAGTATTTCATATGGTTTATTTGAATTATCAAATTTTTAGATAGACCAAATTATGAGAGATTAAAAAGTTAGCATTTCGCTAAAATCACCAAAATCGCGATTTTGTTCTTCGATGGGAGAGTTGACTTTTTATTGGTAAGAGATATGATTTTTTGATATTTTTATTGGATTCAAATGGGGGGTACTTCCTTATTTACATGTAATATCTTAAGTAAATTAACATTTACTTAAATGATATTCAGGTAAATAAGGGGATCCTGACAACCCTGCCTGAACAGGATCCTGAGTCCAAAGAACCCTGCCTGAACAGAACTAGGCAAATCGGACCGAATCAAGCGAATCGCGAATCGGATTCCCCTGATCCGCACCGATTCGCCCGAATCGGCCCGATCCGATCCGGCACGCCAAACCATGGAATGGATCACATATCCCTATAGATGGCTCTTTTCCTCTTTGCCTACTTTTCAATGTCTAGGAGAACATTTGAGGCTTCCTCAATATTTTATGAATGAAACTGCATCGGAGAAGGTAGTTTTCATATTTTATAACTGATCTAATAACCCTTTTCGGCAAGCCCTTTCCTGTCAAAAATTAGCTTAAAGAGATTCCTTGCACCACCTTATAGAAGAATATGTCAAACAAGACAGCCAATCAGGATTTTGGTCAAACTTTTGGATCTTCTATTAGAATAATCCCACATTGGAAAGGAACAAAATATATCTTGTGCTTATAATAGTGGTGCACTCTCCACTCATTACCTTAAGGTTTTGAGTTGGAAGGCAATCCAATATTAATCTAACATGGTATCAAAAAGGGTTTACCCATTGGATCATCTCTTTGTATGAGGACACTTGTCCCTACCCATGTTTTTTTTTTTTTTGAAAGTGTGTAGTACCACTAATATATAAATGAAAAGAGAATGTACAAGTATAGGCAGATGCATCCCAAAAAATGCCAACTCCCCATCACCTATACAAGAGAATGTCACACTAAGACCGTGTGGAACAACCTAACCCCCCAATAAGGCAAAAGAGAAGTAGAGGAATCCACATTACATATAATAGCATCCCATTCCTTTAACACAAACAAAAGAAAAACAGATTCCTCATCACGTGAGACTCTACTAAAGATCTGATCGTTCCGCTCCCCCCACAACATCTAGAGAGTGGCATGAAGAATGAGCCACCACACCGTCCTATCACCTCTAAGGGGCCACTGCCTATCCCGTCGCACAAACAACTGCTAGAAGTTTGTCTATGCTGACCGACACGACTTTGTGTCCTCCTAGCAACCTCCCTCCAGACCCCCTGTAAGTGGAAGCAACCTACAAACAGGCGGTCTACAGTCTCGTCATCCTCCTCAGTCCCCCACAGAACACGCAGGCCAGCTGAATATTTGGAAGGAAATGGCGTAACCTGTCCCGAGTAGGAAGTCACCCATGCGAGACCCTCCAAACCAAAACCTTCACCTTCAAGGGCTCTTAGCTCTCCAAATATGATCATGAAATATGTGCCGAACACCCCCATTGGAAATGATGTGATACACAAATTTGACCGAAAAAGATCCTCCCTTCTCCCACCTCCAAACCCAGCCACCCTCTCGGTTGTTAGGATGGAAGGGAAAGAGGAAATAAAGAAGGTCCTAGAGCTGCATCATCTCATCCTACTTGAGACCCCTCCTAAAGAACGGTGCCCAAAACCCTCCCAGTAAGAGGGAGTCAAACTCCTGGGATACTGAATCCAAGGGATCCGCTGAGATCAGAAAGAGGCTAGGGAACTTCCATGTTGCATCCCAAACCAATTGGTTCGGCGCAAGCGGGGTCTTGTGGTTTAGTCTCATATTGAAAATCCATGGGAGTTTCACCTCTATATATGTAGAGGATTCCCTCAAACAATGCCTAAGTTTTGGGCTAAAGTTCAGGGCTTTAACATAGTATCAGAGCCCAAGGTATGAACCAGGCTGCACACCCCGTGTTTATAGTCTTCATGACAGAGCTTAAAATTGGTCTGCACATGAGTGGGTGTGTAAAATACTCCCACATTGGAAAGGACAAAATATCTCTTGTGCTTATAATAGTGGTGCCCTTTCCACTCATCACTTTAAGGTTTTGAGTTGAAAGGTCTAATCCAATATTAAATCTAACACCTTCATTACATCTCTCAAACCTAGGTTGATTGAACAAGGTATAAACAGTACTGATAATGCCAATCCTGGATATTAATGATTGCACCTGTTTAAATTAAAATCACAGATCATGAGCACTAGTCCAACCAACCATAGATCCATCGATTCTAAGGTATCCTTTCATGGAAACAGCTTATACTCTAACCTGCTTCCAGTCACATTTACCTGATAAAGTTCAATTTGTTTTCACTTTCAAAAAATATTCATTTGTTTTGTGAGATGATCACCAGAACTATCTGCAAGTGACATGTACGAAGGAACTTATGTTCGAATATGTTTAGCCAACCCATCCACACTAAGAATAACGCAGTAAAAGAATAATAGAAAAACTGATTTTGACATAAACCAAGCTCTACACTTTAATAAGGACAACATATGGGCCATTCACTTTCTCATCCTTCACTGAATGTTACTTTGGTTTTCATCTCTGAAATCATGTGACAATATGGAAATAGGCAAAGATCATCAGTACCAACTTAGAAATCTTACAACTCATATCTTTACTATTTGACTTCATTCAAGAATCTTGCAATAACATCTCAAAATGCTTCCATCTCTTGACAACTTCAGGTGCACTTTGAACTTTTGGAATGGTTCGTATTCTCTTATCCTCTGTTATCAGAAAATATCCATGACCATGCCTGTTTTTCACTGGGTTATTCACATGCATAGCTGCCCCTAAAGAAAACTAGGTCTGGCATCCAAACTGTCATTAAGTTCCAGCTAGACATAAGAAAGACATTCTGAAATCGTAGTTTCAGGCAAAGAAAGGGTGAAAAGGATTTCATTTCCTCATTCTAAACAACTTTTTCGTAAGAAGAACCAAGATTCTAGCCATCTACCTTCTCATTGATATTTGATATCTACTAATGTCATCCAAACCTGCTCAATGCATTACCAATGCAACCGGCGACTGTTACTCACGGTAAAAAAAATATACAACAACTAATTCTTCCATTACTCGGATTTCGTTCCCCGCCAGGAAACAAGTTGATTCTAGAACCTTAATATTCTCGCCTCCTGCTATCATCATTTTCCACCCGGCCAGTGAATATTCGAATTCTCGGACAAAACGCAACAAAGTTAACGCTATTGGGAACCAAAATTGCAAGCTTCTACCGTTCCAGAAAAACACAAAAGGGACCCCAACTAGAAACTCCCCCGCCCCATCCACATTAGAGAATTACCGGAGCTCATCCAGGGAGAAGCGGTTTCTGGATCTCCAGAAAGAGAACCACATGGCCCCTGCCGGAGGCGGGACCGGACCTGCCCCAAGACTCGGCCAAACCAATCACCAGATCGTCTCCTCCGCGCGCCGCACCACCGCATCTATGATCAGAACCCCGCCCCCCTCCCGGCAATCCAAATCAACTAGCTCGCATCAGCCGCGGGCAGCAGCGGTATCCCTTCCCTCCTCGGAAGCTCCGTTCCGCTCCGGACAGCACCGCCGCTCACCGCCCACCGCCGCCAACTATGGATTGTTGCCGCTCGGCGGGGAGATCGCGGCGGGAGAACGGAGATCGCCGGGGAGGAGGGGGCGTAGGGGTACGGAGGAGGAGAAGAAGCGAAGCCTCGGGAGAACAGAGCCGTAAATTTCTCTCTTTTTTTCCGTCTGCTATTTTCCCTATTTAAATAATTCAAATAATTCGGTTTTACTTATCTTTGTTCGATTCCGAGTCAGTCCAGGCTGTTGGGTTTGGGTCCCGGCCGGTCCGAGCCGGAAGGGTGCGGCCGCCTGCCGCAGCCGAAGCGGTTTTGTCGGTAATCGGGTACGGATCACGTTTGGATATTTCATACTTGCTGACCTAAGTATAGAAGAATGTGTGGGCATTAGGCATGTAAATGGAGCAGATATATATAAGTTTTTCGTATCTATTTTGAATAATTAATCGGATAATTTATATTTATTTTAAATAGAATTCAGATACATAATAAATAATTTACGTAGATATTTTTTATATTGGGAGTAGATACATATTTTATCTGTTTTGAAAATATGAGTACTAATAAGAAATATTAAGTAATCTAAAAATTAGAAGAAAAAAATTTATAAAATTATAACAAATATATATATATAATGTCAAAAATAATCTTATACACCTTTGGATTTAGGGTGATTATTGTAGAGTTTAGGATTTATATATCACATATAGATCATTAGATCTAGGATTGAATGGTCAAGAGTGATCATTGTTATAAAGTAGATCTTAAACGAAGTAGAGCAACTATTTTCATGTCTGTTCTATTTATTATTCGGATATTATCCGTAACTAACATTCACTCCACTGGATATTTGTTAATGGATAAACTTCACCTCACTAGATATAAATTTGAAGTAAATTTGAATTTTTATCTGAATCCATTTCCAGCCTAATTAGTGTGCATGGTCTTAAGTTTTCAACGGGGTAGAAGAATTAAGTAAAAGATGGTGAAACTACCTAACATTAATCTATGGCATATATGCCTCCATTTTTTTAAATTTTTCTAAAAGAAAATCTTATATCCAAATCCCAAATTAAATTTAACTACGTGGGTTAATCCCTTTTGCCTCGCATTCGTGGGCAGATTACTTGCCTAATTGGTTGGATTATTCTCTAAAATGAAGGGTTATTTGGACTCTTGACCTGACTTCAAGCTTTCCTATTCTTGGATGGAATCTAACATCCAACCATTTGACAAAAATAAAAACTCACAAATATTTAGATCATCGATCAATGCCAACTTTGTTTGTATAGTAATAGTAAGACCTCTGGAAGCCAGAATAATTGATAAATTTTTAATAAATTTCCAGCAAATTTCGTTTGTCAAAACTCCAACACGAGCTCTCTCTTCTTTTAAAACATATTTGATATTTAGATAAATCGAAGATAAAATAAGGATCGAAGATATCCTCATTATATGCCCTTAGTGTTATTCATGTTGTATGGATAAGAATTACCTATGTCTTAGGCAAAAAATGTGTCGGACTCGAGCACTTGAGGTGGTCTCCATACATCTATCTAGTATCGACGGCATGGATAATTTTCGTGTAATTAGATATTAAATATTTTCCTCTTTTTTTTCTCTCCCCCTCCTCTTTAGAAATCAGAATAGTTGGCATAAGATGGCACCGGTTGGATCTCCAACTACCAGCCTTCTCAGTACCGACTGGTGACCAACTATTAACAAGGACCAGCACCAGTCTGGCTTCCAATCCTTTCCCTCTCAATTAGCTAGTTAAGAAAAAACCAAGCATATATATATTTTCTTGGATCCATGGCAAAATTGAGCTCAAAGGCTAACATGTGATTGGGGTTTGCTCAGCATCTATGTACTACCATACAATTAATCTAATGATCAGACTCCGCCTGTGGACAGCACATGCATACGTTAAGATCTACCATAGAGAGTATAATAACTTTTAACATGTTATTTAAGAATAATAAATAACATTATTTTATTCGAGAAAGATGTAAAATTATTTAAAAAGTATTTCATGCTCTAATTAATGAGACCCGTGAAATGAATAGCGAAAACTAATATTTTCGTAATTAGTCAACTATATATATGATTAGTACATGCACTCATATTGTTTGGTTTCTTCTTCCAAACGTTGACGTCGAGATGCTCCGGAGACTAAGTGTCGGGCCAAGCAAGTTTCTGATGGTGTGCTTCCTTGTGAACACATTGATGTGGAAGGGGACAAATGCTTCGAGTCTTCTCCACGGTGACGCTTAGACTAAGGCCAATATCAATATATCATGGAGGGGAGGAGGATTTTAATATATATATATATGCTAGCTGGGAATGTTATGGGATGTTTGGTTGCATGTTGGTATGTAAATTTTTTATTAGAAGATATATCTGGGTCGTTCTCCTTAATTAGGTATAGGCTCTCTGATCCTGACATTTAGGGAGTAGCTCTTCACGATCTATATAAGCCGGCCCTTGTAATTTTAAATGATTTAATTAGAACACCTTGGAAAATTGAGGAAATTATATATAAAAAAACTTTTGGGTGCAGGTGGTGTTCAAGAGGGGTGGGGAAAAAAAGGGTTGAGAAGGGTTACAATGAGATGTCTAGACGGACAGAGATGATCACTAATCATAAATTTACTAGAGGTTTTTTTCAAAATTATAAATACCCCTATAATGTATCGTGCATGTATATATATATATATAAATTGTCAAATATATCTTCAACACAACTTTTATCTCATAATAACGTACTTAAAAATATAAAAAGAATAATCCTATAACATGTCACTTCACTAATCAAGTGATGAGGCAGGTTCGATCCAAAGAATCTCAAAAGGTGGCCGACCTCTAATGAGTCCGATACTAGAGTTCAGGCGTTGAAGATGAGGGAGAATAAGGTCTTTCTTATTGTCGACATCGTCTCGTCTTATAAAAAAGTCAATCTCAAGAATATGTTCTCTGGGTCTATCATCTGATAATCAAATCAATATTCGATTGAATTTTCTTCAAAGATGAGAATAAAGAATTTTGAATGAATAGATGTAGTGAAAAGAGGTAGAGAGGCATGGACTATACTTTCCTTGACACTTGTTCGTCCTACTTTTACCTACAGTGTTGGCCTTCTTTTAAAGACATTTAGGAGGTAATCTTCTCTTTCTTCCCTCCTTTGCCTCCTCTTCAAGAAGCTATATATGTCGAGGCCGAATCTTTTAAGATTGATGACTCGACCTAGAGAGCCTATCATCAACCATTATTAGTCATTGCTAGCTAATTGTTGGATTCACATGGAGTTAATTGGCTTTCTATCTGACGTCACTTGCCATCATTGCCACTAAAATTTTATCTGCTAATACGATGGACAATTGTCATTCATCACTGTTTATTGCTGCTGACCGCATCATCTTACTAATCTCTAGTGGGCACTGCTCTCCTTGCATGCCGCCGGCCGCCGCCACCATCATCTTGCCGATCTCCGGCGGCCACTACTGCTCCCCCGTCCACCCTGTTGCCCAGCGGCCATTTGTGGACATGGATATCAAGAATAGAGCATGATCGCTGTGTCTGGTCTCTGGTACTGTTCGAAATATTTTCCAACTGAGTGAAACTTGAGGATGATTTCAATGGCTAAAGCATGGACGGATGCAGGGTTAAGTCAGTGGGGTCTGAAATTTTTTTGGAGTTAAAATGACAATACAAATTATGTGTTTTGGGAGGTTTTATAGGGGGGTGACTCTACTGGATTTTTTTTTTTGGTTCAAATAACCATATAAATTTTATGTTTGGGAGGGTTTTATAAAGAGTGATCCCACTAGACAAAATTTCTGGGTCCGTCTCTGGGCTAAAGGATATATACCCTTTATAATTAAGGAGGTAATTTAATGAAATAACGTGTACACATTTTCGTATGATCCACTCCTCGAATCTTTGTCCTTGTTGATGTATTAGTTTAGGAGCATAACAATTAACGAGAGCCACGTTGGTGAAGAAGACAACTAGACAAGGACGGTCGTCCAAACTGTGTCGTCTTTTAACTTTTAAACGGAAAGAAGACTTGGCCAAACTTGTCAAAGCCACTCCCCTTGATAATTATATAAATGGAGAGTCTTTCTCTTTTAACAGTCTCGTACATAGTGATCATGAAGTTCTTCTTCCCTTGATTGGATTTTGGGTCGGATACGCACACATGGTTTTTTTTTTTTTTTGACAAATAATTGATATCCCATAACAAGAGTGAACAAAGTCCAACCCCCATACCCAGATCAGAACAAAGAAGCAACGCCCAACACTCAAAAGATAGTGGGAACAAGGTACAAAGACCAGAGCCAAGAGGGGAGCAACGCAAGGACTCTTGGTCCAAACACAATGACTAAACACCTAGAAATGCATTGGGCCGGGGGAAGAGGAAGCAATTAAACACCGCTGACCATCTCACAGTGCCGTTGGAGATGACCATCGCGCGAGGACAACAGTCAGCGGACGGGAATAGACATGCCCATGGCCAAAGGAAGTGTTAGGGAGGAGAGCTCGATGAGGCAGAGAACTCTGGTGTTGCCAGAGAACACTGGCAACCTTCATCGCACAAATTCGCCAATAGGGAATCAGACCAAAGAGAATAAGCAAGCTCGCAGATGAGCTCGACGAAGACAGGCCGAGGAAGCCAAGACAACTGGGCTTAAAACACCTCTGCTTCATCAGTGAAGGCGACCTCGATCGGATGAAGCTCCAAAAGATGGAGAAGAAAGAAACAATAGCAGTAGCATATAAAAAGGCTCCAACTTGATCAATGCATAGAGGAAAGAGCCAAGTAAATAGAACAGATCCACGAACCAGAACTTGGAAGTGGGGAGATAGAGAGAAAATATACATGGACATCTTTGGAAAACACAAAGGAACAACAACCGCACGTGACACGTCAATCTCCCAGTTGATCAGGGAACAAGGAAAAATACTTAGTAAGTTGGGCACACCCACCAGGGGTGTGTCATTTGGCCTTAGGGGGATTATAATATCCCACATCGGATTATAATATCCCCCATCTCACTTTTTCCAATCTCAAGACCAATGGCACACCAATAGTGGGTGTGCCCACTTTAATGCACATCTTGATGTGCACTAAATATTTCTCGAGAACAAGATATTGGCCAAAGTCAGTGAAGTGGACGCTAATCAAACGGATGGTACAAAACTCCTACCAAATAGGAGAACGAAATGGGCAACGAGTTGCCCAGACAAAACCATCTCCTCGATGGGGAGAACATGGTACCAGACGATGGCAACAAGATTGGGGGGGAGGGGGCTCCGCTACGGGACATAGAACCCCCTCCCCTCCAAATGGAGACGACGGCGGTGAAATTGGGAAAGGCGAAATAGAGCCCCAGAGCTTCTCGCTCCGCCTTTCGAATACAGATGACCTACGTCTAGCTAGATTGGACCCACATCATGGATTGAACTTCCAAATATCAACGGACATGCATGCACCACAAGATAGAGTTAGACTTAGTGTGTGTTTGAATATTATATTTTTAAAAGAAACACTTGTTATCTATTCAGTGTGGACAAGTAGGATGCACCCATAATTACATGTCGACATGGCTTACGTGAGCACTCACATCCACATGTATATGTCTGCAAATGAGTTATATCCGTCCACACAAAATAGATAGTTAGTATTTCTCTTACAAAGATAATCTTTGGGTGCACATAAACTAGATCTATGCGGTAGGAATGCTACTCATCCATGCACAAGGGCAAGTAACAAATATTTCTCGGATTTTAATGCTCAAGACAATAGCGGAATCAAAAAAGAGGGCACAAGCAAGAGCTCATGTAAGTGATGGGTGACAACTTACTTGAAGTTACATATTTCGATGACTTTTTTCTCCAGAGGTGACTCTGATCGAAATTTTTTCTATATATTTGAGGGTGGATGAGTACTATCCGTCGTAAATATATGTGAATTGGACAGATAATATTATCCGCTATTTAATATGCAGAATATTTTTTATAAGTAAATTAGTTGGGGAGGGGAAAAAAGTGAGGAGAGGATGCGAGATCAATCATGTGCCCGCCTACTTCCCCCCTTCTATATTTTGGCAAGGGGGGAAGCCATGGCGCAGTTCTCAATATGCAAAAAATCCCTCTCATATGAGATTAACTCCCAAAGATCAAATATAATGGATCGGGAATCCTAACCAGCTTCGAAGCTCCAAAATTAGGGACATCCTCCTCCTCTATATATGTTGGCCATAACCAATTTAGTCCCGGTCAATTTGACGTTGATGTCTCCAAAATGATCCAAACAATGGAATATTCATTACTGCAAGAGAATTTTAATTTTATAGCCTTGAAAGGATACTATCTGAAGAGGAGGTACAGAAATTGAGCAACAAGGTTTTGTACTACTTAATGATAAACACCTCCTAGGTTAAGCATCAAGATGGCTTTACAAATAGAGAAAGATTATTGCACTTTTATATTACACTTAAAGTGTAATATGACTAGGTAATAAGTTTATGTAGCATTCAATAATTAGATTGTCACTTTATCATTCCTCATGTGAAGGATGTCACATGAGTTATTGTCTAGTCATATTGTACTTAAAGTGCTATATGCAAGTGCAATAAACCTTTCTCCAACAATAATATGATTTCTGCTCAATATATTGATGCTTGTTTCTCCAAAACCTTATTTTCATAGATTCAACACTAGTGTGTGCATCATTTTACAGGATATCTGATGCGGGACAGAGTGGGGGACAACAGAGGAAAAGGGAGAGGTAGCCGGAGTCTCACCAGAGAAGAGGTGGGGGTGTAGGTTTCACGCCCTCCCCTTCACATAGACCACCTTGGGGTGGAACTTCTTCTCAAAGCTCATTCTTCATCGCAGAGAACAAATAATACTGCAAGTTCTTCTAAATTAATCAATAATCAACTATCTCCATAATAGAACAATACATGCGTTTAAATAGGTTTGGGCTATTCTCAATCTTATGGACCTCAAATTAAAGATAGACTTCTATCCCTAATAAGACTTATCATATTAGAAACCTACATAATCCTACCCAAATACAACTACTTAAATAAAGAAATACAAAAATACATAATAAAAATTAAATAGACTTTAATTTGACTCTTTTTAGACTATTTTACCCTTGGACTTTAAAATAGTGTAAAAATACACTAAAAATTTACAGAAAAATAAAAATCTCCAAATGGGTCCCAAATGGGCCTAAACCGTTGTTTCAGTTTCTCACTCCCCATCAATATCTTCTGTGAACCTTTATATATTATTTTTTAAGAATAAAGATATTTTTTATTGATAAAAAAAGCAAAAGCGGATGCAAAGGCTATAGACAAGGACACGGGGGCATCGGTCAAGAGAAGATGGGACCCTGTTTAACATAAAGGTCAGTCCGAAGAAGGGAGAAAATTTAAAGCAAAATATATTATCCTAGATCAGGGAAAGTAGTCTCTGAAATTTTCAACGATGAACAATCATAAGAAAAGATACCGCGAAAAAGAGATCGAAGACGAAGGCATAGGCGACGGAGAAAGCGATATCTCATCTTATGCTTGATCATAATTCAATATTTAGTATGCACAGGAGGTAGATGCACTTCAGAAGTTAAATCCCCAAACAAGATTATGTTTCTTAATTTGAAAAAATAAAAATAGAGATATCACAAATATCACTGCGAAAAGAGAGCAAAACCTGTTTGGTAGCCAATTTTTTTGCTAAAACACCATCTTGGGTGGTGAAGAATCGGTCCTCAAACCTCTATATCAGTGAGAATAAAACTGAACAAACTTATGCCAAATTAAGTTCCTAGCATGGCTTAGCATTTTGCCTCTCACACTTGGTAATTTTTTTTACAAATAAAGAGCTGTTAAATAACAACGGAACTGGAGAAGAAAATGATGGGAGGACTGAGGAAGCATATATAATCATATCCATGAACAATTGGCGGTGAAGAGGACTGCTGAGCAAGAAATTTGGTGGGGCAGCAAATATATGACAACTGTAGATGTCAAAAAATAATGAGTTTCTATTCTTTGATTTTCATGAGTTCTTAAATTTATTAGACAAGGAAAGTGCCAACTCGTACTTATGAGAAAGAATAAACAGTCAATAGATTCTCAAAGATAGTCTCGGTGAAAAATCTTTCGATACTTAAATTAATTTATAAGAAACTAATCGAAATATAAAGAAAGTGAGAAAGGGGGAGGGGAGAGTGAGTGAGCTAGAGTGTGTGTGAGAGAGAGAGTCAACTCCTCTTTGAATAGATTATCTTACTTACTTTCTCTAATATATATAGATGTATGTCTCCGTGTGTCTTTCCTTCATTTTTATGTCTTTTCTTCTCTATTGTTAGCACGGCTCTTTTAAATGTATGTTTGAGAACTTGTTGTCCCTTTTGGACCATGCAAATGAATTGTAGGGAGAATGATGGAGTATGAACCACATGAGAGTGGCCATTAGAGTGGGCCAACCAATGGGGGAGCGCCGTTCTCCAGCGTGGGTAGGGTTACGAGGACACAATTGACTACTCCAAAATAGAGAGGGGGCATGTTAGATAAGAAGAGAAACATCTTCCTAATGCTATATATAGGCATGTGCTTTACATCTAACAAGTCGTGTTTTAATGTGACGACGATGGGTTAGGTGGTGAGAGTAGGACGCGTTGTGCCCTAAAGAGGGATGCCGTATCATGGCCCGAGAGGGCCCAAGTCTCAACTCAAATAGATGCTAGATCATCAGGAGATGGTGGGTTTGGGGTCAAGGAGTTAGAGCTTTGATGGGCCGAGATCTCCTCTGCCCCTCCATATGGGCATCTACTTGTGAGCGATACTATAATTGGGTCTAATTTTATTTTTTTTAGAAACACTTGTTGTTCGAACGAAAGTGTCTATGTAAACACATATATTGATGGCCCTTCTACCAACACGACAACGCAACCTACCTACATGTGTCTACCAATATAACTCCGAACACATTTTTTTTTATCGAACAACAAATATTTTCTTGGTTTTCATACACTGATGGACTAGATGGATGGACTAGCTCTAAGAATGGCCGGCAGGCTTTACTACCCCCACCTCAACAACTACGATCATCTACCCCCGAGTGCATTAATTTGCACCCATCCAAGTCATCAGATGGATCGGCTGCCCTATTCATGTATATATACCAAACATAAAATAACTCATTTCATGCCTTAATATGAAATGTCCTTCCTCAACCACCACCTACTTTCAAAAGGAATCACACCCATTACCAAACAAACAACCACCATCGCTGTCTCTCCCAAGCTGCTTCTCCATACAAATAAATGCACTCCATCAGCCAAGTATAAATTGGCTGTCCATTCTTAATGTCATACCTATCATGAGTACTTGATTGAAATGCCTTATAAGTACTTGAGTAATCCTACAGCCCTTAGTTATGAAAAATATAATGTTAGGCTTAAATTTGCTGTCTCTTTTTAAGATCATAAGTGACAAAGTTTAAACTCTCGGAAAAAATTGAGATTAATTATGGCTATTTTACAATTCTCAAGTCAAAGAGTAGATAGAGATTAATTGTGATATTGCATCCCGAAGTTGGCTCGGTTGCCACCATAAATATATAAAATTAAATCAATTATATATTAAATAATGTGTTCATTATAAATATAAACGATTAAATGATACTAGTATGAAATAACGTAACCCTGTATATATGCGCGCAAATTCTAAGTGACCATTAGTTAATTTTCTATATCCTTAAGTTGTAAATGTTACAAGTATATATACATACAAACTTTCCAAGAATCTGGGAGTTGAGAGTTTTTGAGCTTCCATCCGTGAAGTTCACTATATTCAAATTAATTCCTATATCTTGTCTCAATGTTCTATATTAATCCCTATGAAAGATAATTGGGTATTAATTATTACTTTTAGTGAAATCATAAGTCTTCGCAAATATCAATATGTCTTAACCAATATATATGGCCAGAAATATTTAGAAGGAGGGATAATTAATAAGATAATTAGTTTTGGGTACTGAACGCAATGGGGGGACAATTAATAAAGTTAAAAAAAATCTTCACATGCCCATAAAGAGAATTTTTATGCAAAAAATTGAATAAAAAAAAATTATGCAAAAAAATAAGGGGGACAATTGTCCCCCTTGACTCCCCCTGGCTCCGCGCCAAAGTGTATGGAATTAAGATTTCCAATTGAACACTGCACAACTTAAAATGCCTTTGCAGAGAATGAAAAATAAACTTATATCTATAGTGATAGTACCTCCTTTCCAATATTGTAGTGTGGACTGAGAGTTAACTTTTTTTTGTGAGGGCATGCATGAGCTTTTGATCAATGAGTATTCATCTAATTAGCTATGCTTTCATAAATTTTTTATAAATAGTTTACCTTTACAAATTATCAGTATATATATCTTTGAAGATACGATCAGTGCAAGAAATTAACATTTACAAATATAAACAGGCTGAGTCAAGTCGAATATTATACAACTCAAGTTCTATCCGTTAGTTTTTAAGCGAGTTCGAACTTTACACATGGACATGACCAAACATACACTATGTGTGTGTCAAGCACGACAAATTAGGAGTGCAAACAAGTCGAGCGAAGCAAAAAATTATACTGCTTACGCCTTATTCATTATGCATGTGTGTGTAACCCACACCTAAATCTATCTTATTTCAAGCATATATCTCAAGAGTATATAATATTTAAAATATTATATATATATATAATTATAAAATTAAAAATTAAATAAATTTATTCTTGAATATAAATGAGTTCAATAAATCTTTGCTCACACTTAACTTATTTATAAAATAAATTTATAATTTTATTTAAATTTGATTCTTTATCTTGTTAAACAAGCCAATTTAGATAACATTAGTAATAAATTTTCTATGCACAATCATTTTGGTAGGAATTAAATCCAAAACAACCCTTTTCTTACGGAGATCTTTGCTACAGTAACGATAACTTTTTTATTTTGGGGGGGGGGGGGGGGTGCAGTGATGGTAACTTGTTCCACACCATATGGGGATCCTGTTAATGGAGCAGCATTAACCAATAACCACAGTTATATATGCTGCCAAATCACACTTGTGGGGATCCCTTAATCCTTAGCAATACTAACTCCAAATAAGAAGAATTAAACAAAAGTTAAAATTTCAAAAAAACCACATCAATATCCCATTTTTCTCTCTCTACCCATCTCTTTCTCTCACTTCATTCATTCAGCGAAGAGCGGTGTGGCACCCAGGTTCAGGATCACCTCGTCCCTCCTGATCCTGTCCGTCTGATCCTGCGGCAGCGTCACCATCACCGTCCGTCCCGTGGCCCCACCCTCCTCCGGCGACCCCGGCAGCACCAGGATCAGGCCCTCCCCCTCGGCCCCGCCGACGTGGTACGCCACGTGCGCAGGCCGCCCCGCGCCGGCCTCCCCCGGCGCAGCCGCGTCCTTGCCGAACGCGGCGCCGTACGAGAACAGGTGGTCCAGGCTGGCGCAGGTGAGATCGGGGCCGTACATCTGGAACGCGGGCGCGAACGCCCCCGTGGCGGCGTCCCGGCGGGACTCCACCCACTCCACCGCGGACCAGAACTCCTCCTCCACCAGCCCCGCCGCGTGGGCCCTCAGCGCCCCCGCGGCGGAGGCCCAGGCGTCGGCGCCGCCGGGGCCGAGGTCGGCGTCGACGCGGGAGAAGTGGAGGGAGTTGCCGAAGTAGCCGTGGGGGAGGGGGGCGTACATCATCTTGCGGAAGTCGACGCAGACGGTGAGCGAGGAGGGGCCGCCCGCGGCTGCGGCGACCCGGGAACGCCACCAGAAGAGGGAGGCGAGGGCGTCGAAGGGGGTGGCGTCGGGGCAGGCGGACTTGAGGTCGGCGAGGCAACGGCGGACGGCGGCGTCGGGGAAGCGGAAGGTGGCGGTGGACATGCAGGTGGAGGGGGGGGCGGCGGCCGGGGAGGAGGACTTGGACTGGAGGAAGGAGGCGGAGCTAGTGGAGAGGTTAAGGTCGGGGCCGCGGGCGCAGAGGCCGGGGGGTGGAAGAAGGGGGGGTTGGCGATGCAGGCGCGGCGGTGGACGTCGCCCCACGCCTTAACGAACAGGGTGGCGCAGGTGGCGTCGGCGTACATGTGGGCACAGCTCACCCCAATCGCCACCCCTCCACACTCGAACTCGCTAATCTGCACCACCATCACCAACACCAATCAGCAGATCAGAGACACGAGTTATTACAGATCATGGCAACCTTTATTAAGTTATATGTTTCAATCTTATAACTTTCTACCCTCAAAACGCATGGATATAATTAGTCTAGATCACAAGAGAGGTAGACCTTCCATTACCTTGTTGATGTGCATCAGCAAAGTTTCCTTTTTGTCTGAAAGTTTACATGACGAGGGTAAGTAGATTGTGAAGGGGAGCTAGCTAGACAGATACACATGAGACGGACATTTTGGTAACCTATGTTCTCCATCTCACTGGCTCTGGCAGTCAACTGCTGCAGAGGTCACTGACTACAGTACTCAGGGTATGCATACTTTGACCTAGTTTGACAACAAAAGAATGGAAATTAAACTCTTCGTTTGGATCTGCATGATTAAGGGCATCCATCATTTCGTCTAAAAATCAAGATAATTAATTATTTTTAAAAAGTTTTCTTTACTTATAATACACTCGATCAAGTCTGATGGGGAATGTTAATTACTTGATTAATTAGGAAGATGGTAATTATATATAATTGCGTGATATAATTAATTTGATGCCCGTCGATTCGTCTCCTGTTGGAAACCCTCATGCCAGGGACCGGGAAATCTGATCATCGGGGTCCCTCACCATGGATCATAACTTTAATTTAGGTTGGAAAGCTCGGATCATGGCGAAGTTCCGATGGGGAAACAAAACAACATGCAGAAAAAGGCAGAGTCGTGAGATCGTTGATCCAACAGCGAGCACAGCAGGCCTCTCACCTGGATGCAGAAGGGCGACCAGATGAAGCGGTCTTCCCCCATGGCCTCCCACTGCGCGAGCTCCCTCTCCGCCGCCGCCGGCGTCTCCCGGAGCCATTCCTCCAGGGAGCACCCCACCCGGGCGTCCAGCACCCGGACGCCGGCGTCGTTGCACCGCACGACCCAGTTGCCGCCCTCCTCGGCGGGGCTGGTCAGGCGCCCCGTCACCGGCGGGTAGTTGGTCAGCACCTCCGAGAGCGACTCCTTCAGCCGGTCCCTCCCCATGCCGGCCGCGGTGGCGGCCGCCGGTGCGTAGTAGAAGACGAGGTGGAGGCTGTGGCGGGCCATGGCGTGGTCCAGCGGCGACAACGGGTACGTCTTCCCCTGCTTCACCGGCGTGCTCGACACCGAGGTCGACTTGGCCAGTACGGTCACGCGGCTCTTCGGCTCCCCAGGCATGGCGGACCGGCGGCAGCGCTCCTCCTACTAGCTCAGAGACAGACAGTTGGCAGTCTAGAGAGGGAGAGAGAGAGAGAGGAGTTGCAGAGAGAACAAGAGGGGTGGCGTGGGAGGGGGGCGATGCGTAGCTGCGAGTCTTAACAGGCGATAAGGGTGGCGGTTTTAATGGTGGTTGGTGAGGCGTATTAATCTTCTTGCATGTATGCGCTTACGTGGCGAGTAATGACTGGGCCAGGCTCTCGGCTCCCACGCACGGAGGCGCCGTCCCGTTCGTCAATCACATACGTATCGGTACGCATGCGCATATCGGCGATCAGATACAACGTCTTGGCCCATAGACCAACTTGAGAGAATGGGTAGAATAGCTCATAGCGTTATATGGGTGTCATGTGATGTCTCTAATGTGTATACGTGGTGGTGCGTAGGGGAATGGGGTGGGGGGGGCGGTGCGCTAGAGGAGGCGTTTGAAGGCGTGTGGGGGACGGGTAACAGTTGGGGAGTAGGCGAGACCTGATGACTAATGTTTGACCAACACCAGTAACTAGGGCGGCAAGAAATCAGTGCGTAGTTTAGAGGGGCGTGCGATGCTCCCCACTTTGTTCGGCACTTCACCGAGAGAAGTACTAGTTACTCAGAGGTTCGGGTAGTTGGTCTACGTGGATCGGCCGCGGTCGACTTGATTGGTGAGTCGCACGTAGGTGTAGATCAATCAATTTAACTTAAGTAACGTTTGGGAATAATGTGGAGGGAGTGATTTTAATGATTTAATCATTGGAAAGTTACTTTTCCTCCTTCTAACTCTCAAGTGAAAAAATATATTTTAAATTGTGGCTTTAGAATTTTGAGAGGAGAAGAGAGAGATAGAGAGAACATGTGAAATGATGAAGTCTAGATTTTTGTGCCCCAAAAACTGGTGTTGGTTAACTTTTGTCTTAAATCAGATTTTGAAAAAGAGAAAAACCCTCCATTGATTCCCAAACAATGCCTTAGTTAGATTATTTGGACGTCCGAGTAATAAGTATTTCTCCTTCACCAATCACTTTGATGAGTATGTTGTTGGATAGCTACATTTTTTTCTATTTATTAAGAAAATAAAAATCGCAACTCACTATTAAAGGGGTTTTTTCATTACTTTACCCATCATATTTATAATATTGACACGATGGATAATTAATAAAAAAATGATATTAGCGTATACCATCCCTTTCATGTGTGACAATTTTTTTTAAAAAAGAAAAATAATTTAAACACAACTTTAAACATATATACCAATTAAAATATACCACAATTTCTTCGTATACTTACAAACAGAAAGACTTGGTGCACAATTTGGGGTGTGCAATGTGAAATGTAATTTTTTAAGGTTAAAAAATAAGGATGAGGTCCCATGACTTGCACAATTCTAGAGGGTGGTGTAAACCAAATAATATTTCTCTTTACAAATATTTACTTTGATAAATGATGATGTGGCATAGAGAGTTGTAGACGTGGGCTTATCCATTAAGAAATTTAGTAATAATTTTAACACACCACAATCTTTCATGAACTTACAAAGTGTTTTCTATACCAGAAAAGTTACTATATTTGGAAATTATATTTTTCATATATATATATTTTTACTTTTCTTCATTAGATGGACATAATGTGTATTGGTTAATAAAAAGGATAAAGTTACACGAGAAGATATAATTCTCAAGTGCAACAAATGTTTCTCTTCTTATATTCTTTCTTAGAAGTGACGATGGTACTGTGACATATTTTTGTTGCTTTGTGTCCAATTTGATGTGAAAAACAAAGTGTTAATAAACCGGTTCCCATAGATTATTAAGTGGAGGCAATTAAGGTGTACTTTGATAACTGAGGGAGTTAGATCCTCCCACTTACTGGGAAGATCTTAACTCTCTCCGTGGCCGACCTCCACAGGTGGGGAAGAAGAACCTGTACGGATCGCCAGAGGGCGGCCTCGTCGCCAGATCATGATGTCCCTGAGAAGAGAAGAAACATATAGGGGGCGCCGGAGCTGCAGTGCAAGCTATCTAACTGTGGTGTAAGTTGTTGCTGCAAAAGCAAGTGAGGTCGATCGGAGTCGAGTGGAGTGGACTCTGAGGGATCGGCCGCGTCGCGTCGTTGTCGACGAGGTAAGCCCGACCTGCAAAGAACCATTGAGACTTCTCGGTGGTCGGATACTCCGACGATCAAGTCAGCAGAAGGATTTCGAGCGGAGCGAATAGTAGTGCTACGAAAATTGTACCTTTTCTGTAAGGGATGTCTCTTCCTTTTATAAGGGCATGGTGGTTTGAATCTCCGGTGATGGGGAGAAGTCGTGTTCTCCTTTCTCGCTTCGAATCTTAGTAGGTGAGGTGGTAGAAGGCAAGTGTGACTATCACGGAGCCCCTCACAGCTGGGATCCTGTAACCTTGCCGTAGTAAGAGCTTTCCCAAATGATCGTGTGACAGTTGGGGCGTGCGTGGTCGTAATTTTTCGGAATCCATGTTGCTCGATGGGCAAGTCTGACCTAGCGCCAACTGAATGAGTCCGGATCGCGCGCCCGACCTAATGGGTCTAGGTCAGGGGTGACTGGTAAACCGAGGACTAGGTCGTCGTCGGACAGATTTGTCGACCCTTGGCGTCGGCGAGCTTGGTCGGTTAGCGACGAACGGTATCATAAATTATTAGAGAAATGCCATTGAAGAGACCCATGTGTTATTGTGAGTTATTAGCTAGAGATCGATGGAGAAATATATACTTTAAAAATTAAGGAAATGCTAGGCACCGTAGGAGTCGTTCCAGTTCATGCAAGGTTCAGATGGTCGGCGATCGACTTAATTAGAAGATGCGGGTCTCAATCTTGTGTCTGGAGATGACAAAATCAGTAAAATTTTATAGCTCGTCGAGCGGACAAAAGTTACGTATTTTCCACTTAAAAAACCATGCTGGGTGTGTCTCCGATCGGAGCTCATCTCCTCACACGTGACGGTGGACCTTATTATTATATGAAGGTAGGCATGTTAAGATAAAAAAAAAAAAGTTAATCTCTTTAGAGAAATGTTTTTTTACATATTTTTGAGACAAGTGAGTACTGTACATGTATTAATTTAGAGCGGATAGACAAGTACTCTATCCGCTAGCTCTAGAATATATTGAAAATCTTGCTGAAATGTATTAATATGATATTCTTGATCAGGGTATGTCACAAATTCGGAATAAAGCTCGATCGAGTGCAATCTTTTTAAATGGAGAAAACTTTCCCATGCAATTGCAGCAATTCCAAATCGAAGGTCCGACCGTATAAGAGAAGGATTTTTTTCACAGAGCCTGTCAGCTGATCATATAAGTCTGATCTGTGGATTAAGAAAAGTTTGAAATCTATGGCTTCCATATTGTGAGAAAGAATGAAGGTATTTATAAGAACAAGGAACTATGAATTCTTTGGTACCCAGGGGTTACATGGAGCTGTACAACGAAAGAAGGCCGGTGAATACATTCTTATATAATCCGTGTGTATAAGGTGATAAAATTTAAGATAAGACATGGAAATTTTGACATTTCTCTCTCTTTCTTTAGTTACATTTCATCTTCTTCGTGTGAATTAATTATATGAAAAAAACAACCAACATTAATTTACTACACTTACATTATAAAACAAAGAGAAATATTTATTGTACTTCTACAAGTGTACTTGTTGCACTTAGGAGGGGTTCTTATTGGTCGGGTAAGGGTAGCATATTTCACACACCCACCCCCCCCACTGAGAGAGAGGTGAGAAGTATTGGTAGGACTGTCAATGGGCCGGGTCCGGGCTGGGCTTAGATGAGCCCGGCCCAGGCCCGACTCATCAATATGAAAGTCTAAGCTCGGCCCAAATCCGAGCAATGTCGGGCCGGGCTGGGCCGGGTCTAATATTTTTACAAAATTATAAAGCTCGACTAAAGCCCGGCCCGGCCCGAATATTTAAATAAAATAAAATAATAATAAAAATAATATATTTAATAATATAAAACTTATAATCTCATTCAATTAAGTAGAGTTTTGATGTTCCTTATTTAATTTGTTTGAAAAGAGAGTTTCTAACTTTTGAATAAATAAAATAACATAATTTTAACTAAGTAAAATTTAAGATTTGAAAAGAAAAAAAGAAAATAGAACGGGTCGGGCCGGCCCATCGGGCCGAACTCAAAGCCCGAGTTCGGCCCGTGGGCTTAGTCGGGCTGGGCTTTTAAGCCCTACTAAAAACTCACGGGCTGAAAAGAGTCTTGCGGCCCGGCCCAAAATCGGGCCAAGCCCGCGGGCCTTTCGGGCCGGCCCGGCCCATTGACAGCCCTAAGTACTGGTGGCTCTAGAGGGATGTCTCCCCCTTTTGTTCTGTTCATAGAGAGAGAGAGGGCGGGTACGGGTGCATGAAGGGGGTTTTCATTAACCCTGAGCAAGGCGGACTAAGTAGCACAGGGTGCTATCGCCATCATCTACTCTAGCTATGTAGAGAGAGATGGAGAGAGAGAGAGAGAGAGACAACAGTGGGAAGTGGTGGCCTTAGAGGGACATCTCAGGGGGGGGGGGGGGGGGGGCAGTGGACTATTGAGCTTGCCAAAGGGCGTCCCCTCCTCCAATATTGGTCGGAGAGAGAGAATGGGGGTGCCAATAGACAGAGAGTGTTATAAGCTTTTTGAGAGTCGTAGAGAGTAAATTAAAAAAAAAATTATCATCTTAACTCAATTATAATTAGGTTAAGTTGATGAAATCAAATGATATGACATACATAATAAAATATAAATAATACAGATATATAATATAATCTGTAAATTTTAAGGATATATTTTTTAACACAATGCATTTTAAGGGTATGGATATAATTTTCTTAGCTGAGAAATAGATAACACCATTCTGCTTTCCCAATTGCCTCTTTTATTTAAGCCTAAAAAATCATTTGGGGACTCCCCACATTCAGTATGGTGTACATTGCCTCCTGCCTTTTCAAGTGGAATGTGCCTGTCTTTTCAATTATTTAAGTAAGCAGTCCACATTCTACTCTTCTTCCTTTCTCTAACTTATAAGCATTATATATGAAAAAAAATATGTATCTTCCTTCTGAACAGACGAATGAAATTTCACCATCTCCAAACACAAGATTTGATATTCGAAGGACCCGCTCTCTAGAGTTGTGGATCCATTGAGCCTTGCATCTGAGACAGCTCTCATCCAAATGGAAGTCTAGCATTTTCCTTATACATGATATCACATAGACGTGTGATTTGGAGCAGTACCAAATATTTTTTATTTTCCTATACCAAGTTCATTACTCCTACCTAACCACCCCTCTCTGTCTCATCTCCAAAGTGGCCATGTTCTTCAATAAGAAGAGAGACATAATTATTTCAGGTGTAAATTTGAGTACTAATGCTTGTTATTTGAGATCTCCGAAAAAGGAATACAAATATCTTTAATAAGTAGAGCACTTTGCAACAGTCCAACAGAACATTTTTTCACATCCTTAAAAGCCATTAACATATCTGAAAACAAACAAGAAGGGTATGTGTATTCGTATATGGCTTCCCACAAGGGACCGCAGGCATCTCCGCTGCTGCTCCAAGAGGGTTTGAACTCTATGGCTTTCATGAAGTTTTTGCAGCCAACTTCTTCGGTGGTGGGTTTCCGCCGGATAATAGTACGTAAGAGTAGAAACAAAACATTGCACCACTGCAATGCCAAAGCAAAGGGATAAATATTTATGGCTTTAATACAAACACTCACAAAGCAGACAAGAATAAGTACCTTAAGAGCACAAAGAACCCAGCAGGGAAGATTTTCTTTGTCTGTTTTGAAATTAAAATTGGTTAAGACGACAGAGAAACGAAAATTATAACTAGAAAGCAAGTAAAGAATGTAAACCACAACTGACCAAAGAGTAGGTCTGGAAATGCTTCCAGAAGAGCACGGCAGCAATGGCTGAATGGACAAAAAACAAAAAACATAGATCAGGTAGAGAAGCTTAAAGACGGGATCATAACCTCTCGTACTCCTGATTAATGAGCTACCGCCTCACTCTCAGGGGATTTTAGAAAGGATGGAGGTATTAGCATTTATTGGTCATCCTAGTAGATATCAATCTAATCTGAACAATTAACAGTTCAAGAGTAAAGGGAATAGGGCATAAATTGCTCTTTTAATTAATCTTCTGCATTCCTCAAGCAACACACATGGAGAACAGTTCCTTTTGAAATACCAAAAATGGAGACAGTGGAGTATAAGAAAGGTGTAAGACAAGGTATTAAAAACCTTCAGATGAACTAGTGAGATAATGCAAGCAAAGTGGAAAAGCTAGACAAAATAATAGAAAACTTCCACAGCATCGTCAGTCACATATCCATCGAGTCTGCAGGATAAAAATGTATTTTAAAAGTGAATAGTTTGTTACATAGAACAAGAAACTACATTTCTAATTAGAGAAGTTTGCATTGTCAAAATACAAAGCCAAATGTTTGTTTTTCAACTGCAAATGTTCACCTTATATAAATCTTTATGGCTCTCTTGCATGTGCTTACAGTGAGCATAGGAATCATCTAACACCAAAGGGTGATAAACATGCATATTAGGTTGATAGATAGTTCAAGAAAGTTATAGAACCATTGGTCATACTTTTGGCCGATAAACTCAAGCTAAGCTTGAGGAGTGTGGGACAATTAATGATTTATTCCTAAAGTGAAGGAAAAACACAATGCCCCGAATTAAAGGATAATAGACATTGGAGTTATCCACCATTAGAATAAAGGGAAAAGAAGAAAAGAATAGAACTTCGTCTACCTCCTTGGCCCAAGATGAAAGGTAAACTGGATAGCCCATGCTTCCAAACCTTCAGGCTGATACAGCTTAGTGAGAGCAAAGCACCACCAAATAGCAAAGTGCTTAGAGTTGCAAGACTTCGAGAAAAAATATATCCAATAATTCCTCCGCAAAATACAAATCCACCTGACAAAGATGACAGAACTAGGCATGTTGAACAGGTATATTCTCATCTACTAGCAATTTACTTTATAGATTGAAGCCATCAACTAAACTATGCACAAGTGACAAAATATGAATGAAGTATAAGACAGAGAACATCATTTGGTTCTAGATAGTGATAAATACTAACTATTTCAAGTAAACTAATGGTGTGAAATCAAGGAATAAAGGGCTATCAGAGCACAAGGTTAAAGATACCATATTTGCATACGTCCTTTTTAACAGCTTATTTTATTGGATGAGTCCTTGAAAAGAACACAATATGTGGTCCTATAACCTTGAATTTTCCAGAAACTCAATATGCTCACTCGTACTGACAACATCTCATCCTCCCCGATGTGCCCACAAACAGACAAAACATGCAAACACATATAGGCAAGAGCGATTTTGAAGGAATGAGAATGTGAAACACCATCTGTGCAAATTTTACATACAGTTTCCATATATATATATATATAATATATATATATATATATATAATCATGCAATCCTTCAAGCACACAACTTTAAGACCAAAGAAATGATGATCACTGGATTCAGTTGAGAGTCATAGAATAGAAGGTCAACACACATTGCAGACTAGAAGATAGAAGTTGTGTCCACAAAGATTTAGAGCAATGACTCCATCATACACATTTGTCATCAATGCATTATCATAGCAAACAGATTCAAGGAAACGTTGTAAATACCAAGTATTCAGTATGACAGCAGATAATTAGCTTACCAAAAGGGATTCCAAGGCAAAAATCATGGATCTTTGCTGCCCTCTTTTGGGGATAGAAACCTCTTCCTGTGGTGGATATCCACATCAACCTTCTCATCAACAACTTCTGCAGACATGTCTGAATTAGCTTGCTCATCCCAGGGCTGATCAGGCTTATTCTCAGAATAACTCAATGCTGAATTGACTTTAAGAGTAGGAGAACGTCTGTTGCTTCCTTGAAGATGCATAGAATTGAAAATCTGTAAGATGAACAAAACAAAGGAACAAATATTAACCATGATTTTCAATGCATATGACTTTTTTTTTTTAGGAAGAGATGGGAAAACCACAATTCATCTATACTATAAAGCAGATATAAAAATTATTCCTATAGATTTCATCGGCTCAGGAGAAATTTCAGCCATTGGATTATCTTCCTAAATTTCAGCCTTCCATTTTTTCATGCAATAAACTGCCAAATTCATTAAAAGTTAATGTTATCACGAATATACACATAGGAAAAAAAATGTGAGCATGATATTCAGACTCCCTCTTTCTTGCCCGATTAAAGGCCCTGTCCATTTCAAATTGTCATACCTTTGTTCTCATATATGTTTTTTCTCAGTGGGATGCCTATGGAATGTGACCACTTACCATTGGAAATATCTTTGCTACTCAAAAATTAGAAATTGCAATGAAAAAAGTAAATTTTGTACGCAAGACCTGGAGGAAAGAGAACAAGAAATGGCATGTGTCCATTTACCACTGACAAAAACAAATGTTGCATCCAGAACAGATTTTGCAGAGGAGATAGCCAAAGTAATCCGATGGATAGAGATAGAAAACATACATGTCGTCTTGGCAAATGTGCATATTCCCGCTGTTTCCTAAACTGTGGATGACACAGATTTCTTGGAAAGCAGCCGAAGCCAGCGCGAGCCGGGACTTGGATGAGAGAAGCTTCCATCCTGATACAAACAGATGCAGGAAGTGGAGTTTAGAATTTCTACAGAAACGGCAGACCTTGACCGGTTTTCACTTGCTGCAAGCCTAACAATGAGACAGTAATACATTAGAGCAGACACATTGCAGCAATGCTTCGTTTTCTTATTGAAATAAAATGCTCAGTTGAGCTGACAAATTGACACATTATAGAGCGCGTATAGCTGCAGTCACACGCTAGCTAATTTCAGTAGTCAATGACATTCCTACAAGCAACTTACTTGTGAGAAATTCCCGCCCTTCTAGACCGCAAACGCGGTATTCTAGCAAGAAGAAATAGCAATAAACCAACATTCCACAAGCTGTCTAGATGAACAGCCCAGAAATCTAAGCACATTAAAAGGATGGCATCAACTCTAAAAAGAGAACAATTTTAAACAGCAACCACTTGACAAAGTGATCAGAAAGGAGATGCGCCTGCAGACTGATCTCCTTGCACCATTATTCAATCTGGGTTTCTTTCCTTAACCCATATCAAAAAAAAGGAGGAAATTCTATTGCTTGTTCATGTCGGGATGCAACAAGTACTCTGGATTTGGGATACCTTATGGGCCCGGCCGCTTGGCGCGGAGGTGGGCACGGAGGTGCTGGAGAGCTTGACGGACGAGCGGCCACTGCCCCTGGGCCTCGGCCGGCTGGACAACAGGACGGGACAGAAACAGCAGCCCCTTCCTCTGGACGACTTCGCGAGAAGATGGAGGGGAAAGCCGCGCAAGCCCCTTGGACGACGACCTACGCCGGCGGCGGAGGGCCTTCCCCGTGCAGCCGATCGGACCAACCGCCCTGAAACTGGAACCGGCGATGGAGCAAAGCCTCGTGCGATCTGGGAACTGGGGATGTGAAGGCGGCGGCGGCTTTGGACCTTTTTTTTGTCCCTCCCTTCCTTTCTGTTAAGCTAAAAATTGACCAAAATAATTAGTATATTAATTAATTACTATTTTTTCCTTATATTAATTAGTATATTTCTTACCAATTGCCATCACTCTTCACGTTTAAACACGAGAAATATTTATTATATTTATCAATTATATTTTTGATTGCTCATCTCAAATTTAAGATTTACATAAAACTTAAAACTGATTGGATATCAGTTCAGGACATGGCCCACCTTACCATGTAACTATGAGTTCTCTTAATTATATGAAAATGGATATCATTGGAGTATTTGTTCTATACAAGTGACAAGTCATTTTCTTAAAAGATAAATTAATTAAGAGTTTCTAACTATAACATGAAAGATTTTATATATCAGAATTTAACGTATACTGTAACATGAGATAATATTTACTGTAATAAGTTATAATTTTGTTAGAGATTAGAAAATAAGTCACATATCTGATATGGACTCTCAATTAATTTAACGTTTCTTAAATTTAGAGTTGAGAAAATATTTATCTAATTAAAAGTCAAATGTATAGTTAAAAATATAATTGATAATTATAATAAATATTTCTCTTTCAAGATTTGTTTAGATGCAGTACATGCTCAATGAAGTAATGAACACATTCTTTTTTATCTATATTATCTCACAAAATTTGAGACAAAAATTCATAATGGTATCATCAGCTTGTGAATTAACTAAATATAGATATGTTTATCGTGCCAAATATTTTACACTTCAGCGTATAATAAATATTACTATTTAAAAAATGTGTGTTTCTAATTAGAAATTAGAGATAGTAGACTTGGCTTTTAACTTGCAGAACTCTTACATTATTGGGATATGGAAGTTACTTTATGGAGTTTTGGCTTCTACCCCAAAGATCCAAGATGGAACTTATTTACTTATTTTATTAATAGGATTTTTTACATATAGATTACTGTTAAAATTGAATTTATAAAAAAAAATTATTCCTAAAACTGCATTAGTAGATAAGATCAAATAGTATAATCTGTTATTACAATGGCCACGCGGTAACATATTTACAAAATATTTTAATGTAAATACGCTATCGTGATGGTAAATTTCAAAGTTTTCAACAAGTTAGGGATATATTATATATATATAACAATGTAAAATAATGTATGATATTTTTATAAATTTGATTTTAATAATAGTTTATATGAAAAAAACACTTACTATTTTTTTACACTTTAAGTGTGCCGTAAAAGTTGGTGAGGTTAGGTATGTTTGCATAGTTGTCATATTAAATTAAATTAAAGTAAACTATGCTCACCAACCAATTTGTCTCACGCGGACTTTTAAAGTAGAGAAATTGTAGCGACTGGGGCTGGTCAAACTTTATATAAGGAGAAAATTTGTCCAACCTTGGAATCCATGAGTGTTTGCCAGAATTAAATAAATATGAATTTTGCATATCAATATGTTTTAAGAATTTTCAAAAAGACTTTACAGGGAATTAACTTGTGAAAGTCTTTCTATGCAAGTGTTGACTTCTCTAGGTGAGTACTGTAAAGACTAATTATGTGCGATAAATTAAGGATGAAAAATATCTTTTCCTAGAAAGATTGAGTTGACGTGTTCGAGTACAGATTTGATTGATCGACGTTCGAACCCCATATTTGTCGAGCATGCATAGAGTTCAAATGTCAATCAACTAGGTTAGAGCAAATCATGTCTATTTTTCTATTCGACCGTTGGATAGAAAGAAGTTCTCGTTAAAAATACACGATGTTGTATTGTGTCATATGGAAGATGATTATAAATATAAGTGTATTTGTCGTCAAAGAAAAGATCGTTCTAAAAGTAGGTAAAAGATGCACTCAATTGTAGGGCTAATCTTGTCGTGAGAACGAGTACACAACCCAAGATGTGCGGACATCAATTTTTTTTTATAAAGATTCTTTCTCTAGTTGATCATAAAAAGTATTATAATTTTTTTGTGTTTATTTTGATTTATGCGAAAGAAACAGCACCTCTATGCAATTAAGGGCTATGGTAAGTAATATTTTTGTTTTTTTTTATTATGGAGAAAAGTAATACAATGATATTTAAATTTATACGGTAGTGTGAAAGATCTGAATTCAAATCTTAACGTATATTAAACTTATGTCATCTTTCTTTCGGAAGGTCTCTCAAAAATTATTTGTGACAAGTAATTAAATCAGTAACATCTTGTTGGTTGATTAATTTCCATTAAAATAACTTTGACTTCCGACTTCTATTTGACCCTCCACTTTTGTCGAGCTCACCAAGGGTCTGTATTAGTTTGTTTAAATCGAAAAATCGAATTGAATGGATGGTTCAATCCTATTTGGTTCTGTTTGAAACTCTAATTAAGACACTTCAGTTAGATTTCACAAGTTGTGAAATTACATTGAAATCGAATAAATTGAATTTTATTATAATATTATTAATATATTCAAAAAAAATTGGGCTAAACTGTGTCGAACTGACCCGTGAACATCCCCTAGAGCTTAAACACTCAGAAGAGGCTATGAAGTGATGTCTGGGACTGGAGATCCCAGGCCCAATGGGCTTCCCGGATGGACCCATTGGAGCCCAAGTCCACTGTGTGGAAGGATCTTTCGGATTGGACATTGGAGAACCCGGGCCCAATGGGCTTCCCGGATGGGCCCATTGGAGCCCACGTTAGTATATTCGTGTCTCTTCCCGAGGGTGGCTTGGGCCGAAGGCTACTCCAAAACGTTTGGACCCAATTTGTATATGTAACTATTGGGACGATGTTATTGGGCCTAAAACAGGCCCGACTGCCCATGGACTACTCCATCCGACAATTTTAGATGACTTAGAAAATTTGAAAATGTAGAACGATAATAAGCTTTTTAAAAAAATTTGTTGACCCTGATGATCATCGAATTGAACGATTCACATGTGCTTCAGATAAGCCCTGAGGCTTACAAAAAAAAATTATTTTTTTCGAACATAATAATTTTTTTCTTTCTCGAATATTATCATCCTGTTAGATGCCAATTACATCTAACAATGTGTAAAGTATATTAAGCTCATAAAAGGGCAAAAAAATTAGACGGTGGCTTCATAGGTTGCTTTTTCAGGGGCCATCGTGCAAAATTGTGGAGGCCCTGCACGAAGGGTTAATCGTATCAGACGGCCACGAACGCAGCGGTCGGTCAACTGGGATTACCGTGGGATCGATGTAGTTCCTGATCTGATCGGTGGCCGACAGCCGTACGATTGGTGTTACCTTTTCGGCCGAGAGAATGCCAAAATGACACGTCGCTGTCACTGTGGATTCTGATTCGTCGTACTGAAATCACTTTTGCGAGTACAACTTTTCCTCTCCATACCACCCAATAACTATACTCCTACTGAAATCACTTCTCTATCCGATGGCTCAATAGAAATCACTTCTCTACTCCTATTTGTCATCTTCGTAAAAAAAAAAAATATAGTTATAAGCCAATTGCTAAGGATGTGATAGGCCTAAAAGATATCGTTCAGGATGCTATATAAGTTGATGTATCACATCACTAAAATAGACGACGATAGATAGCGACACTAATTGACTCGACAATAGTTAGACGATAGACGGTGGGAGGCAAGGACGGCAAGGCAAGACAAGATGAGACCTAATCTATACTAATATAATATAATTCAATTTTGGTGTTGTCATGTAGTAGTAGCAGGATAATTCTATTCTCTCTATAATATATCTCTCCTTAAAAATAAAAATAAAGTTAGTTTAAATGAATTAAATAATTATCTTCTTATTTTCTCTCTTCAACTTTCTTTCCTATTAAATTTTTCCAAAATATATCTAAACGATTCAAACAACTCTCAACATCACTCTCGCCCTTCTTAAACTAATAAAAAATTGTTAATATAATTTTCCTCTCTTTTCTTTCCCATTAAATATCTCTCCATTTCTAAAAACTCAAGTCTTTATTCAAATCTACTTTCATAAATAATAAAAAATATTACTCACATATATACTACTTATAAATATATACTATTTATAAAATTTATTAATTCAAACCTAACAATTTTCCGTGCAATGCACGGACATAGAATTAGTGGATTTATAAATTAAACATTTGAGTTTGTAATTACAAGAGTTTAAAAATATAGATTGAGTTTTTAACGATAACTTATGTTCATAAATATAAATTTTAGATTACAAAATATAACTTTTATTATTTAAAATATTGATTGAATTTTATAGTAAATAATATTAGATTCATAATACTAATTTTACATTAAAAAATTATTTTGAATTTAAAATTTATCGATTAAACTTTTAATAATTAATTTTGACTCAAAATAAGTGATTTTAAATTATGAATAGATATTGTCTACTATCGACTGTTATGACCTACCACATAACTTAACAAGTGTAGTAACTGCACTTATATAAGTACCATAAATCATTTTCATCTTTATTAGAGGAAAGTCGACATAAAATCTTATACAATTATTGAGATGGGATAAACTTGAGGAAAATATGACGTGACATGGGTGATGCAGATTATTACATAAGAAATAAGATGATTGCTAGAAAAAAAGTTAATTAGATGGAGATCTAGGTTGTGTTGTCTTACTTATAGCTTCTATCCACCTTGGGTGGTTGGTTTAGGTTGCGGTTCTCTATACCTACTAACCTACATGTACAATCTAAGATTTGAGAGAAAATTAACGGGGGCACTCATAATTTTATAAATAATACTTATTTTTATCTTTACGAAATCTTCGTCTATACTCCTAAAATATTTAAAATTTCGTTTGAACACCCCTAATTAATTTACCTCCCAGGCAGTTTTTACCATTAAGAACAGCTCTTATTAGAGGGAAGACATTGGTGGTTGCAATAATTCGGTCGTAAATTTGCGACCGAAAGATTATGATCGCTAAAATTTTTCAGTGTCACACCATATGCATGTTCGTAAATTTAGCGACCGATTGCAATTAACAAATTTCTGTCGCAATATTTTTTTATGTTTGCATCTTATGTTCACAGATGTTTGGGACCGAAATCTTTCGACCGCAATTTGGGTGCGATCGAAAGATTTCGATCGCTAAAGTCGCGTCTCTTATATCCATATCTTTTGCGACTGAAAATTATCAGTCGTAATTCGGTCGCAGAATTAAAATTAAATTGGAATAACATAAAATCGGTTGCTATTTTTTGCGGTCTTTGAGATAGATTAGCGTCTACCGAATATATTCGATCGCCAATATCTTCATTTACCCTCGACGCTCTCTCTCTCTCTTTTTTTTTTTTAACCCAGGACTTATCTAGGACTCTGGGCCGCCCTTAACTTTTCATTGCACAATTGCTAAGGGTACATAGTCGGGGGAAAATTACCCTGATATTTAGAAACTGATCAAAAAAGAAAAACAAAGCCTCCCACCCAGTTACATAGTTCGAACATAAGGTAAACTAGATCTGTCCAACCTCGTGATGCCTTTTTTGTAAGGTAGATCTCTCTCATTGAAATAAAAAGATCCTTTCATAATACGTCCAAAGTTAGCCATGAAATCTGCAAGAGCATTCACTTCTCTATAAACATGAGAAATCAATGGAGAATATAAAGAAACCAATTGAGAAAGTTCGTCCCAAAATTCCCACAAGCACCAAGGGGGCTTTCTAGTGGTCTGTCGGAGAAGTTGAACCAATATCATAGAATCAATTTGAATTTCAGAGATGTGAAAAGAGAAACTCTTAGCCAGTCTCAATCCATCAAGAAGAGCCCTGCATTCTGCCACCAAGGAGGAAGATGCATTATAAGAGTGTGCAAATGCCATTAATACCAAGCCATTGTTATCACGAACAGCACCTCCACCACCTGCCGAAGCATCTGACCCATTAAAAGATCCATCACAATTTAACACATAGTCCCTGTCAGGTTTTTTCCAATATAATATCTTGCAGCAAGGATTTGCATCATAGTGAGGAACTAACACCACCCCTAATTTTCTTAATATATCATTGAATGGATGCGGTTTTGTCATTTTTGATTGGAGAGCCAGCTCAATATGTTTGCACACATCTGTCATGACTTGCGATGCAGTGCTCAACTTCTCATCATGGAGTTTTGCATTCCGAAGTTTCCAAATGTACCAGCAAATAAGAATGGGGAGGTAAGCAAAAGCCAGTCCAAGATCTGTGTTCTTGTGCGCATAATTTTGCCAGAAAGAGAACATCATAGTCACACAAGAATATGTTCCTTTTACACCAGTACCATCTTCCACAAATCCCCACAAAGTCTTAGCATAATCACTGAAAATGAAGAGATGATTAGCAGTTTCCACCTGAGGATCAGAGCAGCAGTAGCAACATGAGCATCCATGTATACCTATTTTCTGCACATTATCATCAGTAGGCAACTTATTGTGCAAAATTCTCCATGCTAGAAAGGACATTTTAATTGGAATGCAAGAATGCCATATCCAACTAAAAATTTCAGAATTATTCCCTCTAACTCTCACCATATCCCATGCAGAATGGGTTGTAAAAACTCCCGAAGCCTCTGGCTGCCAAATATATTCATCACCTTTGTCAAGAAAATGAATCATGTAATTTTGTAGAGACCTCTGGACCTGTTGAGGAAGGAAATGAAACCCATTTATATATAGCAGCAAAATCCCTTTGAAAAGCGTTGCTGACAGATACATTCTTGGACGCAACATGTCTCCAATTGTCTTGACTTATAAGTGATCTTAATGGGCCCCACCCAGACCAAGGATCTGACCAAAAATTAGAATGCCCGTCTCGAACAAAGATGAGTACATGTTGGAAACATAATTGTCTATTTGAGAATATTGCAGCAAAAGGATGTGTATGGTGAAGGTTTTGTGGCAAAAAATGAGATTCTCTTTATTGAGATACTTCCTTCTAATAAAATTGCACCACAAGGAATCTCCAGTCATAAGCCGCCAGCAGAGCTTTAATTTGAGTGCAGTGATAACATCACCAAGGCGACGGATGCCAAGACCACCCTTATTAGTAGGAAGACATATCCGCTCCCAAGCAACCCAATGGCGTCTACTGCCGTCAGATGTCGAACCCCATAAAAAGTTAGCAAAAATCTTCTCAATCTGATTGATAACTGTGCATGGAGGAGATAACGAGAAAAAAGGTAGATTGGCATTGAAGTTAAAACGTGTTTAACTAAAACCAATCTACCCCCATATGAAAGATAAGTTGAATTCCAACTCAACAATTTTTTCCTGATATTGTCAATAAGAACCTGAAATAAAGAGGCCTTTGGTCGACCAAAATATAGAGGTACACCAAGATAAGTGTTGGCAGATTTTTATACTTAATACCAGTCAATCTAAATATATCCTCTATGCACCTGTTATCCACACAAGGATGCGCAAAGAAAGAGCTCTTATCCAAATTCACTTTTTGACCGGATGCAGCCTCATAAATTTGTAAAAAATCCATCAACTTCCTCAGTGAAAATTTGCTACCATTAGTGAAAATGAGAATGTCATCTGCAAACAATAGGTGAGACATAACAGAACATTGCCGAGGAATCACATAGAGCATATGTTTGTGATCATTATATAACTTACAAAGCCCTCTACTTAGAGCCTCCTCTGCCAGAATAAAAAGTAACGGAGCAATAGGGTCTCCTTGACGTAGCCCACGTGTTGATTTAAAATAACCTCCAACAGTCCCACGAAATATGACAGAGAACCAACAGTTTTCCACATAGCCTTAACAATAGATATCCAACCAGCAGAGAAGCCAAAGGCCAACAAAATGGAATATAGAAAGCACCATTCGATCCTATCATAAGCTTTAGCCATATCAAGTTTGAAGACCACATTATTACCTCTGCACTTTCGAGACAGGTCCTGCATGAACTCTTGAGCAAGAAGGACATTATCCATAATTCCTCTGCCTTTAACAAAGGCACTTTGCTCTTTTGATATGATATTAGGTAAAAGTACCCCCAATCTCGTGGCACAAATTTTAAAAATGACTTTAAAAATGAAGTTACATAGACTGATAGGCCTGAAGTCAGAGACACGCTCTGGATTCTCCTGTTTTGGTATTAAAGTGAGGAAAGATGAAGACAGGAAGCGAGGCATATGATGATGCTGGAAAAAGGCCCTAATGATGCTGGACAAGGCCACCGACCTCGACGCTCTTCTCATCCGTCCTCTCTCTCTCTCTCTCTCTCTTGTTCGTCGGACGCTGCCACCGCCATCGATCGTTTGCTGGACGCCATGATCTGGCTATCATGTACGCCGGTACCTCGCTCGCCGGCAGAACAGTAGTGTTCTTTGCCTCCGGCAACAAGCGCAGCTAGCTAGCTAGTCTCCACACGCATGTACGAGGGCCGGTGCCTCCCAGCTAGACCAGTGTGCCATGTCTTCCTGATCTAATTAGAGGCCAGATCTCTGAGAAGTTTTGAACTCTGGATGGTAGTACTCTGCTGCGATCGATCAGAGAGCAGCTATCGGTGTGCATGCAAAACTGTAACGTGGTAGTAGTTCCTATATGCATCTATTATTCCACCCATCGACACGTCCAGCTTTAATGCCAGGGTTCTGCGGCTGTTGTCGTGCCAGCTCCATGGGCATGGGCCATGCATGAGGCTAATAATTATATGCATGGCCCTCAGACAATCAAAGCGGCCTTGCAGCATATGCTGGTACATGACGCTGCGCAGCTGCGCAGACGACACACCCCTCCGGAGTACATAGCGAAGCCGGCCGGCCGGCCGGCCTCTCCATCTGAGCTCACGTTGCCACTCTGCTCTACGTCGACCTCGATCATGAAGGCCACCGACGAGATGGTAAAGTGCATGCAGTTGGATCGGATGGGTACGTACATGGTGAACAGGTTATTACTTCGTTGCTGAGCAAGTTCTTTTACAAGTGTTTTACGTCAAACATTTCTCTACATGCGGGTTGACCCATCAGGAATTAATTTCCAGGGTGTCCCTTCTCCATTCGTAAGGGAAGAGAAAGAAAGGTATCCACATTTCTCTTCCATTAAACGAAGGAAAAAAAGGTAGACAAAACTTCAATACCATCTACATCAGAATGATAAAGTAGTGCCATTTCATGGTTTGGGTAAACCAACCCAACTTAGGACTGAGCTCTCATATAAAAGAAAGGGGAAATATATAGCTCAATGGGTACCCTGCATGTTTTACCTATTCCACACCTCTTATGCTGCTGCAGCCTTTTAGTTTGGGCCATGCACAGTTGCATACTCACATCCCAATGCAGCCCCCTCGGAGCCACATCCAACTCATAAAATTCTTAATTTGCACTACATGGGCACAACACCCACCTTGGAAGAGCCGCCCCCACGGCAGGGTCCTCAAAAGAGACAACTCCAAGATTCTGAGCTCCAAGTAGTAAACAGTCTTCTTCCCCCTCACCTCTGCCACCACTGCTGAAGCCAATCTCTCTCAACAGGGTGTAAGCCCACACGTGTGGCATAGGTCCCCACATGGGCACACAGAGGAATGCTAGTAATGAAAGTTTAAGTAGTAGAAGACATGAGAAGGGAAAAGAAGGAAAAAATAGAGAGAGGTTAGAGAGAGAGAAAGAACACACTAGTACAACCACAAGCTGACGCACACAGATGGACAACAGGAAGAAGACATGAGAAGTGTAGTTACATCGAGAGAATATATATGATGGTTGAAGAAAGAGGAGAACGATGGCATAGGGTTTCCATTTAATGAGGAAGACCTTAGAACCAAATACTATCTGTCCTCTAATTCTACAGAGGACATGAATCCAAGCACTCCCCGAGGATACTATTTCTTGATGTACCGAAACTCTCAGATGTAAAAACAATTTATTTTTTTTTAAAAAAAGGAGAAACGAAGTAGCCAAGATCATGTACATATCATAACTTCAATCTAGTAAATACTTGGCCATTTAAAATAAATCAATGGAATGAATTCCGATATTGGAAGTTCTTGGGTGTTCCATGCTTGTATCAAGCTGTGGAGCAAGAAACAGACAATTTTAAGTTAAGTTATTACCCTTAACAAAGAAAGACATGTTGGTATATATGGAAAGATATTGTGTACTGGATTTATACATGAATGAAAAATATGGAAAGTTACAGGGACCCGAACGTAATTTTGCGAGATTAGCGAGCGACCCAACACGGGGCCCGCAGCACGGTTCATCGCCGCGTTCCGCGCCGGAGCAGATCCCTTTTAACGCCGCAATAAATCGCCGGCTCCTTGCTTTCATCTGTCTGCTATTTCCGAAAGGGCGGGGGGCCATGGATCGGCGATTTTTGCGGGCACGCCGTTCAGATCGCCAAGTGTCCTCTACGTACACGTCGCTGGATGGGTGGTGGTTGTGGACCTGTGGTTCTTTACTTTGTTCGTATGCCTTGCTGAAGGAAATCTTCGGATGTATGTTATAAATACGCTTATAGAATCATAATTTGTTTTGTATTATATTTCCATTTAAAAGTGAAATATATATTTACCACAAATTTATACGAGTTTTTCATATACTCAAAAATCTTCAACTGCGTTTACCATGGAACCATTTTACGCTAGAGAATCTCCTCGCAAAAGAATGTAATATAGTCTCACTTATGTTTCCAAGGAATTAATAACTAAACATCTGCTAAAAGTTATGTATTCTATGGCAAATATATGTATATAAATTATATTTTACCAATAATTAAACATGAATAACTAAATGCAAGTAATGAAGTCTATTATGATTTATGAACCCTCAAGGGCAAGAAGAGCCGACTTCAATAAATGTTTGACGTCAAATAGTTGGACGTTGAGGAAAATTAAGATGAAATTGTGGTTAGACTGACTTCGATCTGACCTACAAAAAGTTAATTTAGAGATAAAAGTTTTAAAGTCGACTTTTTCGGCCGGAGATAAAACTAGGCAAAGAAAATAGAGAGAAAGAGAGAGAAGATGGTGATCGTGAAACTAACGGCAAGATGTGACATGAGCCTCTTCTATCTTTTATGTGTTTGTAGCTATACTCTTATAAGCTAAGAGGATTAATGAAGTAGAGTTTGAAACTTCCGATATATATATTATATATAGATATATATATAAGATTAATTTTTAAGTTCTTTAGATGATCGTTGCTTTGAGATTTGTGAAGGTGATTTCCAAGTTCATCTTTGATTGCACGTTGATCTTTTCGTAAGACGGACGTTGATTCTTCTCGAAGATGTGAGATTGGCCTCTCAATTCGATAAAGATCGTGGTTCAGACTGTTCACTATAATTTCCAATACAAATAGAGATGATGTTGTGACTGACCAATGTTGAGTTTGTTGTCAATTTGATTTGACCTGTTGAAATAAGTTGTCACTGAACTAGGGTCGGATCGAGTCGAGAGGTTGAATCGAGCGGGATTGATCACGAGGACCGATCAAAAAGGTACCATCTTTAGTAGAGTTAAGCATAGTAAAAAAAATGAGAAATATTGATTACATGACTAATTTTATAATAAAATAAGGAAATAAATTTATTAGTCAAAAATAGGTATTCTCTTTCCTCTTCGGCTAATAAAGTTATTTTCTTATATAATCCATGTCATCATGATTACAAGATTGATTTTACAATAAACATATAGTGGAAAATTTATGAGTAATTGCAAACACGACGAATTAACAATATGAGAAATAGACAGACAAAAAAATCGAGTAAAAGAAAAGTCTCCTAAACTTAGCAACAGTGACATTGGACGGCTCTCGGGACTTAGGACGAGGGGGCTCCGATCACGAAGTCCGTACGATCAGTGGGGTTTCCTCAGATCTGACGGCTGATCAAGAGGACGGTCCGGATTCGCCCCCATAAGGCGACAGGGCCGAACAGAGCGGACGCTGCGGATAGACCGGCGGGCAACGCCCCATCCACCTCTCGCCATCCAGATTCAATTGGCCGCTGCTAACCGTGCGATCGGTGTACCCCATCCAGTGATGGAGATCACCAACAGCCGCGTCTGCTGTGGGCCCCGATAAGACTTCAATAATGGCCAGCCTCGCAACGCCGTGTTCCGGGGCGCACGTGCGGTTACATGCAACTGCTTTTGTCCGCAGACCCATGTCAATTGGGCCGGGCCGACCCGAAGGTCCTGGTCCAACTCGATTTTATACGGACTTGAGTCGTATATTTATTAGTTTTTTTAATTTTAAGCCCGGCCCGGTGTAAGATTGGAGCGGGCTCGGGCTTGGCTCGGCCCGGCCCGGGCGGTCCGGAGGCCCGGTAATTTTTTTGAAAAAATAAGTGATACGGTAATAATTTTAATATATAAAATTTTAGATAAAAATTATGTTGTGAAGTTATGTTTAATAACTTAATATTTATTTCATATTTGTAACAACTAGAAATAAATTTATCTAGATTAGTCTAATATTTATTTTATGTTATTTTGATTCAATGAACATTTATTTTATAATAATAATATAATAATAATAATAATAATAATAATAATAATAATAATAATAATAATAATAATAATAATACTTTTAAAAAAATAAAATTAGGCCGGGCCTTACATAATCGTCCCGAGCCGGGCCGGGTTTCTAAAAATTAGGCCTCGCCCCGGGCCGGGCCGAGTCCAGGCCAGCCGATTAGAGACCGGGCTGGACCTGGGCCAACCTAGGCCCGGTCCAGGCCCGGCCCATTGTCACCCCTAATTTCCTTGTTAGCTCCCAAACACTTTTCCTTGTACCATGTTCCATTTATTAATTAGATTACTTAACCATCTTTAATTGGTATAAGCAAAATCCTATAATTAAAGGGGAAAAATAAAGGATCTTTTTTGCACAAATCTATTGATATATTAAATATTATCGTGAAATCATGGTTGGACAAATCACGTGATTTGACTGTGAGGGATTTGTGTTGATACAATATAATATGGGGTGTACTGTATTATATGGCGTTGATTAGGGGTGTCAACTGGGCCGGGCCGGCCCGAAGGCCCAGCCCGGTCTAACACGGGCTTGGGCCACAATTTTTCATCTTTTTTTTTTTTAAATTTAGCCCGGCCCGACCCGGCCCAGTCTAAGACTGGGCCGACTTCAGGCTTCAACGGCCCAGCCCGGGCGACCGCTGGCCCGGTTTTCAGCACTGCTGGTGCCGCGTCCGCATGCTGCCACGTCACCCCGCGCCGCTACTGCATCTGATGCTGTTGCACCTCCGCACCTCCTGCTGCTGCTGCGCACGTGTTGCCGCCTGCACCTGCTGCCGCTATTGCTGCACCTGCGCACCTGCTGCCGCTGCTGCTACTGCGCACCTGCTGCTGCGCACCTACTGGCTGCTGCTGCTGCGCTGCACCTGCTGGCTGCTGCTGCTGCACACCTGCTGCTGCGCACCTGCTGGCTGCTGCTGCGCTGCACCTACCGTTGCTGCTGCACCTGCCGTTGCTGCTGCACCTGCTGTCGGGCCCAACCGGGCCTGGGTCGGGCTGTAAAAATTTGCCCCGACCGAGCCAACTTCCAGAAAACCGAGCTTTGGCCCCAGGCTGGGCTAGGCCTTGGCTGATCTCTTAGGGATCGGACTGGACCTGGGCCTATTCAAGTCCGGCCCAGGCCCAGTCCATTGACACCCCTAGCGTTCATACAATCTAACTCCTTCTAATAAGTTTTTTAAATAAATAAATAAAATTAAAAAAATAACACTATTTATATGTACCGTGCCGAACTGTATCAAAGATCGAAAAGTCCCGAGCAGGGCATGATATATCTGTGCGAAGCATGCCTGGAATCTCCATATTTTTTTAATAACTCTCTAAAATCTGCTTGGGTTCATAAATAACCCCTGAATCAATTACCATTCAAAAAGGTATCAAAGGAGGAATATTTAGTTCTGAAAATCTTTTAATATGAAAATTTCAAGATGTTATTTGGAATATCCACAGATTTCATGAGGTAATATGTAAACATTTAAAGGTAAGAAAGTGGGGATATGCCTATCTGAAATTAAGGTTATTAAGAATAATTCTACAATTCAGTTATTTAGGCAACTTTTCTCAAGGGTGAGAATTTCTGATCTGAATTATCAAAATGGTTTTCAACTTGAGTCTAAATAAGAAATTTATCGAGATATAGGATGAATGAATAGAGTCAAGTTAGGCGTACTGCACCGCACCAATTTGGTACACTCAGTTCATAATAGTTGATTAAGATTTTTTTATTATAATTTTAATATAAATTAGATTGAATCAAAGCATATCAAATCGATACGTTTATAAATCGTACCATGAATTCGCTGATCTAATCCGATTCATAGATGATGCGGCCAACCATAGATGATGTGATTTTAAGTGGGATAACAAGTATTTCTCTTTTCTTTTTCTAGTGCATAACCTTCGTCTTCTCCGCCTCTTCTCCTCTGATTATTCTTTGCGCAGTGACGTGATCGGCGAACATCATCTCCTTTGGCTCCGACGAGAGTGCCTTTTAGTAGGTCTCCATCCCCCTCCCCGGCCTTCTCCTCTCGGTTCTATCTTAGATCTTGCTTCTAATTTCTCTCCTTGTGCGTTGTTGTTTTGTTTTGGGAACCACAATTTTCAGTGTCGTTTAGGGAAGATTTTATTCTCCATCTTGTGTGTGGATGTTATCTCATTGACTCGATCGATGCACCCCCTCCCACTAGATTGGAGTTCGGCATGCAGTGTACTTTGGTCCTGTCGAGCTCCCTCTGTGGTATATAAGATGTTGAGAAAGATTTAGTATACTTTCTTAATACATTTTAGTGTAATATGACTTGACATTAAATTTATGTGGCACCCCTCAGATGGAGAGTGATAAAGTGACAACTCAATTATTGAATGTCACATAAATTTAGTGTCTAGTCATATTATACTATATTACAGTTAAGTACAATATAAAAATGTACTAAATCTTTCTCTAAGATATTTGCGGGTATGTAATACTATGCTGGCATTGTCCGGTGAATTTCTCTAATGCTTCAATGCAACTTCCGGTGTGCAGATCAGTTTCATTTCCTATTGTTTTATAGTGTTTACTTTTATGTTAAGGACCATTGTGGTTGCTCTTCGCTTCTCTACTTGTTGTAGTGGGGGTGTTATATGCCACCTATTTTATATAGGTGACGTCTGCAGCTGTTTTTTTTTTAATCATGTTTTAGTTTTTTATAAGAAATGGCAACTTACTTTATTAGTAAAAAAAATGTATTTCTCTTTTCACTTTTTTTTTTGATAACGAGAAAATTCCGTTCCGTGTGATTTTGTGGGCTCAGGAATTGGTGTTCGTGAACTCCAAGATAAGGACTCGGCAGCTCTTATTTTCCGTATACGCATATTGTCCTTACCCCACTTGACTGAAAAAATTTCGGATTTACACACCTAGAGGATTGCATGTAAATCAAGTAAGCCCCCCTCTAGGAATCGAACTCGGAATCTCCTATTTTTAAGGAAGAGTTCTAACCGATCGACTCAACCGAGGTCCTCTCTTTTCACTTGCTGGTGGCCCATGAAACATGTAAAATTATGAAGAAAACCCTGCACACTTTTAAAAGCGCAATTTTCAGCCAATTATAGCAAAAGCAAAGTTAGTTTTTTTTTTACAAGTAAAACCAAAGTTATGTAAGATACCATCTCATACAATCAGTGAATCCTCCCCTGTTATTAGACATCTGTGGAGAGAAGCTAGTTGAGGTGCGTTTGATAATATTTATTTAAAATGTATAAATCTAATTTCACATTTATTCTCTAAATTTAAAATTTAAAAAGAACTTAACATATATAAGATATAAGTTAAGAAGTATTTGATAACTAATTTAAATAATAACTAAAGTGTAGCACAATTGATTAAGATGCTATATTACCCATAACACGATGTTCTTTCGTATTGTACCCATAACAACGATGTATGTGCAGATTCAAATCTAAAAATGATTCTTTCGTAACTAATTAATCTTCTAAGATAGGCATATGTGCCAAAAATAATTCTTCCTTTTTTCTTCTAAAACTATAACCCCAAAATCATATCCCTCCAATATTGAATCGAACCTAAGTTTCTTCCGAATATATAGTTGACTCATTAGAACAAGAATTATCTTGCATCTATACACTTGTATTCTCAAATTCTTCCATTCAAGGCGGTATTACTCAGTGTGGTGGTATTCATGTTTGGGCCGAGGTCAAACGGGCATCCACTGAGAAGAGGGAAGATGATCGCTGGTGCGGACAGAAACCTGTAAAAATTAGAACAGGATCAGAGGGGTCCGGTTGATAAACCGGGGGGAACCCTCCGATGCCTAAGTCAGTGGACTGTAGAAAGGGCTTGGAGAAGAAAGATTTGCCTGTGTGTAGGCCTCGCGTGGGGTGCGTTGAGCGTCTAAGGTTGCGTACCTTTGCATGGAAGTTACTTAGGCCTTTTATAGGCGGAGATGCTGAAGGAATGGGACGGGTCGTCCCTTAACGTCGCCAGAAAGGACGCACCATTGGCGCCCTTGGCGGAGAGTTATGCGTTGAGACGCTCGTTGAGGGGCTCTGCAGTTATCGCACCACTTGATCGTGTGCGCGTGCTGCGCATCTGTTACAATCATTGCAAGGAGGCGAAGAGGCTGCTCAGATCCTTTTGGTCGATGGGTACCGAGCAGAGACTTGCTTGGTGACTGGATCGGCTGTTCGCGGTGCCTAGCGTCCGGGCGCAGCTTACGTTGGCGGGACTATGGCGTGCCTCGGGCAGGGCCTGTTCGGTAGGCGGCGCCCAGGCGAACATGCTAAAGGGTGCTCGGAGTCTGCCCTTGGGATCCTGAAGGTGTTCAGACGTGAAGACCGTACTCGGGAGCTTCAAGTACATCCGAGAACACGTGACGTCTGAGCGGAAAGCCACGCCCACCTGAGGACTATAATGGGCCATGATGGGCCCTATAGACCGAGGTGGCTGAAATAGCCACCACACTCAATTTTGTGATCGGGACACCAGGAAAACTCCCATCCAAAAATTGTAAAGAGTTTGAAATTGACGAGAATCCAATTAACCTTAAGTATATATAATGTCCAATTTAAACACTATGAATTTCTACTTGCATGCTAAAAGATCATGAACTAGTGAAAAAAAAAATATTAAACCCAAGTAGCTAGGTAAAGACTCCCACGACAAAGGAATATATAACGTCCATTAACCCTCATTTTTTTTTTCTTTTTTTGTGTGTGGAGATTAATGCACATTTGTAAGTTAGTGGATCATGGTAAGGAAGGCCTTTCAAAGCTCTCATGGGTCTGAATATTTTTAAATTAACAGGACATCTTTTTATTTTTTTAGGGTAAGAAAAAGGCAGGGCAGGGCCAAAAAACGTCACGTCGAGCAGAACTGGCGAGGAGAAGAGCAGCTGCCCACCGTTCACCATCACATCGGTCTAGCTCCAGCCCTTTTTTTTTTATCTTTCCCACACCCCCGCGACCACTCCCCGGTTCTCTCTGATTCGCTCGTTTTTTTGGAAGGTGACGTGATCTCGTCGCCTCGCCTCCCTCTAAATGGGCCTCCTGGCAGCTTCTGGATCCGGTGAAGTCTAGATGATCGCGACGAATCACGGCCGTCGGTTCGATGGGGTCGCCTTCCCGAGGGGACGTCTCAACGACGCCGGCCGGGGTCTGGTGCATGCATGAAGCGGCCGGCAAAATTTCTGAGTTCTTAATCTTCTGCACTTGTTTTGCATATATACCCCTTTTTACAAATAAAAGATATTTAAAAGTTTACCCAAAATTTATGCTTCACTGTTTCCATACAAGGTCACTGCTGAAGTGTACCGAACATTGATTTAATGATACATACGACTGTATTGTGTGAAATTTTAGTACGAAATATAATGTGCCTCGGGTATT
>CM024753.1:19758945-19814407 GCA_014218235.1 Colocasia esculenta | reverse complement strand
ATCCATTGAGCTACACCGGCCCACAAAGACTCCTACAAGAAGAAGAGATAAGTTCCCGTATCTAATATGAAATACTTTCTTCTTTTCTTTCCTCCCGCTCGGTGTTTAAGAAATGGTGATCACTACGTACTCTCCAATTACTCTATATACATACATATATATATATATCTATATATATATTTCTTATATTTCTCTCTTCTCTTTCTAAATCTCCGTCTCTTCTCATATTAACTAGACTATTTAATCGTCGAAGAACCAACTCTAAGAACCCCTCCTTAATATATATCGACTATTCAGTTGACAACATCACTTTTTCCTCTATACAACTTGTTACCATAAGTGTAATATAGGTCGGCTTATGTCGAGGTGACCGTTAAGGTGCTCCTCGTCAAGAGTGATCTGAGATGACCAAGTCGATGAATCTTATCTGAGATGCGCTTGGCCGACGTGAGACGTTGGTTTCGAACTTCTGACCTGACCTGCAAAGTCTGTCGAGAGACCTCGGCGGGGAGACACTTTGATTTTCTTGTCAGTTGCTAGCCGAGCAGAATGACCTAACCTATGGGGTAGAACTGTGTCTCTGCGTCTGTGGAGTGTTTGCCTCTTATATAGTGTTAGGACACCTGCGTAATAGCTGACGACCCCGCCAGTCTCACTGGGGTCTCCGGATTGTCGCCAGATCATAGCTATAATCGGTATGTCAAATCACTGAGATCGTGGTCTTAATGGTTGCAATTATCGGGTGCTGATTCTCAGACCTTACCTTATTTGTTAATGCATCGTTAGTCATGTGAGCTATGTTCCGGGACACCCGCGCGCACGTTGGGCTTCAGGTTGGCTCCGTCTGAGCCGAGAAACCGTCCAGCCGAGCTGAGGAAGATGGCCCGAGGTGTAAAGTCAGTTGATAATTTCGACCTGACTTGTCGGATCATATAACTCCATCGTTTCACCTTAGAAAGAGGGGACATCGGCCTATGCCTTCAATGAGGTCGGTTGAGCCTCAGGCTAAGCCGACATGCTGGAAATCCCAATATCATTGGCACTCCATGTTCACGTCGGAATGGGAACGTGGGCCGAGGTGAAGCTGTTTGGAATTTCTTCATGCTTGGCCACGTGGCTCAGCTAGCCCACGTGGCCCGCACCGTTCCACATCACCAAGCTGTCTGACGCCGCCCTGCCTTGAGTCACATCGTGACGCTGTCAGAGCCGCCCTACTCCGCATCGTACTGCTGCGACCTCTTGACTACTGTATGACGATGCCAGTCGTCTCGTCGCCTCCTCGACTCATGCGCGCCACCATAGCTCTCCTCGTCAGTCAGGCCAGTCGGAATTTGAGAAGACGCTTGCTGGCCAATCTCATTGCACCACGTGTCAAGATCTCAACTGCTACCGCAGACTATGAATATCGACTGTTGGATTTGATTGTCTTCCTGACACTATAAATAGTGCGGTCTGCTGTCGAAAACCACCCTTGCTCTCACGCGCGAGCTTCCTTCAGACGACCAGTCGACGTGCTGACGACCTTTGCGCCTACGTCCGAGCATTCATAGTCTCTAGTTCTCCGCTTCTTCAGAGGTAAGCCATGAGCTGTACCTCGTCTAGTTCTTCCGCGTCCTCTTCCTCGTCTGGGGTTCTCCTTTCGAGAACCTCTCCGCTTTGGAGTTATCCCGAGCGGTCTCACCTCGTCCTTCTGCGACAAGGACATCTTTCCTAGAGGCTACTCGGCCTGATGCTCAAGCGTCAGATCCCGCCAAGGAGTCTTCCGATCTGGAGGTCGATCCTGAGGCCTATGTTCCCATAAAACCCTCTTCACACACCTCGGGTTCTCATCGGCAACCCGACAACGTTGCTGATGCTCAGTGCGAGATCGATGAAGAGACCTTGCATTAATGGATAAAGACTCATCTAGGTCTCATCCTCCCCAGGACTTCACCATATACACTGCTACGCAGCTCTGGGTCCACTAGACCATGCCAACGGAGTTTGGATCTACTCTGAGCTTCCGCCTACACCCCCACCCATTCATCACCTTCTACTTCTTAAGCTGGGAGTCCTCTGTCACGCTGATTGGAAACTCCTGGAGGTCAGTTGTCGGTTTCCTGGCAGGTTGTGCCTTGGCCGAGGTCCTTCCGACCACACGCCTTTTCTTTCATTGCTTCTTTGTAAAAAGCCTAATTCGGAGACTGGATGCACTTCACAGCTCGGTCGGGTCGGCAAATTCTTAGCCGAATGCCTTTCTCTGTCCACAACTGGAAGAGGAACTTCATTTTTGTTCACTCCCCGACTGGATGGCCCTTTCCAACCACTTGGTCGACAGTGAACATTCAAGATAAAGCCTTCTGCCCTCCAACTCTTGTTGCTTCTGAGCTCTCGGAGGTCGAGTCTGATCTGTAGGCGGTGGAGCCTCCCGACCTGTTCGAGCCTTCCGAGGGGCTATTCGAGTTGGTCACCAAGGCCAGCCGAGGTTTGATCCTTTTGCCGATGTTCTTTCCTTCGATCGTCGCCTAATCATTTCTAAGAACTCACCGATTCCTCTTATCTCGCAGCAATGGCCGACAAGGGTAAGTCATCAGCTCCGTCCGCTAAAGTGAAGGGCAGCAATTCACTCTTCGATATGGCTAAGCACGAGCTCATGTCGAGGAGCAAGAAGAGTCCCAGTCGAAGCGTGAAGCGCGTTGCTTGGCCGAGACTGACATTCCCTTCGTTGCCCTGTCGGGGGTCATCCAAACATTCATGGCCTACTGCGGGGTCGGCGTAGACTGAGGTCACCGCCTTGGGCTCCTCTCACCCAACGTCGCCCGGTCGAGTGAGGGAGCTCAACACTACTGAGTGTGGCCACAAATTGGTCCCTGTTGGAGCCAAGGCTCGCTCCTTGGCCTGAAAATCTACTGAGGTCATCGAAGACTTGTATAGGGATGCGCTGGTCCAGCTGGCGTCGTTTGTTATGCTGCTTCTTCGGGCTGAGGCCTCTTGAGCTTCAGCCGAGGAACGAGTGGCGGAGGCCGAGAAGAAGCTTAAGGCCGAGGAGGCCGAGAGGGCGGACTACCTACTTAAGTCCCTCCAGGACGCTAAAAGGGCACTTAAGGTGGGCAGGGGGGCCACGAGAAGACAAAGGCTAAAACCACATGACTAGTGACCGAGGAGCGAAAGAAGGCACTCGCCAAGGCTGTCACCAATTATCGGGAGTCTGATGAGCTCAAAGCCGAGGTCGTCAAGCTCTTCCAACAAGGGTATGACTTCTGCCTCGAACGTGTATGGGAACAGTTTCTGAGCATCGACCTCTCCGAGTTGGTAATCGATGCGAAAGAGGATGAGGAAAGCAGACACCAACGACAGGGACCAGCATCACTACTGTCATCGATGTCGCGTTGGTTGCTGCTGTTGAAAGCGTCCTGGAGACCACCGATGTAGACGTCGTAGCTGACAGGCCTCTTGTGCCTGACAACAAGGAGACTTAGGTCAACATTGATGACGTCATCGTAGACTAAAACCAAACAAATGTACCCTTCGGCGTTGCACCAAGGCCTCTTGTATATTCCGTTGATCAATACAACTCCCCTTTTTTAACCATTTGCAATCTTTTACATGCGTTTAGGTCGTTGGCTTTATCCGAGAATTTAACCTTGGTTTAGTTCTTAGGTATCGATACCATGCATAATGCCGTTATCATCTCCATCTAATGTGGCCCAGCCCACGGTGGCTAGTCCGACATCTAAGTATAGAAGCCGACACGAAACAGTTGTGCTATAGCGGCCTTATTTTCTGTAGAGGTGACCATACTGAGGTGCTTAATTCTCGATGTCAGATCTGACCTCTGTGATAGTAGATTGCCGAGGTCGACTCTTGACGAGTGTGGAAGTGACCTCATCTTTTATATTCAGGTTCCGAAGTGACCTCATCTCGAGGCCACTCCGACCACTACAATTTCAAAGCAACTTGTTTTGGCTACTGGTGCCCATATCTATGATAGTGCCATCGACACTCTTCAGTTACGACTTATCACCTTTGTGCACCCAAAAAAAAAAATTCCAATGGGCCTCTCCCATAGCTAGCCCAACTCCTAAAAATACCCCACAAAACAGAAAAAATTCCATTCAAATGGCCCATGCAAAAGGCCCAAAAAAATCCATTATCTAAGGGCCCAGGTCTCCATGCAAGGAGGTGAGGTTAAGAAACCTCAACACCTCCCACTACCACCCAAAAACTGCTTAAAAGTGGGCAAAAAGGTGTTCCTACCGCAGATGAGGAAGGGGGCTGGCTGAGGCCTTTTGGGGTGGGCTTCTAGAAGCTTTTGAAGAAGAGAAGAGAAGGCTTGGAGGGGAAGCAAAGGGGGGTCTTCTTCCAAGGAGGGCTGCTGCATTTCTGCATCCTGTAAGCCTTCCTGCTGCAGCAAAGAGAGAAAATAAAGAAGAGAAGAGAGGTCAAGAGGAAAGAGAAGAGAAAAGAGGAGAGAAGAGAGAGTCCCCTCTTATCTTGTCTTGTCAAAGAAGGTGAGAAGAGAAGAGAGGGTGAGTGGGTAGGCGATGATGGGAGGAGAGCTTCCCCTTTCCTTCTTTAAGTGTCTGTACTTCTCATTCCCCTCCCCAAGAAGAGTCATACTATCTATGTACTCCTTCTCTTCCATTATATGAGCATCATTTTCATTTGCATTTAATGCGTCTCTTTCCTCCATCATGTATCTCCATGTGCATGGGGTTTAAGGTTTCTTTTCTTATTTGTATGAGATGAGAGGTACGGGATGGGCGAACCACTCCTTATGGAGTGTTTCTTCACTCCAATACCATGCAAAAGATCACAAGTCCTCATACCTCAATAATGAGGCTTGGAGATTGTGAAATTTCCCTTCTCCCATGCGTTTTTGCATTGTCCCATGATTGGGCTTATTGGGCCTTGTGCAAACCTCACCCTTTTGTGCATGTTTTCACTATTTTGGCTCTTTTAATAGATACTTTTTTCACTGTTTGAACAGAAATCTTTCATGTGCATTTCCTTTCTTTTTTTTTTACGTAATGCCCCCTTTGCTAGCAAGTGGGTTGAGTAGTCATACTCATGCCCCAAAGCTTAGCATCCAAGCCTAAACAGCCCATTGAGCCCATCTCTAGCCCATTGAGCCCCACTTCCATGGGTCTGCCCAGCTTGAATAGTGCTGGTTAGCTGCCCACAGGGAGGAGGTGTCTGCTGTCGATTCAGCTGATCTAGTGACAGTCCTGCTAATTCGGCCAACCTGAAGAATGACCTACGATTCAGCAAGCAACAGCATGCCCATGGCCGAATCACTTGAGCAAAGCCATGCGCCATGTGGTTTCAGTCGAGAAAAGAGACAATAGACCGATAAGAGACCCATCTAAAACCCGGGTAGACAATGCAATGTCTATGCCCAGACATATGGTTCACATATCCCTCATTTGCCGCTCGGTTTCCTTTGTGGTCACTGCATATCCCGGTCTCCTCGTAGGCATGCCTCGGGGATCGGCGTCATGTGCCATTGGGATTATATCATCTTTCGGCATACACCCCATCTTTTGTGTCGTCTCCATTATGGTGGATGCGTACTGTGCTCTCCCCCCATCAACCAAGATAAGGGAGATGCTGTCGAATTTTCCCTGTGAGGGGCGAATCGACAAGAAACCATAAAAAGAGATCTTCAAAGTTCGATTAAATCAATGACATTTCAACGGTTGCCGATTCAATCCAGGCTGTTGATCAGTCATATCCTGCCGATTCAGTTTCATCATGCCGATTCGCTATCTGCCTTGTTGTTTGCATGCCTTGCTGATCAAATGTGTCCTGCCGAATGGACTGTACTTGCGCTGCCGACTGGCCACCCAATGACCAAACAACACCGAATCGCGAACAGACCCATGTTTTACATACCTCAAATGGGACAAAAGAGCAAATTGAAACTATTTCGTGAAAAGGACAAAAGAACAAATAGATCATTTCATAACTTGCATGTCTCAAATGGAACAATAGAGCAAATTGAAACCATTTCATGAAAAAGAAACAAATGAGCAAATAGACAAAGAGATTTAATGATTAATGAATAAAAGATCAAAGCAACCTTGAATAGACATAATGTTCTTTAGCACTTCGGCCTAGATTTAAGTTGCATTTCACACTTTCATCGGATGTCTCCTCTTTAGGCCACAAGACTTTCTAATCTGGTGATTAATCATGGGTTTTCTCTCTCAGAGTGATGTAATTAACGCCGTTGCATTCAGACGAAGACGGAATATTGGTCCAGGACCCGACACCCATCTTCGTTTGACGAAGTCAAACGACGTGCACAATAGACCTAAAACCCTTCGACTCTCGGAGGCAGAACATTCATTGTCACTTCAGTGACTGGCACGCCCGCGCTATGTAATTGCAGAGTCATCTCTCGTCACCATTGCTCGTGTAGCATCTGACGGAATTTGAGTCTGCAATATGCATCCATGAACATGAGGAACATGATAAAGAGAACCTAAAAGATTTTTTCTACACAAAAGATTTAGATTTTTTTCAAAATCCACTTCCACAATCTTGTAGCCACTACGTCAGTGTACTCGAGATTTAGTTCTATAGCCCTCTTAGTCTAGAGGCTACTCATCGGTCAATTCTATGAGTGCCGAAGCGACCTCTTATTCAGCTCATGTCGGATGTCGTCTCAGTTTCTAACGAATGCCTAAAGCGACTTTGTCTTGTGAATGACGACGTCCACGTACTATACGAGGTTGCTTCCGTACTATACGAGTGTCGAAGCGACGTCGTCCTCAATTCACGTCGGATGTTGTCCCTCAGTTCCTGACGAGTGGCAAAGCGACATCGTCTAGAGAACTACGACGTCCACGTTCATTATGTATGCTTAAGCGACCATGCCTTCAATTCACGTTGGACGTCATCCCTTAGTTCTTGAAGAGAGCCGAAGCGACCTTGTCCAGCGAACTACGACATCCTCGTTCATTTCGTGTACCTAAGAGACCACGCCTTCAATTCACGTCGTCCCTCAGTTCCTGAAGAGTGCCGAAGCGACCTCGTCCAGTGAACTACACCGTCCTCGTTCATTACGTGTGCCTAAGCAATCACGCCTTCAATTCAGGTCAGACGTCGTCCCTCAGTTCTTGAAGAGTGTCAAAGTGACCTCGTCCATCGAACTATGACGTCCTCGTTCATTACGTGTGTCTAAGCGACCATGCCTTCAATTCACGTCGGACGTCATCCCTCAGTTCTTGAAGAGTGCCGAAGTGACCTCGTCCATCGAACTATGACGTCCTCGTTCATTACGTGTGTCTAAGCGACCATGCCTTCAATTCACGTCGGACGTCATCCCTCAGTTCTTGAAGAGTGCCGAAGTGACCTCGTTCAGGGAACTACGTACGACGTCCTCATTCTCATGCCGTCGGGACCGGCTGAGGGTCCACGAGATAACCATTAACAAAGCTATAATGTGACTCGCCAAGTTTCAATATTTCAATCACATTTAAATCATGCAGATCAAAAAGACATTCAAATTTATCGACAAATTACAATAAACATCGCAGGTTCTCAGAATAGCCGACCTGCATATCTCACAAAACTCATGGCCCTGCGACCGAGGTTCTCAATCACATGATATGGGCCTTCAACTCAGAGTGCTAATGAGCACGGTATTCGATACAACTAGATTAAGTAAAACAAGGTCGCCGACGACGAAGTGTATAATGACCGACCATTAGGCCCCCTAGCCGGAGGTACGTGACCTACTAGGAAAGAGTAAGGGATTCGCTCAGGACGATGCTCTAAGCGACTCGTCATCTACCCTTTTTTAATTGATCTCTGGGGATACTTGTCGGAGTAACCTTATATATGCTCAAGATCGGTCCCCCTTGTCGATCATGGATGATGCCTCAGGAGCTCCTTATTGTCCCCACTTACTTGAGATCAACTAAAAAGGGTGTGGGGAAAGCCGTATTGACCTTTAGTAGCATTTTCCCATAGACAGTGTCAATGTTACCGTAAGTGTAACATAGGTCGCCTCATACCGAGGTGACCGCTGAGGTGCTCCTCACCGAAGAGTGAGCCGAGACGACCAAGCCGATGAGTCCTGTTTGAGACGCACTTGGCCAACGTGAGATGTTGGTTCCGAGCTCCCGACCTGACCTGTAAAGTCCGCCGAGAGGTTTCGGTGGGGAGACACTCGACACTCTTGTCAGTTTCTAGCCGAGCATAATGACCTAGCCTATGGGGTAGAACCGGGTCCCTGCACCTGTGGAGTGTCTGCCTCTTATATAATGTTGGGACACCTGTGTAATAGCTGGATGACCCCGACAATCTCACTGGGGTCTCCGTGATTGTCGCCATATCGTTGCTGTAATGGTACGCCAGATCATTGAGATCGTGGTCTTAATGGTTGCAATTATCAGGTGCATAATTCTCAGACCTTACCTTATTTGTTACTGCATCGTCAGTCAGGTGAGCTATGTTCCGGGACACCCGCGAGCACGCTGTGCTTCAGGTCGGCTCCATCCCAGCCAAGCTGAGGAGATGGCCCGAGGTGTAAAGTCGGTTGATTATTCCGACTTGACCTGTCGGCTCATGTAACGTCATTGTTTCACCTTAGAAAGAGCCTTCAATGAGGTCGGCTGAGCCTCAAACTAAGCCGACCTGCTGAGAAATCTCTATATTCCGAGCTCAAGCTTCCTAATCAAGTTGGCTCATTAACGCAATAAGAACTATATCGGTCTCATTATAGAACACCTCGTATACTTGTTACATATCTACGTAAACAACTGGTATTACTTATTTTTATATTTTTTTTCAGTTTACTAACATAGCCCAAGTGTTAGGACAAAGGAAAGAAAGGGGAGAGGAGACAGCGAACCTTACGTTCGTAAATGAAGCGATCAAATAGCTGGAGATGGCTGCCACTCTTGAAGGCGTGGGGCATGCCGGCAAGCAGGTGAAGTGCCGTCTGCCCTTTGTAGTTCTTGTCGTTAATAATGAGGCTCCCATACAAGTCCATTATATGGAAGGCCAGCTCTGTACGTACGTTCCAAGTTATATATGAGAAACATTCATGTCATAGCTACAAAATATCAAGTGAACCCAATAAGATGTTAGTCTCCTGTGTACGTGGACAGCAAAATTAGCGTGGTTCGCTTCGTCGTCCGTATAGACACAAAGTTTGGAGGGAAGTATTTTCCTATCTATTATTTGAATGAACATATATACTTGTATGTAAACAGAAAATTGGTAGAGATATATATAGCTAGAGGGAGATACTTATGAGTATTAATTATGAAAATTTTAAATATATATTTTGATAAAAATCATGATCAATCAATATTGCAATGTAGCAAGGTTATCAGTATAATTAATGCCCCTCTACCTAGGAAGTACTGCAAATAAAAGTCTCGAAAAGAATCTTTTGCAAAAAGACCTGTTCATATGTTACTGAACACACATGTAATAATATTATAAAAAATTAAAAACGATTTAGTAACACAAGTTTCAATCTAACAAGTTGAGGTGGCAGTGCCACATAAATCACGTATCCTTCTAAGGGTGAGAATATTCTTCATTAATATTTCATCTTCCTTCCATTTTCTAATTTCGCTATGTTTTCTCTATCTTGTTTATTTTCTCTTTTTTTTTCTGCAATATTACCATATATATATATGATGGTGCCCGCTTATCCAACGTGTTAGATTAGAATATGTCAACAAAAGTACTACTAACTCGTTTTTTTCCAAAGAACATTCAAATCAAAGGGGCTAGCTTTTGGTATATATGCTACGTACCAACCCCTGGTGATGGTGTCATCTACGTATAGTACGTACATACCAAAGTGTTGTCCGGCGATGGCGCAGTGGAGGATGGTGTCGCCGTTGCTCCGCTGGCAGTAGTTCCGGTTGGAGCGGCTATTAGCCATCGGCCGGGACATGTGGTGCAGCTCCAGGAAGGTGCGTATTTGGCCGTGGCGCGCCGCCACGAACAGCGGCGTCTCCCCATCTAAGTTGCAGGCATCCAGGATGAGCTTCGGACGCCGGCGGGCGATCACCCAGCACATGCGCTTCATACCCAGGGAGGCCGCCAGGTGCAGCGGCGTGTCCCCGCGGTCGTTCTCGATGCAGAGGATCTTGCCGGTGTTGGCGGGGTCGACCGCCGCCACGAGCTTCTCGACGACGTCGGCGTCGCCGTTGGACACGGCCAGGTGCAGCACGGTGTCACCCGTCCGGGTGATCCTGATGTCCTGGGCGACGCGGCCGTTTCGGTACCTCTCCACCACCCCATCCCACTTCCCCCGCACTGCGTCGTTGAACAGCTCCTCCTTGGCCTTCATCTCGCACGGCGTCGACATTGTGTTGTGTGTGGTGTGTGCTTGTGTGTATGTCTGCGAGAGAGAAACCCACGAGAGAGAGGGAGTACTGCTTCTTGGAAAGGAGAGAACTATATAAGCACGCGCGTAGAGCTCGCATGCGGTAGTACTTTTCTTGGACCAACCTGCGAAGGATGAGATGCAAAGATGAGCGGCTCACGCAAGTGTTGAGACTTGAGAGAATCTGTGGCTTTTCCCTTTAACAAGAGCAGGAACGAATTAATGCTTAATTGGTAACCTTCTCAATGACTCCTTTTGTGCAGATCCTTCTCTAAAATTGTATGTGCCAAAGCTATGATCTTTCGTGTGTGCATAAATTATGTACACATGTGTATGTGTGTAAGTATATATGGAGTATGGTTTGACCTTAAACATGTATAACAATAACTAGCTAGGATATTCCTCGCTCCTTAGTAAGAACCCACTCCCCCTCCAAGATGTGTAGGTCTCTGCAGGGAGCCATTTTAAAGAGAGGAAGTGATCACTTGAGTACTAGTATATAACACCGGCATTGTTAGGTTAAAGCAAGGAAGAAATCAATATAGTTAGGAAAAAGCAAGGAAAAATTATAGTTTTGCCACGGCTAGAGTCAGTGCAATTTGTTTTTTGAAATATATTGTATTTTGTTGGGTTTGTCGCAAAATAAACTTTTTTGTACAACCGCAGCCGTCGCAAAAGCTTAATTTTTAATGGACAGATATACTTTTTGTGACGGTTACAATAATCAAATTTTTATTTTTGCGATACTTATAGTTGCTGCAAATCTCGGATCATTTCTGACGATATGCAGGCTGTCGCAAATACTTATCATGTATTTGTAACGGATGTTTATACATGGCCGTAAATAATTTTTTTTACGACGGAAAGGTACTTGAGACCAGAGCATTTTGCGACAACTCATGCAATGACCCAAAGCCGTTGTTGATAAGGTTGTTCATATTCAGTTCAAATTGAAAAATTGAATCGAACCAAATCGAATTGGTTGATTCGATTAAGTTCGATTCAGACTAAAATTAAGTTCGGTTCAATTCGATTTCACACATTGTGAAATTGAATTGAATCATATAAATTGAATAAATTAATTTTAGTATATTATAATAATATCTATATAATATACATATTATGCGTTAAAAATAACTATATGACCAAATTTACATATAAATATACATATTTTTTTAATTTTATTCTTATTTTCAATGTTTGTATAAATATTAATAGATTTAGTCATATTTAAGTAAATATAAAAATTCGATTTGAATCAAAGCAAATCAAAAAAGCTCTAGTTCAGTTAATTTGATTAAGGATGGCCAAATAATTCAGTTCAATTCAAATTGGCCAAAAATAAATTAATTTGAATCGAAGCGAACCGGTGAACACCCCTATGACTTCCCCTTTGTACTGTAGTGAGGTTTTTCACTACACAAATATGTTGCATGACATAATCACACTTATACATCTTCAAAGGTTTTTTTTTTTAATTAGTGTGTGTGGGGGGGGGTGCAATGACACTTTTGCAATTAATCACAGGTGATGGCAGATAGAAGGCTTAGGTATAATTCCATGCTTCTAGTCGATCTCCTCCTTTCACTTTTCATTTTATTGGGTAAGGAATTGTTTTCCATGCTTCTAGTCGATCTCCTCCTTTCATTTTTCATTTTATTGGGTAAGGAATAGTTTTCCATGCTGCATCACTTTAATACGCCCTTTTCATAGGCAGCCACACAGCTACGAAGGAAGGAGAAGATGTGCTGCTGATGACTCGGAAAAGAAGAAAGAAGGCCAGCCATGCAGGTGTGCTTCTTTAATTACATCATGTCATTATGATTCAGTCAAATCTATAGGTGGTTCATCATTTTTTTTTTATTCTATGGTGCACTTAATTATGAGCTAAGCCACTCTTTTGTTACCTTTAAGTTCTTGATTTAGTGAGCTGGCTCAAGTACTCCCTGACTAACCAGTTGGGCATGCATGCATGTACAAGGACACACCAGATCGGCCTCAAAAAGACACTTTTTTTGCTAACGAGGAAACCCCGCCCGTGTGGTTTTGTGGACTCAAGGATTGGTGTTCGTGAACTCCAAGGTCAGGACTTGGCAGCTCCTACTTTCCGTGTACCCGTATTGTCCTTACCCCCCTGACCAGGAAAACTCCGGACCTACACACCTCGAAGATTATATGTAGATCAGGTAAGCCCCCCCCCCCCGGAATCGAACTCGGGCCTCAAAAAGACACTTTGTTCTCTTTTGTAGGAAACATCTCATATATATAGAGTTATTCTCCCGCTGTTCTCATCTCGAGAATGGAACCCAATATTTTAGTATCTCAGTTCTCTACATTAATTAGAAAACATCTTCATACCTGGGGCTGCTGGAGTTTTTTGGTCTGAGGAACTGGTACTTCGAACTTGCAGGTTCAGATGATAAATTCTGAACTGACATCTGCACTTAAAAGCCTCCAATAGTACTACCAATTGTACTTAATAGTCTCTATAAGAGACATATCATGAGTTTCTGTTCATGATGTTGGGCAATTCTTGGGCAGGTGCAGTTGCAAAATTCTTGTTTCCTTCCCTTCCACATTTCTTATCTCAAGACAGTGGGACAAAGGTTGTTTCAAAGAGAATGATCTTTTTTTTTTTTTTTGATAAAAGGCCAAAGAAGGCGGAATTTATTAATAAAAGATTGTAACAACCAGATGAAGATCGAGCACAGAAAACCAACAGAAAAAAACCAGTCTAAAACTCCAAGGAAGACCTATCACATGAGTGAGTACGTCGGAGAACTATCCGAGGACGTAAGCCTAGTCGTCGCGAGCAATGTTCCAAATTATCCTCATCCGATTCGATCTCAGATACCTCTTGATTAAATCGAAAGTAAGGCATGAAGATATTCTCCGCTTTAGCAAGGTCTGCAACGGCCAAAGTCTTCATGCGCATATCTAAAGTTGGAGAGTGCACTGGCTTATTAATGACATCTACCGAGCGTAATGGGCTCGGAGAACGTTCTCGGGTGGTCGGAAGACAAATCCTAACACCCCCTTGTGAGATGGACGCGAAATTCGTCGACTAGAAGATGACCCTCCGGAAGAGGAAATTGAAGAAGCCTTCCCCTGAGTTATTGGGGACTGACGCACCACTTGAGCAAACGTCATGGGAGAATTTTTCTGAGCAGTAGTAGGTTCCGCAACATCAACCATCGTAGAAGAAATATTATCCATTTTCACTTCTTCCTGAACTTGCACCCCAATTTTTTTTTTGCAGACTGCAACCTCACTAGCCACCGTGGGTATGCCTTGCAATGGGCCATGGGCTTCAGCAGTCAGAATTCCCGGAAGTGGCCCATCAACAACATGGCCCATATTAAGGATGGCGCTATGACCGCCTTGGAGCTGGCATCGCCAGTTGGAACCCCTGCTTTAAATGCCTCGCCAGCCTGGTCGCCTTCCTCCTTTGCCATGGAGTTGGCAACGCGTGGAGGCTCTCCTGTGACAGTATGGGCGCGGCCAGCAGAACCTTTCTCAAAAGGCAGAAGATCTCGTGGGGTTGGGTTGGACGGAAGGTCACTCGCTGGCGAAAGTGGTGGCATGTTCAGAGTATCAGAAACCTCCTTTGAGTGCGGTGGCGAATCCCCATCATTGTCAGGTATGAGGCCGATAATTCCGGGATGACATTTGGCAGTGGGAGGGTTTCCATTCTTTGAAAGGGAGTTGCCAATTAACGTTGATCGCACCATCAAGCTGGAGACGGCGGGAACGCCTCCCGCTTCTTCTGCGACCGAAGAAGGTAGGAGCGAGCCATCACCGCCAAGAAAATGGCCGGTTTTTCCAGAACGTGGCGAAGGCAGCGGGGCGTCCAACGGCGCCACCGTGACTCCACCGGAAATCGCATTCCCTTCTGCCGATTCCAATCGCCGATGAACCACATGTGGCACAGGAACCCAGACATTAGGAATAGCAGGAGTTATAGGGGCAGGAGCTTTAGGAGAATGATCTTACTTTCACTTGTTAGTAGGTAAAAGAAGTGCTAGGGCCACTGTAATTTCTGGGAAAAATATTTATTGCAAGAGCACATTTGCATTTGATCAAATACAAGAGTGTTCTCTGGTTGATCCACCAAAGATGGACTAACGGATCATAGCAAGTCATTTATAAGCTCAACGCAAATATTTATGAGTCCAACTCAAATATTTGTGAGCTCACTTACAACTTAGTTGCAAGATTGCTCTTACACTAAACATTTATTAATTTTTGGATAGTTGGTTATGTCTCTTTTATAATCCCTGATAACTAAAAAAGTGTAAAGGGGTATAATTAGGATAAATAAGTGTTACATATGAATAACACAATCCATACTCATAAGTAGGGATAAACATTATATATAAATGAGTTAATTTATAAAGTGGGTACCGCGTAGAGGTTATTTCACAGTTCTTCTACTATCTAAAACACACGGGAGTCTGCATGCATAGGGTATTTAATTATACTTTCTATGCTATATGAGAATCCACACCAATTTATTCTAGATTTATCATCACTTCTACTATTATCAAAGTCACATAAATGAGAGATAAATAGATATAACAAAAATAAAATTATCAAAATAAAAAAAGAATAAAGAGAGGTAAGTTATACCCGATTATTTTTTCCCAATATAATTTATTCTGGTCATCAAAATAGCCCGAATAACTTTAGTTATCCATAAATAATCTATAGACTGTATCCCAAAAGGTGAAAAGCTTTTAACAGTAGATAATCTATACACAGTATCCAGAACCGAAAACCCATTTTTCTTTACAGGCAAGGGTAGATAGAAAATCGTAGGACAAGCATGGTGGAGCGTTGGCATTGGGACCCTATAATTCGTCGTTCGGGCTCATGCGGATTCGGTTCCATTAAGATCCGATCCCCCAGCCCATCCCAAACATTAGAATCTGGTCGAAACAAATGACTAGGGGTGTAAACAATCTGAGTCGAGTCGAGTAATGCTCTGCTCGAACTCGTTCGATTAAAATGAGTTTGAACTCGACTCATTATTTATCGAACTTTCAAAATTCTGTTCGAACTCGACACGTTTAAATTTTAGCACACTCAAACTCAACTCATCGAACAACTTGTTTAACATAAACGAGCCTAACAACTCGTTTAACATAAACGAGCTCAACTTCCACGGTTTAAACTTAACTACAATTAAAACAATTCAACTCGTTTACACGAAATGTGTTGACTCGATCCACCCGCCTGGTTAAAGCAAGTTGAAATAAATTACTTTAAAACTCCGGCTATTATAGAATTTTAAAGTTCTCCAAATTGAGCCCAAATAGAGCCCGGTTGGAGCCCATCAGGTAAACGTCTGTGGGTCAATTGTGCGAAGACGACTGCTGGGGTTCCATTATATAGAGGTTTTAAAACATCCCAAAAATAAAACTTCAGATATAGGATTATGGGATGGGATACAAAACAGGGTTGGCCGACCGGGTCGCAAGGGGTGGCGACGGGGGTTGCCTGCGCCGGCGGGTGGGCGACGGAGGCGCCAGTGGGTTGGCAATGGTTGCGGGGGGTGGGGACAGGGCCGATTGCACCACGGACCGTCGGAATCGCAGCGGACCTCGTTACGGTGGGCAGCAGCCGCTGCCGTGCTGTCGCCCCGCCGTTGCCGCCAAGAGGTCCGGCCGGCACCAACGGGTGGTGTGCAGTGGCCTAGGGGCCGGCTGCACGGGGTCCGGGGGTCAACGACGACGCCCCTTGGCCGTGAAGCACTACCGTGACCGACCTGCACACGCACATCGGAGGAAGAAGATGAAGACCCGCGGTCCCTACAGACCTTCCTAAACCTCATTTTGTATATATGCCATTTTTCTATTGATTTTATTAAAATCAGATTGTCTATGTATAATTTATTTATATTATTTGTATATGTATCATCTAATATTTAGTCTTTTATATTTAAGCCCCCGTAAATATTACATATTTTAATAACAACTCTATAAAAATAACAAGTTAACAATTATTTTAATAAAAATATTTAAATAAATAGTTAACAAATATTTAAATAAATTCTTAACAAATATTTAATCGAATTCTAACGAGTACTTAAACAAGTTGTTCACAATATAATCAAATCGACCTCATATGTGCTCAGACTCAACTGATTTATGAATCAGATTTTTTTTATTTAAATTCGACTCGATTTATCTAATAAATGAGATGAGTCAAATTTTTATGGAACCGACCGTTTACACCCCTACAAATGACACTAGCTGGCCGTGGCGCCCACGGCGATGACGTGAGCTCGAAGTAGGGGAGGAAGTTCGCACCGGCGAAGATGGGAATGGGGAGGCAGAAAACGGAGCCGATGGGGATGGTCCGGTACCTGACCTTCCTCTCCAGCAGGAAGAAGTGAGCGGAGCAGAAGACGATGAGCATGGCGACGACAGAGAGGAAGAGGAAGGTCAGCCCTGAGCCCCCCGGGATGAGCCGGCCGGCCGGCCCGTGGAGGAGTTCCTTCTCGAAGGCACGAGGCGTCGCGGCCGCGGGCGGTGAGCAGGGACAGAAACACGACGAGGGAGGTGGAGGGGGAAGACGGCGCCACCAGGGATGCGTAGACGAAGATGTGGAAGTGGAACGGAACAAACTTGAGCCCTCAATGTAAAACATATCATCTTTCTATTTGTAGGTAACCGGCTATGTGTACAAACTGAATAGAAAACGATTGCTGTTTTACAGCAATCTTTGGCAGGCATCCAAACCAACATGAAATTTGTCAATGAGATTTCACCATAGCTACATTCTTGTCATGGTTACAGACAAGTTACAATCTGCAAAGGTTTACATATAATGCGAAAGTCTTTCATAGTGATGGAGTTACATATCTCACATCATCTGATTAGCACATACCACATAATTACTATTTGAGACTGGCATCTGTCAAGTGATTGATCAAAGCACCAATGGCACTCCACAGCTGTGTTAATACAGGCAAAAGGTTGGAAGAGCATTTACAATTCTCCAATCTTCATTACATATTCCTTCAGGAAGGGGGGGGGGAGAGAAATATTAAAATATCTCATGACAGCAAAACAACAGAAGAGAAACAGAGGAACTGCTGATATGCATTGAACCCCATAGAAGTGCCAGTTATAACACCATAGCCAGTCAACAAGTTGATTCTGTAAATCTCTTGCATCCAGTATACAACTTGACAAGGTGTTTGACTTATCTCAACATGCATAGAAAAACTATGTTAATGTCATACTGAGGAGTGAGGCAAACAAGAGGATTTTGAGAGCCACAGGCCAAGTCACATGCGTGGAAATGGTTTTCCACCAATGTCTCTAACAATGCACTGACTAGCTCAGTAGTTTTTCTACTTGCTGCCATCTTCATCATTTGGTGGAGGTGGTGGCAAAACTTCAGTCACCATGTTCACCAATTCTTCTATTTCATCAGCCATTCGCTTTTCACACATCTCTATAATCTGAAGAAACAAGGATGAGTCAGGCAAGAGTAGGCATGTCTTGGAAGGACACTAACATCATATGTTCAGATTATGTATTCTAGGTACCATGAAAAGGTCCAGAAAGGGAACAAGATGTGTTCCAACTATCCACTTCCATCATTACGACAATAGATCCACAGGATGCTATATCAAGTATGGAAAAGGAGTGTCCCAAAGCAAAAAGATTACCGAGTATGCCTCCGCCGGGTTTGATGGTCTTATGTTGATCAAATTAAGCTTCTCGGCCTTTGCAAGCTTGAATTTTTCCGATCTTTTCATGAACTCATCAATGTTTTCTCTGCTCTGATTGCAAGCCGCCGTATGAATGAGGTAATCAAAGACCTGTAGCACACAGCACAACAAAGAGCAACTCGTGCATAAGATTCAACCAACCAGTAGAGCTTCCAACAAGTGATAAACACCCTTTTCGCTACATAGCTGGGCAATGCAGGCAGGAACCTTGCACTCAGATGGCGCAACAGCACCAAGACATCCCATGGGATCAACTGTTGCCCCCCTCGACCGAAGAAATTGGAGGACCTCAAAGTTTGTAAGTACTCCAGCATTTGCTTCTACACTGCAAACAAAAAATTTAGAACATAAAAGAACAATCTTTGCAGGAGCACACACATTTAAGGGGAGAAAAACTAATATACATCACATAAAGTAAGAATCACGAGAACAAAAGCTAAGGCAAACATACATACATCTTCATTGCGAGCGGACGAAACGGGAAATCTTGGAAAGAACACTTATCAAAATAAGATCATGGATAGAACGCGTGACGGAAATTGTTGCAGCCGTGTCACATCAAGAAAATGGCCAATTCATGGTTCATTTCGAGTAGCAAGTGACGGATGGGCACACAGGATCATGGGGCGAGAGATGGCGGCGCATGAGGGGGAGGCGACGGCGAGGGATGGTGACGGGGATCGCCGGCGCAGCAGTGGTGTGAGGTTCAGAGCGGCGGCGGCGGCGGCTCCAACCCTCTGAGGTTTTCGGTGCTGCAGACGAGCTCTGCGCGCAGACAGCACTTGCGGAACCAGGCAGAGTGTTCTGTTGCGGCAGTCGGCGCGCACAAGGGCCAGAGGAGGCAGATCGGCGAGCGTAGGCAGGCTGGCGCGCAGAGGGTGCTCGATCGGCTACAGGCCGGCCGTGCGCGAGGGGAAGGCGAGCCCGTGTGGCGTCGGGCGGGTGGCCGTGCGCGAAGAGAAGGCGAGCCCGTGTGGCGGCGGGCGGGTGGCCGTGCGGGAGGAGGCGAGCCTGTGCGGCGGCGGGCAGCTAGGTGCGCACGAGAGGAAGGCGAACCCGTGCGGCGGCGATCGGCTGGCCGTGCGAGAGGGCGAGCCCGTGGGGCGGTCGCGCGGGTGGCTGGCCGTGCTAGAGGGGGGAGGCGAGCCCGAGTGGGCTGGCTCAGTGCGCGAGGGGGCGGCTGGCTATCGGAGTATTCTTATCGGGTTTAGGAATCCGTTAAGAGATGGCGGAAACGGAGTGGAACAACGGGTTTTACCGTTTGGGTGGTTCGTTTCCTTTTCCTGGTCCGAAATGTGCTTTAAGAACATGGGCCGTAGGACATCCAAGGCTATACATGACGGATAATTCGAATTAGAGTTCGGATCCTCTCAATATATGGGAAGATTAGATTCTATAAATATTAGAGAAAAAAATTAATGATCCGCCTATGTTTTTCATAAAAATCCAAATAAAAATATGATAAAGTTTGAGTGGAAAGATTTTTTTTTTTACACTTTTCTCTCTAGTATTTATAGAGTCCGATCCTCTCATGTACTGAGAGGAACCAAACTCTTCAAACTATGTTGTGGATTTGTACTTCGAGACGTCTCTCAGAGATGCATTCCGCCGTCGAGAAAGAGATCATCTCTCCCTTGCAGTGACGGATCTAGAATTTTTGTTCAGTGGATGCATTCTTAGACGTATTTTTTTGATCTAGTGGAGTCACTAATGGTAAAATTTTATATCATTAATAAAAAATTTTCAATCTAGTGGAATCACAGTACCCCACTGGCCTTAAGATGGCTCCGTCACTATCCCCTTACAGGGTGTTGTAGAGCATGGGCTGTTACTGAACACAGCCACTGAAGTCACCATTGCCGGCAAGGAAGGAGTTAGTGTGAAGATCAGGAATCTGCGCCCGTCTCTTCTTGAACATTGTTGCAACTTACCATGATCATAAACAGAGGAGAAAGAAAGGTAGCAGGTTTGCTGTAGACAGTCTCGTAGGGTGGCTTGCTTGGGGCTGCTGATGTGGGTACCTGCAATAGATAATGTGGAAACAATGAGGCACACTCTTCTTTGTTTTGTGGGTCATTGATTTCAATTTTTTGTTAAACGTAACACCCAATCTCACACACTTATATATACTGTTTAGATATCTTGTAATTGAGCAATGCCTCATTTTCTCATAAATTTCTCACCTTTGTTTATCCCCCATTTATTAGAAGAGAGAGATTTCAACAATATGACATTAGCAAACTATATTTACATGTGTCTGAAATAGCTGACTATTAAATATATTTGGTATTAAGATAGATTAGAGATAGAGTAATATATTCTCAAAATTTTGAAGATATCTTCACTCTTTCCTAGGGGTGTCAACTGGGCCGGGCCGGCCCGGAAGCCCGGCCCGGTATAACACGGGCCTGGGTCTAGTTTTTTTATTAAAATTTAAATTTCAGCCCAGCCGGCCCGGCCCGGAGAAAATCTGGGCTGATTCCGGGCTTTGCCTGGCCCGGCCCGGCCGGCCCGCTCCCGCGCCCATCGCCTCCCCGCGCGCCCCGCCTCGGCCCGCTCCTCCGCCTCGGCCCGCGCCTCGGCCTCCCCGCCGCGCGCCCCGACCTCGCCCCCGCCTCGGCCTCCCCGCTCCCCCGCCTCGGCCCGCGCCCCCGCCTCGCCCTCCCCGCGCCCCCGCCTCGGCCTCCCCGCCGCGCCCCTGCCTCGCCCGCGCCCCCGCCTCGCAAGTCGCTCGCCCCAGGCCGGGCCTAGGCCGGGCCTTAAAAAGTGACCCCGGGCTGAGCCCTTTTCCTGAAAACCGGGCTTTGTCCCGGGCCTGGGCCGGTCCATCTGGAGACCGGGCTGGGCTGGGCCAGACCAGGCCCGGTCCAGACCCGGCCATTGACACCCCTACTCTTTCCCCAATCTATTTGATAACAAATATACTCTAAAAAATTCTATAATCGGGCAGGATGTTCATTTCTAGAAATCTTCAGACTTATTAGCACAAGAAGCTACTTGATTTCCGCTTTGGATACTTGATTGTGGAGATTGTGCTTCTTTACTCTTTTCCTTTTGGCTCATACATGACGTCTCTTATTTATTATTATCTAGAGAAATATCAATTATTTGTTTAGAAGGAAATAAGAAAATTACTTGTCCAACGTGTTATTAGTTCACGCATTGATATGTATACGCCATTTAACAAGAATATTTAATACTTTTTAAATATTCATTTGACACTTTTAATCTACTATTTGTCACTATTAACATTAAGAGTGACAAATAGTTTTAACGTGTAAAAACTATTTATCTCTCTTAATTGGGAATGTGTATCTACATAAGAAAAGAAAAATGACTCAATAACCTCTGAGAAGAATAGTAAGTATTTCTCTAATTTCTGTAACAATCGTGCCTTTGTGCATGTAGATGCCACTCTTGACGATCACCAGTTGAAAAACATCACACAATGCTGGTGAAGCTGGGAAACATCTCCGAGGAGCATCAAGAAATCAATAACAGTGATTCTTCTCTTGCATGCGAGAGTAGATCAGTGAACAACTCATTAGAAGTGGACAAAAAGGAGAAGGTCGAGAGAAAGGGAGGTGTCAGTAGGAACTGGGAAACAGATGTTGCTTGCTCTTTTATGGACAGATCATCTCATGGAAAACCAAACGCCGCAAGGAGATGAGCTTTTTTTCACCTATGTCTTTGCCTTCTATGTCCTTGGAACCATTACCAGGGGAACCATCAATAGGGAAATCCAAATCGAGCTCCTTGGGAATCTAGTGGTAGCTGTCAACAGGAAAGAACAAAGATAGAGCTGGTTAGTACAAATCATGGCAATTCTTCATGTTTCAAGAAAAGTAGTTAACAATTTTCCCTGTGTCGAAATGAAGGAAGATTCTCCATGGTCATATATTTGAGAAGCCATCTTCCCTATCTAAAATGCCCACCACAACAAAGTTTTTTTTTTCATTTCAAAAGTGAGATGAGGGAATGACTAATTAGGGACATAAAGAAGTTTAGAAGATGACCAATCTAACATTCTCACCTCTGTTGCCTGAGGGAGGTGGTGAGGAGGTTGAAGGTGACGATGACCCATGTGGCAGAGTTATTCCTATCCCTTCGCAGTCGGCCCCATACACACCTGCCATGGCAGATCATTCAAGAATGCTAATCAAACACAGCCCCAGGATAACAAAGAAGAACAAACATTGTGAGCACGCTCTCCTTCCCTCCTCATCCTGCCCCAGATCACTTACATTCCTTGAAACAGGGGAAGATGGTGGCATTTAAAAGGTTGGCATAACCAGGATTGCAGTCACATCGATGCCCAAAATCTGATGTCTTCACACAGGTGCCATCTCCACAATAGGACCATGCGCAAGCTGCGAGGAAAAGAAGAAAGGGGGGTGAGAAAAGTCCACATACAGCACCATTCTCATGCTGCAAACAATGTGCAGGTCGGTTTAGTGAGAATTACGATCGAATATGGACCGATTTGATGGAGTTTGAAACCCAACTTGGGGTGAAGGAGCCACGGAACTGTTGCTGCAGGAGTAGTCGAAGGTGCCTGTTAACAGTCCATAAAAAGGAAGAACAAGAAGCTTAGAGCACCAGTTTTATGTACTCGTTCTTGAAACTGAATTACTGATCCATGTGTCATGTCTGTGCACATTTTTACGCGCTAGTTTTCACAGCTCTTATGCCAGTTATTCTGGACATAAACTTTTTTTTTCGGGGACATATTGATAAGAAATGTCAAATTGGAATTTTTACACAACTCAGCCATAATGGAAGCCCAAAAAGAAGACTGGGTAGTGTGCGTAGGGGGGAGATGAGCTGGGGGAAGAAAACCTCCAACTAAACAATGCCTAACATCACCTTCTTTAACAAATTTATTGGCTTGGCAGATTAACACTCCCTGTGTTGAATTGGGAGAAGAGGAGCTGGGGGAGTCCAGTGACCATATCACAATCATTCACACCCATCAATTTGGCTCCATGGGAAGAACCTTTTCCCTATTAAACTTTCTATTTTCATGCGGGGGAGGGAATAAAAAACAGGATTTTCCTATAATTCATGCTCCTTCCTACCCTCTCTTGAACATGGCTGGCAAAGGTATGCGGAAACCTGTAGTTGGCTCACAGGCCATAACCTCTCCGTTTTCTCTCTCTTTCTCTGCCTCGGGGCTTGGCTTCAAGGAGGAGAGGAAGAAGTAATAAAGTTGGAACGAGGTGGAGAGAACAGTGGAACAGTTGGAAAGCGGGGGGAGGAGGTTGGGAGGGAGAAAACACAGCCGTACTCACAGTTGGGGATGACGCAGGGAAGGAACTGGAAGTGGTCGCCGAAGTGGATCTTGGTCCAGCCGCGATCGCACTCGCACACGAAGCCGAACGCGTGGTCCAGGCTCACCTTGCAGCTCCCCCTCCCGCACTGCACCACGTCGCACAGCCCATCTGCCATCATCAGAGCATTTAGAGAGAAGAAGAAGAAGAAGAAGAAGAAGAAGAGATATGCTTGTGTATGCAGGATTGCCGACGGTGAGATCGTTCAAAGGCGGTATCTTTTGGAAAACCCACATGATCAGAACAGAGCAGAGAACTGGTGATCGGTGGAGTCACGACATTAACAGAGGAAGAATCCGGGAGAAGAAAAACTAAGAAGAAGAAGAACAACGCCCGTGCTTCCCTAAGATAGAAAACTGAGCCAAAACCGAAGGAGTAGAGGTGATTTCAAGGTGAGAGAGCGCACCAAGGATCGGAGAGAGGAGAGGGGGAAGCCCCACTCCCCCTTCTGCTGCTGCTGCTGCTGCATCTCTGGGTTGCAAGCACAGGAAGACAACTTGGAGAGCCACCAGAAGAGCACCCTCTCCCCTACCCATACCTACTATACTTCTATGCCTTCTCTGCTGCTACGCAGGAGAGAGAAAGAGAGAGAGAGAGATGGGTGGATGCTGGTGGGTTTTTTTTGAAGTTTTTATTGTGGGCAAGATCGAAGAAGGCGTTTAGAATTTCCTTCGGAGAAGAGCGGCACCAAACTTTAATGAGCCTCGGGCAGGTGGTTGTTGCTGGTTGGTAGAAGCAGCTGCCATTAACGCAGACGCTAATATATGATGGCTTCCATCCAAGATCCTCCCCACCTTCTAACTTGCATTGTTTTTTAAAGAAAATATTTATGGGTTGCATTATAGTGACATGTTCGCAGATTACTCACTTTTTTTATGAAATTCCATTTCAAATTTACATGTTTAGATGCAAAGTTTATAAGCACTATCTATTTATCATCAACTCTGATGAGGTCGATTTACTTCATGGTGCGCTAATGTGGTCGGACCCAAGGTCTGATCTTGGCTGTTAGATTCATTTGTTTTAGTGTGGGATCTAGTGATTACCGTGCGCTTAGATTGAGACGACTTGCAAAAATAAGGGTTAGCCTAAAAAAGAGTTTTCGAAGAAAGGAAGATGGTAAGGGGGGAGAGAGAGAAAAGATGACACGGTGAAATAAGTAACCCTTCTCTCGCTTACTTGCATGAGAAAAGTTTACTATACTCGAGGAAATACAGTAAAAACAAACTACGTCGTCACATGTTTTTTTTTATTTGTGAAATTTAATATTTTTATTTTGGAACCCAACCCATCTATTTTGAAGTCTAATTTTTTATTTTAGAATCTAACTTTTTATTTTGGAACCTAACTTGTCTTCTATTTTAGAGTCTAAACTATTTTTTAAGCTCCAAAATAAAAAGTTAAGTTTCAAAATAAAAAAATTAGATTCCAAAATAGAGGGATTATGCTACAAAATAGAAAGATTAAATTAAAAAAAATCACGCGACACCCAACAAGATCCACATGGGCTGCAACCTTACGTGAATTACATTTACTGCACTTCCTCAAATGCAATAAATCTTTCTCTACTTGCATATATAATTGTCGACCTCTATTTGAGAGTTGTAGGGGAGGAAGAAATCTCCTAATCGATGTAGGACTAAATCTCTTCGTTCTCTTCTTCCCCTTATGTTGCAACGGCAAGGATTGGGGCAGACCTATCAAACACATTTTATATCACGATTTTAGATCGAATCAAGAAAAAAAAAAAAAGGCATAACATGTCACACTAAGTTTTGCATATGGGAACAAGGCATATTTGTTTACCACTGAAAATTTTTATCTTAATTTATAATTTACTTACTATCCAAAGAGTTTCCATAGACCACCACATCCATATTCCATTATCACTGGGTATCAGGTTCCTGGAGCCAGAAATTGGTGATGATTGAAGCACTTTTTTTTTCCCGGTTTCTGCGCCAGAACAATAAAGTAGATTCGATTCTTCCAGCGCAGTTCCACCTTTTTAGGATTCCACAGGAATCAATCGTATCAGAAGCTGTAATCTTTCTCCGCAAGTTTTAATGAGAAATAGAAATTAAAAAGTTGCGTCATTTTTGTTCATCAGCATAAGAATCTCATAAAGACAACTCCGTGTGCAATTGTGAACCTCATTGGAAAAACACAAATATATATCCTCCTTGACAAACCCAATTGGATAAGGTGGGCTAAGACATGGTCAGAGAGAATATCAAAAACTTCCACTATTGTATTTTCACCACAATTGTTATTCTAATGGAATGGCTAATCCCATAAAAAGATATTGAAAATTCAGTTGCTACAGATATTTCTAATGCGTGATTTATCACAGTTTAAAAGTATGACATGTCACACCTTGTTAGGTCACAGGCTAACATTCCACTTTATAACATTCTTTCTATCTCTTCTTATATTATATGTGATGATGAGTGGCTGACATAACTTGCCACCAAACACCAAAAAAAGGGGAGAATATCATAATAACAACGCTCTGGTTTATGCAACTAAAGTACCTCCTTTCCATGCTCGTTAAGAGTGATTACTTTAAGGACCACAAGCATGATTACCTTTTGAGTTGCTTCTTCTTTATTAAAGGGTAGGTTGTCATATTTCTTACGTGTGAACATCTCTTCCTCTCCCTCACCCACGTGCATACACCCACAAAACTTGAAATAAAAAGGAGTGAAAATGTGTGTGTAGGGGAGAAGGAGAGAGAGAGAAATAGAGGGTGTGTCAGAGAGAGACTGTAGTGTGTATGTGTGTGATAGAGAGAGAGATCTAGAGAGAGAGTGAGTGTGTGTTTGTGTCAGAAAAAATCTGTAGTGTGTGTGGTATTTACAGATTATGATCAGTTCAGAAGAATCGGTGAGAGAACTTACTAAAATTTAGCTGTGACACATGCTAATTTCTTTTCAAGAATTAACCACTTCTTATAGTTGTGCAACTTTCAAGTTCTAACCTCTTGGAAGGATAGAGTTTTTCCCTACACGGCAAGTAGAGATGGTTCTCGTTTCCATGCAGTGGATTAGTGAAGGGAGGCTGGTGGCGGCAGCTATTTGAAGAGAATCCGTCTTATGACTTATGAGGCCGGAACGATCCTGAACAGGAGTGGGGGGTGATACCGTGATAGATCTAACGTTGTGACATAAGCCAACTTGTGGATGGCTCTTGATGGACTCAGCTCCTCAGGCTGCAATGAAGCCAAATGGTGCAGACTCAAGTCAGGGAGATCAGATCTCCCAGTTACAGATAGCTACTGGTCTATACTGGTTTTGAACGCCGTCTGGGGCCTGAATAAGACCGAGGGATGGTTGACCATGCTTTTCACCTACACCAAACAACGATAGAGGCCTCATGGATCCCTATATTTCTGTTAAAAACTTAGCAAAAGCTCAAGTAAGACAACCATGTTGAATTGCATGAGATCAGGGGTTCTTCTACATCTAAAATTGTGCGGTGGAAACTGATGTAAGTTAACCGTGATCACACTCTACTGGGCGCATGATCACATGCATTGGAATGGCAAACAAACAGGAAGAAAGCTAAATGTGGTATTGTCGGAAACTATGAATCTTTGATTTGTAAGAAAACCTCCGGCACTTGAACGTTGAATCAAATAGTGTCTTTATCTAGCCATCCATGTGCACCCATTGTAGAGCAACTACCTTTCCAAAAATAACTAAGTTCCACTGTGCTAATGACCATGAGAGGAGTCAAGGATTTTACCTGTAATGTCATCCAGGGGGATTAGCAGCCCTCATGAACGCTTCATGCTCTCCTGTGCCAAAGATGGCTTGCTTTCAACAGATCTTTCACGATAGGCTGCCTGCTTGTGATCTTCGGTACTTTCCTGTACAGAGACATAAGTGACACTAAATAGGAATTGTATGAGGTTTGCATGGATGTGTATATCGTACTCAGTGATTGAAGCATCATAAACATATATCTCATGATTGATTTTTGCCAGTGCCTAAGAGTGGTTATTTAATTCCAATTCAAGTCATGATGTTAAATTCAAGGGGGGCATATATGATGACAGGACAAATGCCAATAACACACGAAGCAAAATCAACTACAAACCTGAAAAGCCAACAGGTGAGAGACTACCATAGGCAAATATAGAGTATATTTTCCTATCACTAAGAGCGAAGGTGATTATAAAGACTGTGGAGCTTACCTATGTCCTTTACCTCATTAACGTAACCACATTGGAGTATACAACAGCCAGTTGTGGCATAGGAACTGCAGCTTCTAGTCCAAGATGCATGCTACATTGTTTCCAGCTTGGGTCATCTGAAAATGTGATGATTAGAAGTTTGAAAACCACTGAAATCTTTGCAATGCGCTTTGAGATTTGGGTAGGTTATTAATTGCAACTAACATACCCTGTAAATCACATTCTGATCCAAAGTTTCTCAGATTGTTCGGTAACTTGCAGCCTGTCCAAGTGAGAATAAATTGCATCAGCTGGAATGCATGTTAGGAAGCAGATTCCTTCATCACATTGTTCAGCAACTTGCAGCCTGTCGAACATGTTATGCTTCCTCCAACTGAGTTTCCAGTTTGTCTGATGTTGTATAGATTTTCTCACACTGTAGATGTGAAGCATCACCAACAAAGAATTCATGAACTACACCATTCACTTCAATTGAACTGCAACCAGGAATCTTTCGAACTCCATTTTCCTTCATCATATTCCGAACCTTTCTGACATTATCCCACTTGGAAGCTTTAGCATACACATTTGACAGAAGCACATATGCTCCAGAATTTTTTGGGTCTATCTCAAGAAGCTGGTTCATTGCACACTCTGCGAGTTCAATATTTCCATGATTAACACAAGCAGAAAGCAAGGTACCCCAAATAGATCCAGCATCTGGAAGTGAAATTACATTCTTTATGAAGTCTTTTGCCTCACTGAGAAGACCTCGGCGACCATAGAGGTCAACCATACAAGAGCAGTGCTCAGTTGTAGGAGATATTCCATAAACTTGAGTCATCAAAGCAAAAAAATGCCGGCCTTCATCCACTAAACCTGCATGGCAACAGGCGACCAGAACCCCAAGAAATGTAACTCCATCTGGTTGCAAACCATCATCTATCATCTCCCTGAAGAGAACCAAAGCATGATTAGCATGTCCATGCATGGCAAGCCCCCCAATCATGGTGCTCCATGCCAGAAGATCCTTGATAGGCATGTCATTAAACACTTTCAGAGACAAATCTACACAACCACACTTAGCATACATATCGATGAGTGCAGAACTTAAGTGGCAGTCCATTTCTATCTTGTTTCTGTCTATGTAAGCATGAATCCATGTACCTAGTGCAAGAACCCCAACCCTTGCACAAGCAGACAATGCACTAACCAGAGTAACTTGGTTAGGAGCCACATTTAGAATCAGCATTTCTTCAAATATATCAAGAGCATCTTTGTAGAAGTTGTTCTGGCATAGTGTCGTGATTAATGCATTCCATGATGCTACATCTTTGTAAGGAATCTGGTTGAACATCTCAATTGCAATATCCTTTTTTCCACACCGCACATAGCCTTCCATCATGAGAGTCCAGGAAATCTCATTTCTGATAGTCATTTTCTTGAACAAACGCTCACCAGACTCCATGCTCCCACACTTAACATACAGGCATAAGAGGGAGTGAATAAGCTCAAGAGTCATCTCCATGCCAAACTTATATATGTAGCCATGGACCAAACTGCCTAAGATGAAATCCCCAGATCGAGCACAAGCTGTTAGTACACAAATGAAAGTGGCATGGTCGACTTTCACATCAAGGACCTGCAATGTGAAAATAGTTCATGGTCAACGAGTCAAGTTATAAACCAGATAAATAAAACTATGGAACTGTAGCGAGTCAGGAATATGGTTAGAGAAACAATGTTTTTTTCTTCTCAAAATACATATTAAATGAAATTTTTACTTTGTAATTTTATGCATAAGAAATGGATGAAACATAAACCAAAGAAATTAGAAACTAATAATGAAAGCAGATGTGCATAAAATAAATATGTGGAATGAATGATACATGTGGTGAAAACAGTGGAATAAAATTTACTCAAGCAGCAAATAAAACATCAATGTATGGACTAAAATTAGTCAAGAGAGAGACTCAACCTAGAAATTTGCCTGACTGCTTTAACGAATGATCCTCATACAGATAACAAGTTTATTGGAAGAGGAAAAACTTGAAAATAAACTTCCTCATGATGTGACTAAACATGATGAACTTGAAAGAGTCAACCTTGACATAAATGATTAAAAAAAATGAATAAGTATAACAGCAGCATGAAGCGAAAGATAAACAGTATTTCTCACCATCATCTCCTTGAAAAGCAAGAGTGCGTCTCTGAACCTACGATTCAGAACATATCCAGAAATCATTGTGTTCCAAGCCACAATGTTCCGTTCGGGCATGTCATCAAACAGTTCACGAGCTATTTCAAAACGTCCAATGCCCATGTATCCATTTATCAGTGTTGCCCAGGACACAACATCCCAGTTGGGCATCGCTCTGAACAACATAAGAGCTTCATCCATCTTACCAAATTTAGCATACATATTCATCAAAGCGTTTGCCAGGTTGAGAGACATGTCAACCGCATTATGAACCATATATTTATGAACACGCTTCCCCATCTCGAAATCTCCTGATCTTGTGCAAGCAGTGAGCATCCGAACCAATGCGACCGAATTGGGGGATTCCAACGCGAATTCTTCTATCATCAACCAAAACAACGATTTTACGTCCTCCCAGAAGCCAAGTTCCGCGTAACCCGCAATCACACAATTCCATGTCACAACGCTCCGGTTGGGCATCCCGTCGAACAATTGGCGCGCAATGAGGGAATTCCCGCAGCTAAAGTACAACTGGATCAGCGTGTTCTGAACATACGTGTCCACAGCTGCACCCAACTTCACAGCACACGCGTGCACCTGTGCTCCCTCCGCAACCGCACAAAGCCTCGCGCAAGCCTTAAGAACGGGAGGAAACATACGTCGATTGATGAGAAAGGAGAACTCTTCGAGCATCCGCGCATAGAGCGTGACGCACAGGTGGGGCGTGGTGCTGGTAGAGTACCCCTGCAGGAGTGTGTTCCAGGCGACCGCGCTCTGGAAGGGGAGAAAAGAAGCGATCTTGTTGGCGTAGCCGAGGTCCCCGGCATCCGACAAGGCACAGAACCAGACCAGACGGTCTGCAAGGAGTGGATCTTGGATGGCGCCGGTCTTGAGCATCTGGGCGTGGATTTGGCGGGCTTCCCGCATGGTGGAGCATAGCTGGAGGAGGGAGGCGATCTCGTCTTTGGGAAAAGGTGGGGTGCTCGGGGTGGCGGGGCGCAGGCGCCCGGCGGTCGCCCGCGGTACGGTGGAGGGAAAGGGGACGGGGAGGGAGGCCATGGCGACGCGGGAGCGCGGCAACGAAAGGGCAAGGTGATCGTTATAACTGTAAAAGAAAAACTGGATTCGAGGTCAAGATAAGGAAACTATCACCGACTACCAGGAAGAAGAACACACGGGCACCCCCTAGGGCAAGCAGGAAGCATGGCGGCGGCGATGGAGGCAGAGGTCCTGGAGCCCCTGGCGCTCTGGTATTCCGACCTCCTCCTCCTCTCTTCTCCCCCTTCCGGAGCTTCGTCTCTGCCGTCGCAGGAGCTGGGGAGGTTAGAGTCCCTGTCCAGCAGGGTGATGGAGGCCCTGGGCCCATCCGGCCCCGGCCTCCTCTGCGTCACCGACGTCCCGGGCGCCCCCGCCATTCGCCGGGCGCTCCTCCCTCTCGCCCGCAAGCTTGCCCTCCTTGCCGGTGGCGACCGCGCTCGAGTCCTCAAGGTAAGCCCCCACCAGGAGGCGCTTTCCCTCCCTGGTAGGTTCATCACGGTGATCAGAATCCTTCTGGGTGCATGTGAAATTTCGCTTCTGTCTTGTGTTCGCAAGGGTGGCGAAGCTTCCAATCCTTGGATAGGAAGTCTTCGGGAGGGAAAAGGTGGTAGCTTTGTGGTGATTTCCTTTTGTTTGATTGGGGGTTCTTGATGTTGCTTTTGCTTGTGATATGAAGGTTGGGAAATAGATATGGAGTTGGTTCTTTGTTCTTTCTGCTGTCCTCAAGTTAGATGTTAATTTGCATTGCCTCCTGTGAGAACTCCAACGGGAACGCCCGCTCTGCATCCTGCATGGAGTTCCCATGGGGAAACCTGATATAAGACTTCGCCCTGCTCCAGTGTTGCAGTGCAGAGTGACTGCCACTTGTGTGCTCGTGTCTTATCATGTCTTGTTTCTAACACTTTGCCATGTCCGACATGCATGTTGGTTATGATTAGCTTCTAAAGCGCCCAGAAGTCATGCATCGCACTAAGTAGAACGAATCCACAAATGCTTGGGAAGCTGAACCACTAACCCAGATAACATAAACCCCTCTTGTGATCCATGCAATGGCTATTTTTTTGGAGGAGTTTAACTGGAGACCCTAAGAAGCAAATTCAAATCCCAAGCCAACTGAGGCACCAATTTGTCTCAATGTAATTGTTGTTGAGTTATAGTGCAGATGCATCCAGAGACAGACTCAAGATGGAGCATCCTTCCCTTTTCAACCTAAGCTAGCAACCATGCTTGTGAGACCCAACCTGGTTGACCTATTGTGCATGGAGAGGCATGTTCATATTGCCAGGAACATGGGTAATTAGGCCAACCAACCATCTGGGCATATCATTCATCTTATTCAAAATATCTGCTCTCAGTGATAGAAGTGCATATGTCTGTTGGGATTTAACCTAATTTGCGTCATCATTTTACTTTGTGTCATGTTTCAGAGCCATGGCTTGGGCACTGATGTTCCTCTGAAAAATCCAGATAGAAATGTTTCCTCTTTTGCCGGGCAGTTGAAGTATACAAGAGATCCAAGTTTGGAAGTGCACTCAAGTTTGGCCAAACATCAGCATGAAAATGGTCACATTCTGGAGGAGAACCGCAAGGACATACAGGATGTGTTTGATGATTCAGAATTTAGTCAGCTCGGAGACGCTTTCAAGGATTTAGGCTTTTGCATGATGGAACTTGGCCTTCGGCTTGCTCAGCTATGCGACAGCAAGATGGGCAGTCAAGAGTTGGAGCTTAGCATGTTGGAGGCCTGCACAGCAAAAGGCCGCCTTATACATTACCACTCAAATTTGGACAATGTGATTCTAAAAGAGATCAAAAAGAGAGCAAAAGGATCTGGTAGAAAGCCATCTGTAATCCATCGCTCAGTTCCTCAAGGATCAAGAGCAGTTGGAATGTCAAATCCTCTGAACTCAGGAAAGGAGCTGCAGAACAAGCAAGATGGACCAAAGCACTTGGGTGGGGAATCCAATGCAGTCACAGTTGGATGCAGAACCTCCTTGTCAGACTTGTGGCAACAGTGGCATTATGACTATGGAATTTTCACAGTTCTAACGTCTCCAATGTTCCTATGCTTGGACGATGCACCACAAGCAGATTTGAATGGGACCTCCTGTATACCAAGCAGCCAAGAATGCAGTCCTCCAGATGGCCACACCTGCTTGCAGTTATTGGACAGCACTGCCAACAAGGTCCTCATGGTGAAAGCCCCACTTGAGAGTTTCATCATCCAGGTCGGCGAGTCCGCCGACATCTTGTCGAATGGCAGGCTACGCTCCACCCTTCACTCAGTTTGCAGACCTGCTGGACTGCGTGGCTTGAGCAGGGAGACCTTTGTTGTCTTCTTGCAGCCAGCTTGGGACAAGACCTTCTCTCCTCCTGACCATGTTCTTGCATGTGGAAAAGAGTTGGCATCCAGTGAGGAGATACGTGCAGGCCATGGTGAGAAAAATAGCTCGAACTTTCAGCTGATGGCAGCTGAAAACAGCTATAATTTGAAGGAGGAGATCCTAAAGGCAGTGCCACCCCTTTGTTCTCGACTAAGAGCTAGTATGACCTTTGCGGAATTCTCTCGTGACACTACCAAGCAATATTACGGTGGCAGTGGTACCCAGTCCATTAGATAACTCCCTGTGCACAACAGTGTTCTCCACCATCATCCGTTCTAGAAGTATGCTGAGCTGAGACATACGGATCTTTGGGTCATCTGCCACCACACCCAAATGCTTGGGGGCTGAGGCGTTGTACTGAAGGCCATGGGCGAAGAGAGCAGGTGGAGCTGAGAAGGCGGACTGGGTGTTGATGTGTATGCATTGTGCTGCAGCTTGCAGCTGGCGCCATTATTGCAGGGTTCTTCTGCTCCATCTCCAGTTCTGCGCGTGGACGTGGCCGACAGGGTCCGGAGAATTCAAGTCCTTCATAGCTCCTGCCCAACTCCAGAAGCTCCATGTTTTCTTGTTGTGTACCACTGATTCCGTGAGCTTGGTTTGACGGCTCAGGAGGGTGTCTGGTAGCAGCTCCCACATTATGCCATCAGTGGGGACTCCAAGGTCAGCTGCATGCTGATGGTGGGACTTGGCTGAGAGAGAGAGAGAGAGCGAGCATTCTTGTATCAATTAGAGCGTGGGGTCTGCTACGCAGTGACTCCCAGGGTCAGCTTAGACCTAAATTTTCACTTTTTATTTTGGTACAAAACTTCTTATCCTAGTGAGATAGTTGAACAAATAAAAAAACTCAAAAATTGATTTAAAAAGGTCAATCTTTTAATGCTAGTTAAGTTAAGGTGGAGAAAAACTAAAAAATTCTCACTTTTTTTTTTACTTTGGTATAAAACTTCTTATCCTAGTGAGATAGCTGAACAAATAAAGACAATAAAATAGTTTATCAAAGATGATTTACCCCTAATAAAATTTGATTTATATATGTTTACCCATCTGAATTATCAAAGCTAGACCCAGGCAGGCACCTCTATATGTTATCAAAGCACCCCAAAAGAAAGAAAGCAAATAGAAAAAGAAAAATTGAGGCAACGCAAACAGAAAAAGTTATTGGATTCCATCAGTTGTAGTGGCTAATCAATTGTCTATTGGATTTGAATCAACCATATGAAAGTAATGCTTAATGGAGAGATTTGACTAATTGATCCCTTCATCAATTAACAAACGAAGACAGAGCATAAAAAAAATAAAAGAAAACAAATAGAACAATTTATTTTTGGTCGGAAAACTAGTCTATTACATCATTCTTAGAAATTTTCTTGTAAGCCTAACTCAGACTTAAACTCTTAACCTCTTCTTGATGTACACGGAGGGTATCACTAGGCCGCTCCTTTATAGAAACAAAAAGAACATGTAAACTAAAAACATGGACATATCAGAGAAATTTTGATTGAAATAACTCATTTTAGTTTCATATACAGCTTTTCTAGCTAAAAGAAAGGTACATACTAAATTGACCCAACCTCCTCCCCCAAGAAAAGCTCACCTAGGAAACAATACAAGAAAAAAAATTCTGTGGAAGGAGAGAAGAAAAAAAACAGGGAAATAGCTTGCCTCCTGCCTCCATGAAAGATGAATAAGTCAATACGCATCCCATCTGCCTCATCCTTGCATTGATGTGCAAGACAAACCCAAAAAACTGGCAATCTAGCATCCTCCAGAGACACTTCCATTTTTAGGAAACTTAAAGCACAGAGAAAAGTCATTCACAACTTGTCTTTGTCTGAACACAACTGCAGAAATGAGCTCTCTTTCGTTTATCACCTTCTCTTTTGCCATAGAGATAATCTCTCAGTATCACCTTGTGTCTTCTATTTGCAGCTCTAGTTCTGCTTTCTTGTTCTTCTGCAAGTTTCATCAGGACATACTGAATCCTCTGCAGTTCTAATTCCAACCTTCCGATTTTTTCCGATCCTTTCCGTGCACGGTCTGAAACTCGTCTTCTCCTTTGATTCCCCACTACATCCTGTTCTCCAGCACCGCTGCCAGAGGCTGCACAACAATCTTCTGCCTTCTTTGTCAACCGGCTGTTCATATCAAACAACTGTGAGATGGTTTCTTCAGTCTCTCTTAACTGCCATCTCACAGTATCATACTTCATATTTGTTGGGGAGCCATTCTTCTCGGAATTCTCCAGCAGCGTTTTAAGTTCCTGCACACTCTTATTAAGAACTGACAGCCTCTGAGCATCAGATGCTAGACATTCCAATATTTTCGTGTTCCAGTCTTGGTGGGAATCCTTTACTTTTCTGGGTGCCACTGGTTTGCCAACAGCTACTTCTTTCTCAGCTGCGAGCTTAGAAGGGTATCGAGGCTTTTCTTCCTCCATAACCTCTGTTTGATGATAATCCGTATCCTCTTCAGTGATAACAGACGGAGACTTGGCCAGCTGGGGCACCTGGTTGTTGACATCCTTTTCTGAAGTTTCCCACAATTCAAGCATCCGATTACCATTTCTGGAAATTTCTTCAGTGCCAGTATCAACATCATAGGAAGCATGATCCAGCAGGATATCTTTCATCATCAGCTCATAGGTGCCTTTAGAACTCTCAGAACCTACAGACCACAGCTCAAGATGTTTGCCAGTTTCCTGAACATCCTCCTCAAGTTCCACAATAGTACACCTATTTTCTTGAATTTCCTCTTTACCAAAACTTTTTCCTGGTGTTAGCACTTCGACATCTGTTATTATAGCTGCTGAGATAGCATTGACATCTGGATTTTCCCGCACCAAAATTCCCCAGTAATCCTCTAAAGTTTTGTGAAGTTCTTCAACCTTGAGCTGCAACTTCTGCAACTCCAGAACACCATCTGCTTCAGTTTTACTGGGATCCTCAGAATGTTGCTGGGAGCTTTTCCCATGATCAAAAGTGACCAATGATGAGCCCTGCAAGTGTGTGGACAAATAAAATCAACCTAAAATCAAAAAATGGTTCAAAGAATTTCTCCATCAAAACCAGTAACTCTTGTACCCACACCAAGCGAAGAAAAGATTTCCAGGTAAACACTAATCTCCAGGTTTTACTGAATAGAAGAAAGAAGGTTTAGGTTATCTACTTTTGAATACATATTGAGAATTTTGTCTAAACATATACTCATCAACAAAACGATCTAGGTTATTAGAAAAAAGAATTGAAGGGCACATTTGAAAAAAACATACCTGCATCGAGTTATTCTCCAATCCATGATGCTTTAGCAAAGAAAGTATCTGGCCTCCCAGTGAAGCAATACTTCTTTGCAAGGACAAAACAAGGGGAAGGTATGCATTCAACTGAGCCCTCAACTTCCCACTTTCACTTTCCAAAGGTTCAAATTTCTGCATCAGCTCCTCAGTGTATGCATTATTTAGGATGATTTGCTCCTCAAGCACTCTTCTCTGTACTATGACAATTATTTCAAGTCTCTCACTTTCTCCTATCAGCTCAAGGACCTTCTCCTCAAATATGCCAACATGTATGCTGGAGCTGTGGACATCATTCCACAGTCCTGCAATCTCTTCTTCATAGTTTTTCATCTCATATGTCAGCTCTGACATCAGATGCTGTTTATTAGTTCTAAGCATTGCAAGTTCCTTGCTTAAAGTGTTTATTTCTGTGCTTAACATCTGATTTGTCTCATGAATATATGCAATTTTCTTATCCTTGTGCGAGTTATCCTCCATCAACTTGCAGATCTTTTTCTCCACCTTTTCATTCACATGCATAGCCCTGTCAAATTTCATTTTTATGCCCTCCAGATCTGAGTATAGTTTTATGTTCTCATTTTCTGTGAATTTACACTTTTGATATATTTCTGTCAGCTCCAAGTCCTTTTGCACTAGCTTTTCTTGGAGATCATTGTTAGCATCATGCAGTGAACCCAAATAATTGCAGCAAGCTCTCAAGTCCATGGCCCTTTCATGGCCAAATTTCTCAAGAGTTAGAGAGAGAAAACTTAGAGATGCTACCTCTGCAAGGAGAGTGTTGTTTTCCTCTTCTAGCATTTCTATCGCATTCCTCAGATTCAAAATACTCTTTTCCAGTAATTGTTTTTCTCCTACTAAGCTACAATTTTCACCTTGCAATTTTTGATGGCCCTCGATAAATGCCAACAATTGTTTACCCAGAGTGTCAATTTTGGCATTTAAATTGTCTTCTCTCAGGTTGCTAGCAAGAATATCCTGTCTTAATTGTTCATTCATCTGAAGGAGGTCATTGTTCTCACTCTTCAGTGCCAACAACCGCTCAGATGCATTTGTGTTCTGAAAACTAAGAGAACTTTTCTCTGTGCTTAGGGCAGCAAGATCTAAACCTAACTGTCGCAGAAGAGAGATGTTTACTGATTTCTCAACAAGCAGTATAAGATTTTCATCATAGAGATCAGAAATAAAACTCTGTATCTCTTTAATTAGATTCAAAGTGTGCTGAGAGTCAGCTTCATATACATGGCTTCCCAACATGCAAGCATTCTCAATCTCAAGAGAGTTCAACACCTCCTGAATAGCTTCTCTTAGTTTCTTATTGTGATCTGATAAGGACACAATCATTTTCTTATGTCCAACATTTTCCATGTCCAGTTGAGATATCATACTCTCAGCAAGTCTTGATGCCTCTACATGTTTTTGGCATTCCCGTCCAAGACTTAAGTTATTTTCCTTTGAGTCAAGGATACATCTTTGCATCATGAATGCCTCAGTTTGAGAATTCAAGAGTTCATGCTGTGTGCTCTCAAGCTCTTCATTCCTAGTACGACCTTCCTCCCCTAAGAGATTTATCATGTTTGTCAAAGTCGCCAGCTGGTTGTTGCTTGACAAAATAAAAGTTTCATGCTCTTGCTTCTCTAGTTTCAATAAATTTTGCAACTCACTGACCAGGAGGAGTGTTGATTCTTTTTCCAGTTCCAGATTCAAATGCTTGTCTTCTAATTGTGCATAACTTCTCTTCATATCTTCCAGACTGTTATGAATGTTTTCCACCTGACATCCAGAGGACAGGATTTAGTTTTAACTTGCCAAGGAAGGATGAAAACTTGAAAATTAATGTATAGGTTATAAGGAAGCACTTGATTTGAAGAAGGAAAGAAACCATACTGTGCAGAGATAAAGTCCTATGCAATTCTCAAAGTATATCAATTTATCAATTGATAACTGTAGAAAAGAAGATTTTATGGTTATCAGTTGATATATACATAGAAATGAATTAATAGCATGATGTTGTCACCTGCAAGACTAATTTGTGCTTTTCAGACTGAAGACTGGAGTTCTCATCGAGGAGATACTGGGAAGACTCTTCTAAGCTTTTCAATCTGTCCCTCAACCCTTCAAGTTCAACATTTGCTTCAGACAAAGCATTACCCAAGAAAGTATTATCATCTGAAAGTTTCTCCATATTCTTTGAGGTTGTTTCCAATTGCAATACCAAACTGCGATTTTCCAAGACAAGGTCCGAGATTTTGTTATTTAAAGATTCAGAAGATTCTTCTAATGTCCTTATCTTTTCTCCCAGCCCTTCTAACTCAATAGTTGCATCTGAAAGAGAGGCTTCCAAGAATGTATTCTTTTCCATTACTCTTTCCATATGTTCCAACTTGTCCAAAAGAATCATATTCTCATCCTCATGCCTCTTGGAAAGCACTTTCAGCTCCAAATTCCCACCCTGCAACTCCTTGATTGACACTTGAAGTGACTCTTTGTTCAAGCCAACTGCCTTAATTTGATCTATAACAGATTGATATTCCATATCTAAATTAGCAATTCCTTCCTTTAAATAGTTGACCTCCTGCTGAAGAGATTTATTCTCATGTAAACGATGTGCAGCCTCATTTTCAAGTTTCAATTGAGTCTCCTTCAAGCTCAAGATTTCTAGTTGCAAGTCGTTTTTCATCAGACTTGAAGACAGAACTTGGTTATTAAGACTTTCATTTCTCTCACTGAGTTCTTGGATTTTTTCCTCCAAACTTTGTCCCTTCAACTCCATGTCCTTCAACTTCTCCACCTTGCTTTGTAAATCAAATGTCAAAATCTTAATATCTTCTTGAGTTTGAGAATGTAGCTTCTGCAGAGATTGAAGAGCTTCTTCGGCTTGCATTAACAATGAGTGCTCATGTTGAATAGATATCTTGAGTGTTTCCAGTTCATCTTGTGTTGCCTTCAGTTCTTTTTTGAGACTACCATTAGCCTCTTTAGCTTGCTGTATGTCTTCCTCTAGACTATGCTTTCTCGATTCCATATCCCTCAACAGCTCAACCTGACTCTGGATTTCCAGTTCTGAAAGTCTAAGTTTGTCAAGCGATTCTGAATGCAACTTCGCCAAAGAGTGGAGTGCTGCTGCAGCCTGTGTATATCGAATGTTTTCTTCTTGTATGGAACACTTCAGCTTCTCTACTTCATCTTGCTTTTGGTGAAGTTCCTGATGTTGCTGATTTGTTTGCTGTGCCAAAACCTTGACTTCCATCTCTAGGGCCTTTTTCTCAGTCTCCAGTTGGCTACATTGCCCTTGAGCACCCTCTAGTTTGGCAAGTGTGTTCAGCATCTCACTCTTAAGTTTCTCACTGTCTACTTGAGCATGAGAGATCTCCTTCTCCAAGTTAGAAATTTTTTCCAAGGAGTTGTGGTATTGAAGTAGAATAGTAACTTTCTCAGTTTCTAATCTTAAGAGAGATCGTTGTAGTCTATGGATTTCATTTTCAACTTCAGATTTGATCTGTGACTTCAGATTCCGGCTGTCAGTAGATAACTGAGAAACTTCTTCTTGCAAACTTCTCATCTTCTCATGGCCACCTTCTTTGTTCCCCACTTCTTTCTCTTGGATCTTTACTTTGGCAAACTTTGGTTTAATGGTTGCTTCGCCATAGGCAAACATTTCATTTGGTTGCTTCAATCCTTTTCTGCTGTTTAGTGCATCATTTTCTTCAGAAAATGCTCCAGTCCTTTTGCTAGAATGGGAATGTGCTGATTGGCTCAAAGCATCCTTCGGCAGATCATCTGGTTCAACAAATGCACGTTTTGGAGTAGGCATTTCAGGAGTATGTGGCTCCCCTTCAACAGATGCAGAAATGGAGGGAGGATCATCAATCAATGCAAATTGGTTAGGGAATGCTTCTGCCATAGTTTTATGTGCTTGGCGAAGTACCCCAGTTGCATGATCATATCTTTCTGCCAAAGCACGGTATGCTCTGTAAAACTCTTCTACCAGTTTCAATAGCTCAGGGCGTTTCTTATAGTACATCTCTGCCCTTCTTGCAAAAGAATCAGCATCTTCTTCCAGAAGTTTGATCATCAACTTGACCTTTGTATCCATATCTGTTCAGGTAAAATGACAAAGGATATTAGACAGCAAAAAGGTATGTTAATAAACAACATGTTGAGCAAATATATTCATGCTTTATGATGTATCTACTAGAAAACTTTTGCTGCTCAACCCAAAAAATGAAAAGTTGCTCATACTCCCTTAAAACAAATATGCAAGGAAGAAATAAATATTTGATATTCAGGACAGTAAATTAAACATCAATCTAAGACTGCAAGTATTATATACTTATTATTAAAAATGGCAAAATTGATTCAAAAGATGACATATGTCAAGCTCTATTTCAACTTACAGAAATTTCATTCAGTCCCCCTGTGCAGTGGTAAAAGGGGAAAATTTTAGGTCATCTTCTGAAACAGGTTATTATCTCCGTGACCAAGCTTATTAAACTAAAGCAACCCTTGTTCGCATCAATAAAAAAAAATAAAGAAGATAAAAAAACACAAGCACATTTGATATTGAAATAACTTTTACAGAAAATGGAAAAATGGATTTGGAAAATATAAAAAGCTTCTAATGCATGTTAAATTTCATTATTAGATCGGTGGGTCATAATACATACATGATGGCTATTCCACCGGCATTAGTTGCATTGTCCTTCTCTCAAGCGCACAATGGAGTGAAAAGTTAATGAACAGTAGCAAGTGATTAGAATAGAATCCACTAAGCATTTGAATTCACAAAAAAATTATGTAGTGGTGGTTCAAGGAGAAAAACTGAACAATTGGAAAATATGAGCACAAATGACATGAAGCCTTGTGCTTCTTTTTGCTCCTTGAAGCCATAAATTTGAAGGAAAAATGAAGAGTTCATGTACTTGCAACAGAAATTTTGCAGATACCTTCCATCTGCCACAAGGAATCACAATGCAGAAGACAACATATCCAGGAAGCGACAAGTTTGTCCAATGGCTTTCTACTGGACTGTAAAAATGCAGTAGCGCTACATCATAAAAATCAGACAGTTTTTATGTAGAGCTTCCACTGGATATAAAGTTATCATTTTTACTAATGTGAAGCTAAATTTGGATTTGGATCTGGCATGGGAAAAAGCTATCTATCGCTGCTTCTAGATGTGCCATTCAAGGATGTTAGTATCGGTTTCGGACGGGTCCGAAACCGATACGGTTTCGGTTTCATTTCGGCCGGTTTCAGGCGTCTCGGACGGCCTTAAGAGTGGCTGGTTTCGGTCTGGTTTCGACCTGTTTCAGATGAAACCGGCCGAAACTGATTAAAATGTTATTTTTTTAATGGTTTCGGATTTGTTAGTGTTTTGGGCTGGTTTTGGATTGGTCCCGGCCGAAACATAAACGTCTTGGTTTCAGCCGATACTAACATCTATGGTGCCATTAAGTTAGACTCTACAGATAGGACAATTTTGTTGAACATCATAAAGGAAAAATAAGAAAGCATATACGAACCTGCAAGATTTTCCTGAAGCCATTTTGAATTTTTTGGGCTAATGTGACTGTCCCACCACCACGAATACAAGCGTCTTGATTCAGCTTGTGTCAAGGTTGCCATAATGCCAGAAGAAACAGCTCAAGTTTCCCCTGTTCCGATTCTAAACAGGCTTCCTCCTTTCTATGCGTTCCACATAGCAAAATGGTCCTCTGTCATCAACAAGAAAATTTATGCTAACCAGGGGCACTTTGGGGTTCCATATCACCAACTTTCTTAAAATTCAGGCAGCAACCATAGTTGCATTAAGAAAACTTGAAGTTTACACCATTCCGACCAAGAATGTAAGGCTTGGGCTTACCTTAGCCAAAGAACCCAAATCAAAAGCTTGGTAGTGTTAAAAGAAATCACTTGCACAGCATCAAAACGACCTGCCAACAGCACTGACCTCAAAAAGATTCATCATAATAATGCATCAAAGCGTTCAAACTTCTCAGAGTGGTTCAGAAAATTTAATATATCATGTTGTATTTTTCTTCAGTGGTAAAAATTATATCACTATAACACAGTCAAATGAAACAAAGTACATGGTCCAATTTGAACAGTTCACTCGAGAATCTACAGGTCTATGTAATAATCAAACAAACTTGTCAGAGAATCGGAGCCACCAGGTGAACAGACCAAAAACAGGAAAAACAAATCAGTCAACATTACAAGTTTGTGTTCTACAACTGGAAATGAAGAAAATGTAACTCCAGGGGCTAGAAGCAACTCACCTGGAATGTATCCCGGACTAGAAACCTTACAGATGAATCCTCAAACTAGCACCCAGAAGGTTAGCAATTGCTTCGACAATCTGATCATTAGCATCAGAAAACCAAAAGGCAGAAAAATGAGGTGCACACTCCGGAAGCATTGGAAAGACAGATAAAGACGTCGCGTAACCACTAATCAGAAGAAACGCAAAAACCATTTAATCGAGCAAATGAAACCACCAACAACAAGAAGAACAATGATTTGATTTCTCTAGGTAGCCACCCATATCTGACTGGTAGATAAACATACCAATCAGGATAGGCCGATCGTCTGTAAGCAACAGCCAAAAGGAATGGCCACGCAATCAAACTGATAAGAACCCCACAAGCCACGAACATGAGAAGAGATCGAAGCTCCTCTGCAGCAGGTTATCTATCCGATAGCTCACTATATGATCTGGGTAGTACGGTTCTCTATCAACTGATCAAACTCCGAACTACCCAGAAACCCAGGACCACGAAAGAAACGAACCCACCTCTCCGAACTAACAAAAGCAAAGATTTTTCTCAACTGGGTGTTTTCGGGTACAAGAAAAGAGGAGGAGGAGGAAAGAAAGAGGCGGCAAGAAAAAAATCTTTTGTTTTGGAGGAGGAAGAGAACACAACGGAGAAGAGAGAGGAGAAACAAAAATATTGGAGGGTAGGATGAACTCGCAATTGGCAGCAGCTGTGTTTAAGGATCCTCAGCTGCCTCTCATCCCTCCCTCAACCCATTCTGATGACATGCCAATGGTCTCCTCTCCATCGTCTCTCTCTCCTCCCCTCTGTCAGAACGCAGAAGCGCGCAAAGCCGGCTCCTTTTTTAATTCTTCTCCTTGTTCTCTTGCACTGTGACGGAACCGTCAAAGCAAAGCAAAAGCCAGCCAAAACAGTACACCCTTAACACGTACAAAGGTGAAAGATCAGAGCCTGCAAGGATTTGATTCTGGCTGATTTTTCTGATATTTGGCGTCCATGTCGATGTCCAAGCAATGGAACTTGTTCTTTGGAATCACCTCCTATAGAACGGAGAGGGGATTAACACTTAACAGCTAGAAATAACAGAGTTTCCAGCTGTTTCCGGCAAGTAGGCAGTGCAATTAATGGCCAGTAAAAAACGGAGACATCATTAATTTTTAGATAGAAAGAGTATTTAAAAAAAAATACTTCCAAACACCTTATTAGCTTTTTACTTACCTTCCAATGATATGATTAGTAGTTAGTACTATATTTTGCTGTCTCTTTTGTTGTACTGTGTATCCATGTTTTTTGTGCAAAATGGCATAAATTTTCCTGGGCTCATGTTCTCGATGCGAAATTGCAGGAATATTTCGTCTAAAAAAAGGAGAAATAGAAGGAAGTGTCACCCATTCCAAGGACTAGGATTTTGTTTTCATTCGCTTTATGGATCACTGCTTCTACTGTGAAAAAGATACTGGCAGGCATGTGAGTTTGTCTTGTAAGAACGTTAAACCTTTCATTATTGAAAGCTATTAACAACAACAGTGTACTGAAAGAGGTACCGAATACACCTGCTTTTGGGCCACTGTGCAGCAGTTTATACAACACTAATGATATATGATGTGTTTTATTCAAGGGTCACCTGACCTGCAAACTGTGCTGAATCAAATAGTCTGTAGTAGGTATGGTATCGGGCATATCGTATTATACCGATCTTGATATGAGAAACACTTTGTGCACGGACGTCTGGATAAATGGCGCTGTCCAATGATGCGGGACCCAGATTTGGGGGCGCTGCCCAATGAAAGCGTCCCCAATCGAGCGCCTGGACAAATCGTCCGAGCAAATCATTTGCCTGGGCACCCGAACAATAAGCATTTCCCTCTTGATATAGTTGGTTCCGACTGATCTTAAGATTCAGAGAGAGAAAGATCATGTCGGTATCGAGATGATCTTGGGTTAGGAATTGGGGAATGGAGAATAAGTACTTTGTTCAACTCGCTCTATCTCAACCTATAAAGAAATCGATCTCAAGTATGTGGATTCTTAAAACGACCCTCCAATGACCAAGTCAACGAAGGAAGAGTCTGATTTGGAAAAGAATACTTTAAAAGAACATAGAGAGAGAGAGAGAGTGCTGCCAATGTCTAAGTATGACACCCAACCATCCTCCTTCACCTATGATTGTTCAGCTTCCTTTCAAGCCTCCTCTAGGTGGAGGAATTCCCAAACTTTTGACATGGAACTACTCCACCCATGGGAAGACTTGTAGTGTTGCCTTTGTTGAGCCCGTTTGATGGGCCTTATTAGACTGGGTCTTAGTGGGTGGCTCAGGGCCTTATTATGAATGATCAATCAACTCAACTCATCGATAAGAGGGCCTTGTCGAAAGGGACACAGCGTGCCATTGAACCCGACCATTAGGGCTGCAAACGAAACCCAAAAATGTGAGATTCTGACCTGATTCTGATAAGAATTATTAGATTCATAATTGAAAAATAATATTGATAATTTATATGAATTGGTATCGGTTATTTCTATAAGTTATCAAAATCAAAATATCCTCATTTCAAAATTGATTTCGATTACCATTAAATTAAATATTTTAAAAAATAACAAATTAAAGTGTTAAACGTAAGGACTCACCAAAACTCGAATATTAAATTAAATATTAAATAAAAATTTTGAATTTCAGAAAGAAAAATAATACCAATTCCGATTTTGGTTCCGTAACGTAATTGAAATCGGATTGAAATTGAAAATGACTATTCCAATTTTATCGAAATTGGAATTGGAAGCTTTATATAGTTATCGGAATCGGTATCGCAAACTCATGTTTATGATATCGAACTCGACTTGGTTGCAGCTAGGGGTGTTCACTATTCAGTTCAAATCGAAAAATTAGACCGAACCGAGCGATTCGGTTTGGTTTGGTTCGGTTTGAACATGAAAAAAATTTGGTTTGGTTCCAAATCAAACTGAAAAAGAAAATTCGGTTTGGTTCGGTTTCTAAGTTTTAGAAACCAAACCAAATCAATTAAACCGAATTACAATAATAAGTTTTAATTTGTATATATCTATCAAGTTTTTCTAATATATTTACGTTAAAAAAAATATCATGGAGGTTAATATGGTCATCAACATTTAATATGTCATTTTAAATATTATTTGATAGTTATTTATTAGAGAAACAAGTGATTAAAATCTTATTTAAGGCAAAGAGAATCTAAAAGTCCATTTATTTTCAAGTTAAACCGAACCAAACCGAATTTAATTCGATTTGGTTTCAAGGGACTTCAGTTTGGTTTGATTTGGGTTGGATCCGAATTTGGTTTGGTTTGGTTTCTTAAAAATCTCCTATAAAACAAACCAAACCAAATCATGAACACCCCTAGTTGCAGCCCTACCAACCATAGACACCGAGCACTCAAGCCTACCACTCTCGAGGCAAAAGTAGGATCTCCCACCTACCAACCATAGACACTGACCACTCAAGCCTACCACTCCCAAGGAAAAAGTAGGATCTCCCACTCGCACAATGCACAAAAGGGGCCCCTGTGGGGTGCTTTATAGGGGCCACTCCCTCCCTCCCCCCCCCTTCCCTCGGCGAATGACACCCAACGGATGACACCCAACAGGGTGCCAAGATCGAGTTCACCACCATCATTACCTGCCGCAGCGAAGCGACATGTCGCCCTTGTCGGTTCCACTTCTACCCGTACAGTTGCCACAACAATCTCGATGGCTCTCGACTCGAGGAATCACTAGTTGGCTAGCATGACGTGCTGACCCAAGATAGCCAACTCTCATGCAGCACAAAGGCCAAAGCAGATCCCATTGCGGCAAACAACCTCTGACCACATCGCGTACCTATTGACTCTAAGACTAGACCATGCTATCTAATGTACAATCTCGAAGTGGGGGGCTTATGATAGGGCCATGGGCTGCTCACTAAGACCCATCCCAATAAGGCCCATCAAAGGGCTCAATAGAGGTGGCACTACAACTTCAGTCTTCCCATGGATGGAGTAGTCTCATATAGAAAGTTGAAAAATTCCTCCACCCTGGAGAGACTTCAAAGAAAGTTGAACAATCATAGATAAAAGATGACTAAGTGTCGCACTTAGACATTGCCAATACACTCTCTCTACTATCTCTTAAACTTTTTTCTCCCAAATAAGATTCTATCTTTGCTAACTTGATCGTTGCACGGTTGTCTCAGGATCCACATCCCTATTATTAATTTCTTCACAGAATGAGGCAAGGCCAAGCCGAGTGGAGCACTTGTTCTCCATTCTTCAATTCCTAAATCGAGGTCATATTGGAGCCAACGTGGTCTGCAAGATCGGGTCGGGATCAACCATATAAAGTTTGATTTGACTTAATTTTTTAAAATTTTAATAATAAAAATTATTGAAAAAGAAATTAATAGTTTATGCACCGTACCGAGTACAGTAATCTTGGTTTTATTTCCGTATATGGTGTACTTAATCTGCCATCATGTAGTGCTAATAATATTTTATCAAATAAATAAAACATTGTCGGATATGGGTAACGGTTAACCTATCACATCATAATCTGGACTTATATATATATATATATATAGAGAGAGAGAGAAAAGAAAATGGTTTAATAACATCATTTGATAACACATTAAAATAACACACTAATCAAAGTACATCACAACTTCATCATTTATGAGATATTTTTAATTTTTTTTATTTAATTATTGATATGACACAATTTTAATGATGATATTAACAAATAATGTTACTAAATAGTGTTACAAAATTATTTGTCGAAAGAGAAATGATGCTGTGCAGCGGAGCGGCCCGGCCGCACCCCATCAACGGCGCCCTGCGTTAGCGAGTACAACGTCAATTTTTTCTTTTTTTGGGCGCCGTGGCGCCTTCCTCTATATATAATTACTATATATATATATAATTACTATATATATATATATATATACACATATATATACCTTTTTGAGAGAGAATTCCAACCCCAAACTTCCTTGTCCGTGTCTTCCTTCGGTTGGGATGGTCATTACGACGTATGAACACACATAACCAACATATTTTTGTTTTTCTGGTGATTCATCATTGAATAACTTACCAAAAGTATATTTGAATATATATATAAGGAAAATTATATATGTATCCCTAAAATCTATTATATTTGAATATATACTTCTAAAATCTTCATATTATACTATATATCTCTAAAATTGAAAAAATCATCTGTTATATCAGCTATATCATGATTAGTAGTTTGTCAAAATGGAAAGAATATTATATTGTCATGTACTCATAACTTTTAAAGAAGAGGTAAAAATATTAATATATCTCCCTTTAAGAGGAGAGAGAGAGAGATTTGTCTTTTTTTTTCCCCTAAAGAGAGAGTTATAAAGATAAGTTAATCTTTTTATTCTCTTAACTCAAGTATGATCGAGTTAAATGGATAGAATCAAGTAGTCGAGATATACATCATAACTTTTTCCAATTTTAAGGGTATATGATATAATCATATAATATAACAATTTCAAGAATACATATTCAAATATGATATATATATATATATGATGTTGAATTTTTCTCAGAACTAGGTGATGAAACAAAGGTATATGTGAATAACTTTTCACACAGACATAAGAGATGATCTTGCACTTTGAAAAATATAACTCGATCATGTCTAAGTATATTTCAGCAAATTTATTGGTCCACCTCGAATGGCTTGCTACATTACATTGTGTCACTTTTTTTGAGGTTTGAAGTCTAACTTTTTATTTTGACATCTAAATTTCTATTTCGACACTTAAATTTCTCTTTTGACATCATTTTTGACATGGTGTAATGCAATGTGCCGAGTTTGGACGTCAAAAGAGAAAGTTGAGGACGCATTGAGTCACATGTGATGGATCAATAAAATTTTCAAAATACACTTAGATGTGATAGAGTTATACTTCTTAAAGTATAATAAATTTTTACCTAAGTGAACTTGTTTGATATTTCAAAAAAAAATACTAGACTCTCATCTAGACGAGAGAGAGAGAGAGAGGCAGGCCATACGTACTTGGTCGGTCTTCTCCCTGGTTTTAGATGCTAGTTTATTTGCCCACAGCTTCGGATGACTCCATTATCAAACGTATATAAGCCAAACCAGCGTCAGGCAATTCTGTGGACACAAAGATACGAGAGATCAGAGCCCAATGTACTTTTTAGCCCTTTCGTCTGCAAACAGGAAATTGGTGTTTTTTCCTACTGCAACTATTTGTTGGTTTGTGTGTATACAAGACCACATCGTATCACATGCACGAAGGACTCTGCTGCAACAAGGAGATAGCCAGTTGACTGGTTCACCAACACTTGTATTTGGATGGGGATTTAGTTGGATTAGAGCAAAGAAGCAACGACATATATTATATATATATATATATATATATATATATATAATTACTGAGGTGCGATGGTGCGGCCCCGTTATATCCTAATTACTGTCGTCGGATCATCATCCGACAGCAGCGTACTTTGGGTGTGCCACAAGTACATCTCACTTTTTTTTTCTTTTTTACACAATGGTGGAAGCATCCCTCTCTCTCTCTCTCTAACGGGGCCGCACCATCGCACCTCAGTAATTATATATATATATATATATATATAATATTTGTGGTTCAAAATAGAGCAGAAGACATCTTGTTAGCAGCAACAATAGCAGTTCAAACAGGTTTTATTATAGTGCTGTAATTCCCCATGTAAAGATATTTTGAGATTTTTCGGATCACTATATAGTATATAAGATAAGTTAGGGCGACTAGAGAGAACACTAATATGCACTTGTACTACTTCAGTTTGTTCATAGTGGAAATGTGGTTGAAGGGAGAAGAGATGCATGGACATAGGATTAGTACATAGCCTCTCCAAACCACGTAAATTGGTGTATCTGTTCTTCTTCTCCTCTTTCTCTTGTCTGTGTTACTATTCTTACTACATATGTTCGATCCACAACCAACGAGTGAGGCATCTGAGGGGGGTTTCTGGCTTATCACGGTGATCGAAAGTCGTGTTCAACTCGGCTCGAAATCTCCACCCCAGGTCGTAGATATGGGTGCATGAACATCGCCGATATAGTCACCCCCTCCGTTTATTTCCACCCCTTCAGCAAAAGAACCGGACATAACTTTCCATCCGGTTATAACATTCCGTCAGGGAGCGTGGTCGGGGGCTGCCGATGCGATCGCATACGGACACCCCTTCGCTCAAACGGGCATAACTTTTCGTTCGGTTATCAGAATCACTTATAAGACCCGAATTCGGAATCGGCACTCAGAGGCGCCCATCGCCCCATTATTGCCTCAGGCAATAAGACATTGTTTCGGAGTCGAAAAACCTTCGTTTCGCACTCCAAAATTGCTATTCCAGCCGACGATCTTTCCAATTCTGAGGTTTTCTGGCAATAGCGCCTCCCGCGATTACGCGAATCACTGGCGAGGCCAACACATGGAGTCGGCCTATCATGGAGATCGGAAGTCGTGTTCAACTCGGCTCGAAATCTCCACCCCAGGTCGTAGATATGGGTGCACGAACATCACCGATATAGTCACCCCCTCCGGTTTATTCCCACCCCTTCAGCGAAAGAACTGGGCATAACTTTCAGCTCGGGCATCAGAATCGCTTATGTGACGACAATTCAGAATCGACACTCCGAGATGGTCGACAGGGAGCTGGTTTCGCGGAATTCCGTTTCGGGGCCGAAATTTCACTGCGGAGCGTGTGTACTAGTACACCGATTGTCTTACCTCTTGGGTTGGACGCAGATATTTGTTCGCCCGGCGATCGGAACGGCCCGCGAGGCCCCAATTCGAAATCGGCACTTCGACCCGGTCGGCACAAGGTTGCATTCGGAGATTTCCGTTTCGGCGCCCAAATTCCTCTCCAGGAGCGTGGTCGCGGGCTGCCGATGCGATCGCATATGGACACCCCTTCGCTCAAACATGCATAACTTTCCGCTCAGTTATCAGAATCGCTTATAAGACCCCAATTTAGAATCGGAATTCAGAGGCGCCCGTCGCCCCCTTATTGCCTCAGGCGATAAGACGTCGTTTTGGGGTTGAAAACTCTTCGTTTTGCACTCCAAAAATTGTTATTCCAGCCGACGATCTCCCCGATTCTAAGGTTTTCTGGCAATAACGCCTCCCGCGATTACGCGAATCGCTGGCGAGGCCAACACACGGAGTCAGCCTATCACGGCGATCGAAAGTCGTGTTCATGTCGGCTTGAGATCTCCACCCCAGGTCGTAGATATGGGTGCACGAACATCGCCAATATAGTCACCCCCTCTGGTTTATTCCCACCCCTTCAGCGAAAGAGCTGGGCATAACTTTCCGCCCGGGCATCAGAATCGCTTATGTGACCACAATTCGGAATTGGAATTCCGAGACGGCCAATAGGGCGCTAGTTTCACATAATTCTGTTTTGGGGCCAAAATTTTGCCACGGAGCGTGTGTACTAGTACACCGATTGTCGTACCCTTTGGGTTGGACACAGATATTTGTTCGCCCGGCGATCAGAACGGCCCGCGAGGCCCCAATTCGGAATCGGCACTTCGACCCGGTCGGCACAAGGTCGCATTCAGAGATTTCCGTTCCGGCGCCCAAATTCCTCTCTGGGAGCGTGGTCGCGGGCTGCCGATGCGATCGCATACGGACACCCCTTTGTTCAAACGGGCATAACATTCCGCTCGGTTATCAGAATTGCTTATAAAACCCCAATTCAGAATCGGTACTCAGAGTCGCCCCCTTATCGCCTCAGGCGATAAGACGTCGTTTCGGGGTCGAAAAATCTTCATTTCGCACTCCAAAATTGCTATTCCAGTCGACGATCTCCCCGATTCTAAGGTTTTCTGGCAATAGCGCCTCCCGCGATTACGCGAATCGCTGGCGAGGCCAACACACAGAGTCGGCCTATCACGGTGATCGGAAGTCGTGTTCAACTCGCCTCGAGATCTCCACCCCAGGTCATAGATATGGGTGCATGAACATCGCCGATATAGTCACCCCCTACGGTTTATTTCCACCCCTTCAGCGAAAGAATCGGGCATAACTTTCTGTCCGGGCATAACATTCCGTCCGGGAGCGTGGTCGCGGGTTGCCGATGCAATTGCATATGGACACCCCTTCGCTCAAACGGGCATAACTTTCCGCTCGGTTATCAGAATCGCTTATAAGACCCGAATTCAGAATCGGCACTCAGAGGCACCCATCGCCCCATTATTGCCTCAGGCAATAAGACATTGTTTCGGGGTCGAAAAACATTCGTTTCGCACTCCAAAATTGTTATTCCAGCCGACGATCTTTCCGATTCTGAGGTTTTCTGGCAATAGCGCCTCCCGCGATTACGCGAATCGCTGGCGAGGCCAACACATGGAGTCGGCCTATCATGGAGATCGGAAGTCGTGTTCAACTTGGCTTGAGATCTCCACCCCAGGTCGTAGATATGGGTGCACGAACATCGCCGATATAGTCACCCCCTCCGGTTTATTCCCACCCCTTCAGCGAAAGAACTGGGCATAACTTTTAGCTCGGGCATCGGAATCGCTTATGTGACGACAATTCGGAATCGGCACTCCGAGACAGTCGACAAGGAGCTGGTTTCACAGAATTCCATTTCGGGGCTGAAATTCCACCGCGGAGCGTGTGTACTAGTACACCGATTGTCGTACCTCTTGGGTTGGATGCAGATGTTCGCCCGGCGATCAGAACGGCCTGCAAGGCCCCAATTCGGAATCGGTACTTCGACCCGGTCGACACAAGGTTGCATTCGGAGATTTCCATTCCGGCGCCCAAATTCCTCTCCAGGAGCGTGGTCGCGGGCTGCCGATGCGATCGCATACGGACACCCCTTCTCTCAAACGGGCATAACATTCTGCTTGGTTATCAGAATTTCTTATAAGACCCAATTCAGAATCGGCACTCAGAGGCGCCCGTCACCCCAGGTCGTAGATATGGATGCACGAACATCGCCGAAATAGTTACCACCTCCGGTTTATTCCCACTCCTTCAGCGAAAGAACTGGGCATAACTTTCCGCCCGGGCATCGGAATCGTGTATGTGACCACAATTCGGAATCGGCACTCCGAGACGGTCGACAAAGTGTTGGTTTCGCGGAATTCCGTTCTGGGGTCAAATTTCAGCCACGGAGCGTGTGTACTAGTGCACCAATTGTCGTACCCCTTGGATAGGACGCAGATATTTATTCTACCGGCGATCGGAACAGCCCGCGAGGCCCCAATTCGGAATCGACACTTCGACCTTGTCAGCACAGGGTCGCATTCGAAGATTTCCGGTCTAGCGGCCAAATTCCTCTCCGGGAGCGTGGTCGCGGGCTGCCGATGCGATCGCATACGGACACTCCTTCGCTCAAATGGGCATAACTTTCCGCTCGGTTATTAGAATCTCTTATAAGACCCCAATTAGGAATCAGCACTCAGAGGCGCCCGTCGCCCCCTTAATGCCTCAGGTGATAAGATGTCGTTTTGGGGTCGAAAAACCTTCGGTTCGCACTCCAAAATTGCTATTCCAGCCAACGATCTCCCCAATTCTAAGATTTTCTGGCAATAGCGCCTCCCGCGATTATGCGAATTGCTAGCGAGGCCAACACACAGAGTCGGCCTATCACGGCGATCGGAATTCATGTTCAACTCGGCTCGAGATCTCCACCCCAGGTCGTAGATATGGGTGCACGAACATCGCCGAAATAGTCACCACCTCCAATTTATTCCCACCCCTTCAGCGAAAGAACTGGGCATAACTTTCCGCCCGGGCATCGGAATCGCTTATGTGACCACAATTCGGAATCGGCACTCCGAGACGGTCGACAGGGTGCTAGTTTTGTGGAATTCCATTCTGGGGCCGAAATTCTGCCGCTGAGCGTGTGTACTAGTACACCGATTGTCGTACCCCTTGGGTAGGACGCGGATATTTGTTCGCCCGACGATCGAAACGGCCAGCGAGTCCCCAATTCGGAATCGGCACTTTGACCTGGTCGATAAAAGGTCGCATTCGGAGATTTTTGGTCCGGCGCCCAAATTCCTCTCCGGGAGCGTGGTCGTGGGTTGCTGATGCGATCGCATACGGACACCCCTTCGCTTAAACAGACATAACTTACCACTCGGTTATCAAAATCGCTTATAAGACCCCAATTCAGAATCGGCACTCAGAGGCGCCCGTTGCCTCGTTATTGCCTCAGGCGATAATACGTCATTTCGGGGTCGAAAGACCTTCGTTTCGCACTCAGAAATTATGATTCCAGTTGACGATCTCCCCGATTCCAAGGTTTTTTGGCAGTAGCGCCTCCCTCGATTGCACGAATCACTGTTGGGGCCAACACACGGAGTCGGCCTATCACGGCGATCGGAAGTCGTGTTCAACTCGGCTCGAGATCTCCACCCCAAGTTGTAGATATGGGTACAAAAATATTGTCGATATAGTCACCCCCTCTGATTTATTCCCACCCCTTCAGCGAAAGAACTAGGCATAACTTTCCGCCGGGCATCGAAATCGTATATGTGACCACAATTCAGAATCGGCACTCCGAGAGGGTCGACAGAGTGCTGGTTTCACGGAATTCTGTTACGGGGCCAAAATTCCACCGCGGAGTGTGTGTACTAGTACACCAATTGTCGTACCCCTTGGGTAGGACGCGGATATTTGTTCTACCGGCAATCGGAACGGCCCGCGAGGCTCCAATTCAGAATCGGCACTTCAATCCGGTCGGCACAAGGTCGCATTCGGAGATTTTTGGTCCGGCGCCCAAATTCCTCTCCAGGAGCGTGGTCGCGGGCTGCCGATGCGATCACATACGGACACCCCTTCGCTTAAACGGGCATAACTTTCCGCTCGGTTATTAGAATCGCTTATAAAACCCCAATTCAAAATCGTCACTTAGAGGTGTCTGTTGCCTCGTTATTGCCTTAGGCGATAAGATGCCATTTTGGGGTCGAAAAATCTTCGTTTCGCACTCTGAAATTTCGATTCCAACTGACGATCTCCCCGATTCCAAGGTTTTCTAGCAGTAGCGCCTCCCTCGATTACACGAATCGCTGGCGAGGCCAACACACGGAGTCGGCCTATCATGGCGATCGGAAGTCGTGTTCAACTCGGCTCGAGATCTCCACCCCAGGTCGTAGATGTGGGTGCACGAACATCGCCGATATAGTCACCTCCTCCAATTTATTCCCACCCCTTCAGCGAATGAACTGGGCATAACTTTCCGCCCGGGCATCGAAATCGTATATGTGACCACAATTCAAAATCGGCACTCTGAGACGGTCGACAGAGCGCTGGTTTTGCATAATTTCGTTCCAGGGCCAAAATTCTGCCGCGGAGCGTGTGTACTAGTACACCGATTGTCGTACCCCTTGGGTAGGACGCGGATATTTGTTGTACCGGCGATCGGAACGGCCCGTGAGGCCCCAATTCGGAATCGGCACTTCAACCCAGTCGGCACAAGGTCGCAATTGGAGATTTTTGGTCCGGCACCCAAATTCCTCTCCGGGAGCGTGGTCGCGGGCTGCCGATGCGATCACATACGGACACCCCTTCGCTAAAACGGGCATAATTTTTGTTCGGTTATCAAAATCGCTTATAAGACCCCAATTCGGAATCGGCACTCAGGGGCGCCCGTTTCCCCCTTATTGCCTCGGGCAAT
>CM024753.1:19539247-19758845 GCA_014218235.1 Colocasia esculenta | reverse complement strand
GTTCTCCGAGGATCGGAACCGCCCACGAGGCCCTAATTCGGAATCGGCACTTTGAACCAGTCTGTAAAAGGCCACATTTGGAGATTTCCGGTCCGGCGCCAAAATTCCTCTTCGGGAGCGTGGTCGCGGGCTGCCGATGCGATCGCATACAGACACCCCTTCGCTAAAACAGGCATAACTTTCTGCTCGGTTATCGAAATCGCTTATAAGACCCCAATTTGGAATCGGCATTTAGAGACACCCGTCACCCCCTTATTACCTCAGCAATAAGACGTCATTTCGGGGTCGAGAAACTTTCGATCCGCACTCCGAAATTGCGATTCCAGTCGACGATCTCCCCGATTCCAATGTTTTCTGGCAGTAGCGTCTCTCTCGAATACGCGAATCGCTGGCGGAGCAACACACGGAGTCAGCTTTTTACGTCGACCGGAAGTCGTGTTCAACTCAGCATGAGATCTCCTTCCCAGGTCGCTGATATGGGTGCACGAACACCGCCGATATAGTCACCCCTCCGGTTTATTCCCACCCCTTCAGGGAAAGAACTGGGCATAACTTTCCGCCCGGACATCAGAATCGCTTTTGTGACCACAATTCGGAATCGGCACTCCGAGACAGTCGACAGGGCGCTGGTTTCGTGGAATTCCATTCTGGCGCCGAAATTTTGGCGCGGAGCGTGTGTACTAGTACACCGATTGTCGTACACCTTGGGTAGGATGCGAATATTTGTTCGCCCGGGGATCGGAACCACCTGTGAGGCCCCAATTCGGAATCGGCACTTCGACCCAGTCGATAAAAGGGCCCATTTGGAGATTTCCAGTGCGGCGCCAAAATTCCTCTCCGGCAGCGTGGTCGCGGGTTGCCGATGCGATCGCATACGGACACCCCTTCGCTAAAACGGGCATAACATTCCGCTCGGTTATTGGAATTGCTTATAAGACCCCAATTCGGAATCGGCACTCAGAGGCTCCCGTCACCCCCTTAATGCCTCAGGTGATAAGATGTCGTTTCGTGGTCGAGAAACCTTTATTTCGCACTCCGAAATTACGATTCCAGCCGACGATCGCCCCGATTCCAATGGTTTCTGGTAGTAGCGTCTCTCTCGATTACACGAATCACTAGCAGAGCCAACACACGGAGTCGGCCTGTCGCGACGACCGGAAGTCATGTTCAACTCGGCATGAGATCTCCTCCTCAGGTTGCAGATATGGGTGCACGAACATCGTCCAATAGTCACCCCCTCTGGTTTATTCCCACCCCTTCAGGGAAAGAACTGGGCATAACTTTTCGCCCGGACATCGGAATCGCTTATGTGACCATAATTCGTAATCAACACTCCTAGACAGTCGACAGGGCGCTGGTTTCGTGGAATTCCCTTCCGGCACCGAAATTCCGGCTCGGAGCGTGTGTACTAGTACACCGATTGTCGTACCCCTTGGGTAGGACGCAGATATTTGTTCGCCCGGGGGGATCAGAACCACCCGCGAGGCCCCAATTCGGAATCGGCACTTTGGCCCGGCCGGTAAAAGGCCCCATTTGGAGATTTCTGGTATGGCGCCAAAATTTCTCTCGGGAGCGTGGTCACGGGCTGCCGATGCGATCGCATACGGACAACCCTTCGCTAAAACGGGCATAACTTTCTACTCGGTTATCGGAATCGCTTATAAGAGCCCAATTCAGAATCGGCACTCAAAGGCGCCCGTCGCCCCCTTTTTGCCTCAGGCGATAAGACGTCGTTTTGGGGTCGAAAAATCTTCGTTTCACACTACGAAATTATGATTCCAGCCGACGATCGTCTGATTCAAATGTTTTTTGGCAGTAGCGCCTCTCTCGATTACGCGAATCGCTGGCAGAGCCAACACACGGAGTCGGCTTTTCACGATGACCGGAGGTCGTGTTCAACTTGGCATGAGATCTCCTCCCCAGGTCGCAAATATGGGTGCACGAACACCGCCGATATAGTCACACCCTCCGGTTTATTCCCACCCCTTCAGGGAAAGAACTGGGCATAACTTTCCACCCGGACATCAAAATCGCTTATGTGACCACAATTCAGAATCGGCACTTCGAGACGGTCGACAGGGCACTGGTTTCGTGGAATTCCTTTCCGGCATTGAAATTCCACCGCGGAGCATGTGTACTAGTACACCGATTGTCGTATCCCTTGAGTAGGACGCAGATATTTGTTCGCCCGGGGATCAGAACCGCCCGCGAGGCCCCAATTTGGAATCGACACTTCGAAACGGCCGGTAAAAGGCCCCATTTGGAGATTTCCGGTCCGGCGCCAAAATTCCTCTCCGGGAGCGTGGTCGCGGGCTGCCGATGCGATCGCATGCGGACACCCCTTCGCTAAAACGGGCATAACTTTCCGCTCGGTTATCGGAATCGCTTATAAGACCCCAATTCGGAATCGGCACTCAGAAGCGCACGTCGCCCCCTTATTGCCTCAGGCGATAAGACGTCATTTCAGGGTGAAAAAACCTTCGTTTCACACTCTGAAATTGCGATTCCAGCCGATGATCGCCCCGATTCCAATGTTTTCTGGCAGTAGCGTCTCTCTCGATTACGCGAATCGCTGGCGGAGCCAACACACGAAGTCGGCTTTTTATGACGATCGGAAGTCATGTTCAACTCGGTGTGAGATCTCCTCCCCAAGTCGCAGATATGGGTGAACGAACACCGACGATATAGTCACCCCCCTGGTTTATTCCCACCCCTTTAGGAAAAGAACTGGGCATAACTTTCCGCACGGACATCAGAATCGCTTATGTTACCACAATTCGGAATCAGCACTCCGAGACGGTCAACAGAGTGCTAGTTTCATGGAATTCCATTCCGCGCCGAAATTCCACCACGGATCATGTGTACTTGGACACCGATTGTCGTACCCCTTGGGTAGGATGCGGATATTTGTTAGCCCAGTGATCGGAACCGCCCGCAAGGCACCAATTCGGAATCGGCACTTCAACCCGGCCGGTAAAAGGCCCCATTTGGCGATTTCTGGTCCGGCGTTAAAATTCCTCTCCGGGAGCGTGGTCACGGGCTGTCAATGCATTGCATACGGACAACGCCTTCGCTAAAACAGGCATAACTTTCCGCTCGGTTATCGGCATCACTTATAAGACCCCAATTCTGAATCGGCACTCAGAGGTGCCCGCCGCCCCCTTATTGCTCAGGCGATAAGACGTCGTTTCGGGGTCGAAAAACCTTCGTTTCGCACTCCAAAATTATGATTCCAGCCAACGATTGTCTGATTCCAATGTTTTCTGGCAGTAGCGTCTCTCTCGATTTCGCGAATCGCTGGCGAGCCAACACACGGAGTCGGCTTTTCACGACGACCGGAACTCGGGTTCAACTCGGTGTGAGATCTCCTCCCCAGGTCGCAGATATGGGTGCACGAACATCGCCGATATAATCACCCCCTCCAATTTATTCCCACCCCTTCAGGAAAGAATTGGTCATAAATTTTCGCCCGAACATCAGAATCGGCACTCCGAGACGGTCGACAGGGTGCTGGTTTCGTGGAATTCCATTCCGGCACCAAAATTCCATCGGGGAGTGTGTGTAGTAGTACACCGATTGTCGTACCCCTTGGGTATGACGTGGATATTTGTTCGTCCGGGGATCGGAACCGCCAGCAAGGCCCCAATTCGGAATTGGCACTTCGACCCGGCTGGTAAAAGGCCCCATTTGGATATTTCCGGTCCGCCGTCAAAATTCCTCTCCGGGAGCGTGGTCGCGGGCTGCCGATGTGATCGCATACGGACACCCCTTCGCTAAAATGGGCATAACTTTCCGCTCAGTTATCGGAATCGCTTATAAGACCCCAAATCAGAATCGGCACTCAGAGGCGCGTGTCGCCACCTTATGCCTCAGGCGATAAGACGTCGTTTCAGGGTCGAAAAACCTTCGTTTCGCACTCCGAAATTACGATTCCAACCGATGATCGTCCGATTCCAATGTTTTCTGGCAGTAGCGTCTCTCTCGATTACGCTAATGGCCAGCGGAGCCAAGACACGGAGTCGGCTTTTCACGACGATCGGAAGTCGTGTTCAACTCGGCGTGAGATCTCCTCCCCAGGTCGCAGATATGGGTGCACGAACACCGCCGATATAGTCACACCCTCCGGTTTATTCCCACCGCTTCAGGGAAAGAACTGGGCATAACTTTCCCCCTGGACATCAGAATTGCTTATGTGACCACAATTCGGAATCGGCACTTCGAGACGGTCGATAGGGCGCTGGTTTTGTGGAATTCCTTTCCGGCACCGAAATTCCACCGTGGAGCATGTGAACTAGTACACCGATTGTCGTATCCCTTGAGTAGGACGCGGATATTTGTTCGCCCGGGGATCGGAACTGCCCACAAGGCCCCAATTTGGAATCGGCACTTCGACCTAGCCAGTAAAAGGCCCCATTTGGAGATTTCTGGTCCGGCGCCAAAATTCCTCTCAGGGAGCGTGGTCGCGGGCTGCCGATATAATCGCATGCGGACACCCCTTCGCTAAAACGGGCATAACTTTCCACTCGGTTATCGGAATCGTTTATAAGACCCGAATTCAGAATCGGCACTCAGAGGCGCACATCGTCCCCTTATTGCCTCAGGCGATAAGACGTCGTTTTGGTGTCAAAAAACCATTGTTTCACACTCCGAAATTGCGATTCCTGCCGATGATCACCCCGATTCCAATGTTTACTGGCAGTAGTGTCTCTCTCGATTACGTGAATCGCTGGCGGAGCCAACACACAAGTCGGCTTTTTACGGCGATCGGAAGTCATGTTTAACTCGGTGTGAGATCTCCTCCCCAAGTCACAGATATGGGTGCACGAACAACGCCGATATAGTCAAAATTGCGATTCTAGCCGACGATCGCCCCGATTCCAATGTTTTCTGGCAGTAGCGTCTCTCTCGATTACGCGAATCGCTGGTGGAGCCAACACATGGAGTTGGCTTTTCACGATGACCGGAATTCGTGTTCAACTCGGCGTGAGATCTCCTCCCTAGGTCGCAGTATGGGTGCAAGAACACCACCGATATAGTCACCCCCTCCGGTTTATTCCAACCCCTTCAGGGACAGAATTGGGCATAAGTTTCCGCCCGAACATCGGAATCACTTATGTGACCACAATTTGGAATCGACACTCTGAAACGGTCGACATGGCATTGAATTCGTGGAATTCCATTCCGGTGCCGAAATTCCACCGCGGAGTGTGTGTACTAGTACATCGATTGTCGTACCCCTTGGGTAGGACGCGGATATTTGTTCGCCCGAGGATCGGAACAGCCCGCGAGGCCCCAATTCGGAATCGGCACTTCGACCCGGCCGGTAAAAGGCACCATTTGGAGATTTTCGGTCAAGCGCCAAAATTCCTCTCCGGGAGCGTGGTCGCGGGCTGCCGATGCGATCGCATACTGACACCCCTTCACTAAAACGGGCATAACTTTTCGCTCAGTTATCGGAATCACTTATAAGACCCCAATTCGGAAACGGCACTCAGAGGCGCCTGTCGCCCCCATATTGCTTCAGGCGATAAGACGTCATTACGACGTCAAAAAACCTTCATTTCGCACTCCAAAATTGCGATTCCAGCCGACGATCACCCTGATTCTAATGTTTTCTGGCAGTAGCGTCTCTCTCGATTATGCGAATCGCTGGCGGAGCCAACACACGGAGTCGGCTTTTCACGACGACCAGAACTCGTGTTTAACTCGGCGTGAGATCTCCTCCCCAGGTCGCAGATATGGGTGCACAAACATCACTGATATAGTCACTCCCTCCGATTTATTCCCACCCCTTCAGGGAAAAAGCTGGGCATAACTTTCTGCCTGAACATCAGAATCAGCACTCCGAGATGGTCGACAGGGCGCTGGTTTCGTGGAATTCTGTTCCGGCGCCAAAATTCCACCGCGGAGCGTGTGTTCTAGTACACCGATTGTCGTACCCCTTGGGTAGGACGCGGATATTTGTTCGCCTGGGGATCGGAACCGCTCACGAGGCCCCAATTTGGAATCGACACTTCGACCCGGCTGGTAAAAGGCCACATTTGGACATTTTCGGTCCGGCGCCAAAATTTCTCTCCGGGAGCGTGGTCGTGGGCTGCCGATGCGATCGCATACGGACAACCCTTCGCTAAAACGGGCATAACTTTCCGCTCGGTTATCGGAATCGGTTATAAGACCCCAATTCGGAATCGGCACTCAGAGGCGCCCGTTGCACCCTTATTGCCTCAGGTGATAAGACGTCATTTCGCGATAAAAAAATCGTGGTTTTGCACTCCGAAATTGCGATTCCAGCCGATGATCGCCTCGATTCCAATGTTTTATGGCAATAGCTTCTCTCTCAATTCTGCGAATCACTGGCGGAGCCAACACACCGAGTCGACTTTTCACGACTACCGGAAGTCGTGTTCAACTTGGCGTGAGATCTCCTCCCCAGGTCGCAGATATGGGTTCACGAACACCGCCGATATAGTCACACCCTCTGATTTATTCCCACCCTTCAGGGAAAGAATTGGGCATAACTTTCCGCCCGGACATTGGAATCGCTTATGTGACCAAAATTCGGAATCGAAACTCCGAGACGTTCGACAGGGCACTGGTTTCATGGAGTTCCGTTCCGGCGCCGAAATTTCGCCGCAGAGCATGTGCACTAGTACACCGTTTCGTACCTTTAGGTAGGATGCAGATATTTGTTCTCAAGATCGGAACCGCCCGCGAAGCCCAATTCGGAATCGGCACTTCTACCCGGCCGTAAAAGGCCCCATTTGGAGATTTCCGATCAGGCACCAAGATTCCTCTCCGAGAGCGTGGTCGCGGGCTGCCGATGCGATCGCATACGGACACCCCTTCGCTAAAACGGGCATAACTTTCCGCTCGGTAATTGGAATCGCTTATAAGACCCCAATTCGGAATCGGCAATCAGAGGCACCCGTCGCCCCCTTATTGCCTCAAGTGATAAGACGTTGTTTTGGGGTCGAAATACCTTCATTTCGCACTTCGAAATTGTGATTCCAGCCGATGATCGCCGTGATTCCAATGTTTTCTGGCAGTAGCGTCTCTCTCGATTACGCGAATCGCTGGTGTAGCCAACAAACGGAGTCGGCTTTTCATCATGACCAGAAGTCGTGTTCAACTCGGTGTGAGATCTCCTCCCCAGGTCACAGATATGGGTGCGCGAACACCGCCGATATAGTCACCCCCTCCGGTTTATTCCCACCCCTTCAGGGAAAGAACTGGGCATAACTTTCCGCCCGGACATCGGAATCGCTTATATGACCACAATTTGGAATCGACACTCCGAGACGGTCGAAAGGGTGCTGGTTTCGTGAAATTCTGTTTCGGCGCCGAAATTCTACCGCGGAGAGTGTGTACTAGTACACCGATTGTCATACCCCTTGGGTAGGATGCAGATATTTGTTCGCGCGGGGATCAAAATCGCCCGCGAGGCCCCAATTCGGAATCGAAACTTCGACCCGGCCGGTAAAAGGCCCCATTTGGAGATTTCCAGTCCGGCGCTAAAATTCCTCTCCGAGAGCAGGTCGCGGGCTGCCGATGCGATCGCATACGGACACCCCTTCGATAAAATGGGCATAGCTTTCTGCTCGGTTATCGGAATCGCTTACAAGACCCCACTTCGGAATCGGCGCTCAGAGGCGCCCGTCGCCCCCTTATTACCTCAGGCGATAAGACGTCATTTTGGGGTCGAAAAACCTTCATTTCACACTCCGAAATTGCGATTCCAGCCGACGATCGCCTCGATTCCAATGTTTTCTGGCAGTAGCGCTCTCTCGATTACGCGAATCGCTGGCGGAGCCAACAAACGGAGTCGAATTTTCATGACGACCAGAAGTCGTGTTCAACTCGGTGTGAGATCTCCTCCCCAGGTCACATATATGGGTGCGCGAACACCGCCGATATAGTCACCCCCTCCGGTTTATTCCCACCCCTTCAGGGAAAGAACTGGGCATAACTTTCCGCCCGGTCATCGGAATCGCTTATATGACCACAATTCGGAATCGACACTCCGAGACGGTCGACAGGGCACTGGTTTCGTGAAATTTTGATTCGGCGCCAAAATTCCACCGCGGAGCGTGTCTACTAGTACACCGATTGTCATACCCCTTAGGTAGGACGCGGATATTTGTTCGCGCGGGGATCGAAACCGCCCGCGAGGCCCCAATTCAGAATCGGAACTTTGACCCGGTTGGCAAAAGGCCCCATTTGGAGATTTTCGGTCCGACGCCAAAATTCCTCTCCGGGAGCGTGGTCGCGGGCTACCGATGCGATCGCATACGGACACCCCTTCGATAAAACGGGCAAAACTTTCCGCTCGGTTATCGGAATTGCTTATAAGACCCCAACTCAAAATCGCCTCTCAGAGGCGCCCGTCGCCCCCTTATTGCTCAAAGCTATAAGATGTCATTTCGGGGTCGAAAAACCTTCGTTTCGCACTCCAAAATTGTGATTCCAACCGACGATCGCCCCAGTTCCAATGTTTTCTTGCAGTAGCGTCTCTCTCGATTACGCGAATCGCTGGCGGAGCCAACACACGGAGTCGGCTTTTCACGACAACCGGAAGTCGTGTTCAACTCGGCGTGAGATCTCCTCCCCAGGTCGCAAATATGGGTGCACGAACACTGCCGATATAGTCACCCCCTCCGGTTTATTCCCACCCCTTCTGGGAAAGAACTGGGCATAACTTTCCGTCCGGACATCGGAATCCTTTATGTGACAACAATTCGGAATCGGCACTCCGAGACGGTCGATAGGGGGTTGGTTTCGTGCAATTTTGTTTCGGCGCCGAAATTCCGCTGCGGAGTGTGTGTACTATTACACCGATTATCGTACCCCTTGGGTAGGACGCGGATATTTGTTCGCCCAGGGATCGGAACCGCCCGCGAGGCCCCAATTTGGAATCGTCACTTCGACCCAGCCGATAAAAGGCACCATTTGGAGATTTCCGGTCCGGCGCCAAAATTCCTCTCCGGGAGCGTGGTCGCGGGCTACCGATGCGATCGCATACGGACACCCCTTCGCTAAAACGGGCATAACTTTCTGCTCGTTTATCGGAATCGCTTATAAGACCTGAATTCAGAATCTGCACTCAGAGGCGCTCTTCGCCCCCTTATGCCTCAGGCGATAAAACCTCGTTTCGGGGTCGAAAGACCTTCGTTTCGCACTCTAAAATTGCGATTCCAGCCGACGATCGCCCCGATTCCAATGTTTTCTAAAGGTATCGTCTCTCTCGATTACGCGAATCACTGGCGGAGCCAACACACGGAGTTAGCTTTTCACGATGACCAGAAGTCGTGTTCAACACGGTGTGAGATCTCCTCCCCAGGTCGCAGATATCGGTGCACGAACACCGCCGCTATAGTCACCCCCTCCGGTTTATTCCCACCCCTTCAGGGAAAGAACTGGGAATAACTTTCCGCCCAGACATCGGAATCGCTTATGTCACCACAATTTGGAATCGACAATCCGAGACGGTCGAAAGGGCACTGGTTTTGTGGAATTCTGTTCAGGCGCCGAAAATCCGCTGCGGAGCGTGTGTACTAGTACACCGATTGTCGTGCCGCTTGGGTAGGACGCAGATATTTGTTCTCCCGGGGATCGGAACTGCCCGCGAGGCCCCAATTCAGAATCGGCACTTCAACCCGGCCGATAAAAGGCCCATTTAGAGATTTCTAGATCGACGCCAAAATTTCTCTCTGGGAGCGTGGTCGCGGGCTGCCGATGCGATCGCATACGGACACCCCTTCGCTAAAACGGGCATAACTTTCAGCTCGGTTATCGGAATCGCTTATAAGACCCAATTCGGAATCGGCACTCAGAGGCGCCTGTCGCCCCTTTATTGCCTCAGGCGATAAGATGTCGTTTCGGGGTCGAAAAACCTTCGTTTCGCACTTCGAAATTGTGATTCTAGCCGACGATCGCTCCGATTCCAATGTTTTCTGGCAGTAGCGTCTCTCTCGATTACGCGAATCGCTGGCGGAGCTAACACACGGAGTCGGCTTCTCACGAAGACCAGAAGTCGTGTTCAACTTGGCGTGAGATCTCCTCCCCAAGTAGCACATATGGGTGCACGAACACCGCCGATTAAGTCACCCCCTCCGGTTTATTCCCACCCCTTCAGGGAAAGAACTGGGCATAACCTTCCGCCCGGACTTCGGAATCGCTAATGTGACTACAATTCAGAATCGAATCTCCGAGACAGTCGACAGGGCGTTGGTTTCGTGGAATTCCGTTCCGGCGCCGAAATTCCACCGCGGCACGTGTGAACTAGTACACCGATTGTCGTACCCCTTGGGTAGGACGCAGATATTTGTTCGCCCGGGGATCGGAACCGCCCGCGAGACCCCAATTCAGAATCGGAACTTTGACCCGGCCGGTAAAAGGCTCCATTTGGAGATTTCCGATCCGGCACCAAAATTTCTCTCCGGGAGCGTGGTCGCGGGCTGCCGATGCGATCGCATACGGACACCCCTTCGCTAAAACAGGCATAACTTTCCGCTCGGTTATCGGAATCGCTTATAAGACGCCAATTCAGAATCGGCACTCAGAGGCGCCCGTCACCCCCTTATTGCCTCAGGCGATAAGACGTCGTTTCGGGGTCAAAAAACCTTCGTTTCGCACTCTGAAATTGCGATTCCAGCCGACGATCGCCCCGATTCCAATGTTTTCTGGCAGTAGCATCTCTCACGATTACGCGAATCGCTGGCGGAGTCAACACACGGAGTCGGCTTTTCACGACGACCGGAAGTCATGTTCAACTCGGCGTGATATCTCCTCCCCAGGTCGCAGATATGGGTGCATGAACACCGCCGATATAGTCACACCCTTCGGTTTATTCCCACCCCTTCAGGGAAAGAATTGGGCAAAACTTTCCGCCCGGACATCGGAATCGCTTATGTGACCACAATTCAGGTTCAGCACTCCGAGACGGTCGACAGGGCGCTGGTTTCATGGAATTCCTCTCCGGGGCCGAAATTTCACCGCGGAGCGTGTGTACTAGTACACCGATTGTCGTACCGCTTGGGTAGGATGCGGATATTTGTTCACCAGGGGATCGTAACAGCCCGTGAGGCCCCAATTCAGAATCGACACTTCGACCCGGCCGATAAAATGCCCAATTGGAGATTTTCAATCCGGCGCCAAAATTTCTCTTCGGGAGCGTGGTCGCGGGCTGTCGATGCGATCGCATACGGACACCCCTTCGGTAAAACGGGCATAACTTTCCGCTCGGTTATCAGAATCGCTTATAAGACCTCAATTCAGAATCAGCACTCAGAGGCGCCCGTCGCCCCCTTATTTTCTCAGGCAATAAGATGTCATTTCGGGGTCGAAAATCCTTCATTTCGCCCTCTGAAATTGCGATTCCAGTCGATGATCTCCCAGATTCCAATATTTTTTTGCAGTAGCGTCTCTCTCGATTACGGAATCACTGGCGGAGCCAACACACGGAGTCAGCTTTTCACGACGAACGGAAGTCGTGTTCAACTCGGCGTGTGATCTCATCCCCAGGTTGCAGATATGGGTGCACGAACACCGCCGATATAGTCACCCCCTCCGGTTTATTCCCACCCCTTCAGGGAAAGAACTGGGCATAACTTTCCGCCCGGACATCGAAATCGCCTATGTGACCACAATTCAGAATCGACACTCCGAGACGGTCGACAGGGCACTGGTTTCATGGAATTCCGTTCTGGCACCGAAATTCCGCCGCGGAGCGTGTGTACTAGTACACCGATTGTCGTACCCCTTGGGTAGGACGTAGATATTTGTTCGCCCGGGGATCGGAACTGCCCGCGAGGCCCCAATTCAGAATCCGCACTTCGACCCGGCCGGTAAAAGGCCCCATTTGGAGATTTTCGGTCCGACGCCAAAATTTCTCTCCGGGAGCGTGGTCGCGGGCTGCCGATGCGATCGCATACGGACACCCCTTTGCTAAAACGGGCATAACTTTCCGCTCGGTTATCGGAATCGCTTATAAGATCCCAATTCAGAATCAGCACTTAGTGGCGCCCGTCACCCCCTTATTGCCTCAGGTGATAATGATAAGATGTCGTTTCGGGGTCGAAAAGCCTTCGTTTCGCACTCCGAAATTGCGATTCTAGCCGACGATCGATGTGATTCTAATGTTTTCTGGCAGTAGCGTCTCTCTCGATTACGCGTATCGCTGGCGGAGCCAACACACGGAGTCAGCTTTTCATGACGACTAGAAGTCGTGTTCAACTCGGCGTGAGATCTCCTCCCCAGGTCGCATATATGGGTGCACAAACACCGCCGATCTAGTCACCCCCTCCGATTTATTCCCACCCCTTCAGGGAAAGAGTTGGACATAACTTTCCCGCCCGACATCGGAATCGCTTATGTGACCACAATTCGGAATTGACACTCCAAGACGGTAGATAGGGCGCTGGTTCTGTGGAATTCTGTTCCAGTGCTGAAATTTTTCCGCGGAGCGTGTGTACTAGTGCACCGATTGTCGTACCCCTTGGGTAGGATGCGGATATTTGCTAGCCCGGGGATCAGAACCGCCCGCGAGGCCCCAATTCGGAATTGGCACTTCGACCCGGCCGGTAAAAGGCCCCATTTGGAGATTTCTGGTCCGGCGCCAAAATTTCTCTCCGGGAGCGTGGTCGCAGGCTGCCGATGCGATCGCATATGGACACCCCTTCGCTAAAATGGGCATAACTTTCCGCTCGGTTATCGGAATCGCTTATAAGACCCCAATTCGGAATCGGCACTCAGAGGCGCCCGCCGCCCCCATATTGCTTCAAGTGATAAGACGTTGTTCCGGGGTAGAAAAACCTTCATTTCGCACTCCGAAATTGCGATTCCAGCCGACGATCGCCCCGATTTCAATGTTTTCTGGCAGTAGCGTCTCTCTCGATTACGCGAATCGCTGGCGGAGCCAACACACGGAGTCGGCTTTTCAAGATGACCGGAACTCGTGTTCAACTCAGCGTGAGATCTCCTCCCCAGGTCACAGATATGGGTGCGCGAACATCGCCGATATAGTCTCCCCCTCTGGTTTATTCCCACCCCTTTAGGGAAAGAATTGGGCATAACATTCCACCCGAACATCGGAATCGACACTCCAAGATGGTCGACAGGGTGTTGGTTTCGTGGAATTCCATTACGTCGCTGAAATTCCACCGCAGACCGTGTGTACTAGTACACCGATTGTCGTACCCCTTGCGTAGGACGCGGATATTTATTCGCCCGGGGATCGTAACCGCCCACGAGGCCCCAATTCGGAATCGGCACTTCGACCCAGCCGGTAAAAGGTCCCATTTGGAGATTTCTGGTCCGCGCCAAAATTCCTCTCCGGGAGCGTGGTCGCGGGCTGCCGATGTGATCGCATACAGACACCCCTTCGCTAAAACGGGCATAACTTTCCGCTCGGTTATCGGAATCGCGTATAAGACCCTAATTCGGAATCGGGACTCAGAGGCGGTCGTCGCCCCCTTATTGTCTCAGGCGATAAAACGTCATTTTGGGATCGAAAAACCTTCGTTTCGCACTTCGAAATTACGATTCCAACTGATGATCGCCTTGATTCCAATGTTTTCTGGCTGTAGCGTCTCTCTCGATTACGCGAATCACTGGCAGAGCCAACACAAGGAGTCGGCTTTTCACGACGACCGGAAGTCGTGTTCAACTCGACGTGAGATCTCCGTCCCAGGACGCAGATATGGGTGCACGAACACCGCCGATATAGTCACCCCCTCCGGTTTATTCCCACCCCTTCAGGGAAAGAACTGGGCTTAACTTTCCACCCGGACATCGGAATCGCTTATGTGACAACAATTCAGAATTGGCACTCCGAGATGGTCGACAGGGCGTTGGTTTCGTGGAATTCCGTTCCGGCACCGAAATTCCACCGCGGAGCGTGTGTACTAGTACACCGATTGTCGTACCCCTTGGGTAGGACGCGGATATTTGTTCGCCCGGGGATCAGAACCGCCCGCGAGGCCCCGATTAGGAATCGGCACTTCGACCTGGCCGGTAGAAGGCCCCATTTGGATATTTCCGGTCCGGCGCCAAAATTCCTCTCCGGGAGCGTGGTCGCGGGCTGCCGATGCGATCGCATACAGACACCCCTTTGCTAAAATGGGCATAATTGTCCGCTCGGTTATCGGAATCGCTTATAACACCCCAATTCGGAATCGGTACTCAGAGGCGCCCGTCACCCCCTTATAGCCTCAGGCGATAAGACGTCGTTTCGAGGTCGATAAACCTTCGTTTCGCACTCCGAAATTGCGATTCCAACCGACGATCGCCCCGATTCCAATGTTTTCTGGCAGTAGCGTCTCTCTCGATTACGCGAATCACTGGAGGAGCCAACACACGGAGTCGACTTTTCACGACGAACAGAAGTTGTGTTCAACTCGGTGTGAGATCTCCTTCCCAGGACGTAGATATGGGTGCACGAACACCGCCGATATAGTCACCCCCTCCGGTTTATTCCCACCCCTTCAGGGAAAGAACTGGGCATAACTTTCCGTCCGGACATCGGAATCGCTTATGTGACAACAATTCAGAATCGGCACTCCGAGACGGTCGACAGGGCGCTGGTTTCATGGAATTCCGTTTCGGCGCCGAAATTCTGCCTTGGAGCGTGTGTACTAGTACACCGATTGTCGTACCCCTTGGGTAGGACGCGGATATTTGTTCGCCCGGTGATCGGAACCGTCCACGACGCCCCAATTCGGAATCGGCACTTCGTCCCGGCCTGTAAAAGGCCCCATTTGGAGATTTCTGGTCCGGCGCCAAAATTCCTCTCCGGGAGCGTTGTCGCGGACTACCGATGCGATCGCATACGGACACCACTTCGCTAAAACGGGCATAACTTTCCGCTCAGTTATCGGAATCGCTTATAAGACTCCAATTCGGAATCGGCACTCAGAGGCGCTCGTCACCCCCTTATTACCTTAGGCGATAAGACATCATTTTGGGGTCGAAAAACCTTCATTTCGCACCCTGAATTTGCGATTCCAGTCGACGATCGCCCCGATTCCAATGTTTTCTGGCAGTAGCGTCTCTCTCGATTACGCGAATCGCTGGCGGAGCCAACACACGGAGTCGGCTTTTCACGACGACCGGAAGTCGTGTTCAACTCGGCGTGAGATCTCCTCCCCAGGTCGCAGATATGGGTGCACGAACACCGCCGATATAGTCACCCCCTCCGGTTTATTCCCACCCCTTCAGGGAAAGAACTGGGCATAACTTTCCGCCCGGACATCGGAATCGCTTATGTGACCACAATTCGGAATCGACACTCCGAGACGGTCGACAGGGCGCTGGTTTCGTGGAATTCCGTTCCGGCACCGAAATTCCACCGCGGAGCGTGTGTACTAGTACACCGATTGTCGTACCCCTTGGGTAGGACGCGGATATTTTTTCGCTCGGGGATCGGAACCGCCCGCGAGGCCCCAATTCGGAATCGGCACTTCGACCACGCCGGTAAAAGGCCCCATTTGGAGATTTCCGGTCCGGCGCCAAAAATCCTCTCCGGGAGCGTGGTCGCGGGCTGCCGATGCGATCGCATACGGACACCCCTTCGCTAAAACGGGCATTTCTTTCTGCTCAGTTATCAGAATCGCTTATAAGACTCCAATTCGGAATTGACACTCAGAGGCGCCCGTCGCCCCCTTATTGCCTCAGGCGATAAGACGTCATTTCGGGGTCGAAAAACCTTCGTTTTGCACTCCGAAATTGCGATTCCAGCTGACGATCGCCCCGATTCCAATGTTTTTTGGAAGTAGCGTCTCTCTCGAATTACGCGAATCACTGGCGGAGCCAACACACGGAGTCTGCTTTTCACGACGAACAGAAGTTGTGTTCAACTCGGCATGAGATCTCCTCCCCATGTCGCAGATATGGGTGCACGAACACTGCCGATATAGTCAACCCTCCGGTTTATTCCCACCCCTTCAGGGAAAGAACTGGGCATAACTTTCCGTCCGGACATCAGAATCGCATATATGACCACAATTCGGAATCGACACTCCGAGATGGTCGACAGGGCTTTGGTTTCAGGGAATTCCGTTCCAGCATCGAAATTTCGTCAGGGAGCGTGTGTACTAGTACACCGATTGTCGTACCCCTTGGGTAGGACGTGGATATTTGTTCGCCCGGGGATCGGAACCGCCCGCGAGACCCCAATTCGGAATAGGCACTTCGACCCCGCCAGTAAAAGGCCCCATTTGGAGATTTCCGCTCCGGCGCCAAAATTCCTCTCCGGGAGCGTGGTCGCGGGCTGCCGATGCGATCGCATACGGACACCCCTTCGCTAAAACGGGCATAACTTTCCGATCGGTTATCGGAATCGCTTACAAGACCCCAATTCAGAATCAGCACTCGGAGGCACCCATCGCCCCCCTCATTCCCTTAGGCGATCAGACGTTGTTTCGGGGTCGAAAAACCTTCGTTTCGGACTCCTAAATTGCGATTCCAGCCGACGATCGCCCCGATTCCAATGTTTTCTGGCAGTAGCGTCTCTCTCAATTACGTGAATCGCTAGAGGAGCCAACACATGGAGTCGGCTTTTCACGACGACCGGAAGTTGTGTTCAACTCAGCGTGAGATCTCCTCCCCAGGTCGCAGATATGGGTGTACGAACACTGCCGATATAGTCACCCCCTCCTGTTTATTCCCACCCCTATAGGGAAAGAACTGGGCATAATTTCGGCCCAGACATCGGAATCGCTTATGTGACAACAATTCGGAATCGACACTCCGAGACGGTCGACAGGGCGCTGGTTTTGTGGAATTCCGTTCTACCGCCAAAATTCCACCGCGGAGCGTGTGTACTAGTACACCGATTGTCGTACTCCTTGGGTAGGAAGGGGATATTTGTTCGCCCGGGGATCGTTACCGCCCGCGAGGCCCCAATTCGGAATCGGCACTTCGACCCGGCCGGTAAAAGGCCCCATTTGGAGATTTCCGGTCTAGCGCCAAAATTCCTCTCCGGGAGCGTGGTCGCGGGCTGCCGATGTGATCGCATACGGACACCCCTTCGCTAAAACGGGCATTTCTTTCTGCTCAGTTATCAGAATCGCTTATAAGACTCCAATTCGGAATCGACACTCAGAGGCGCCCGTCGCCCCCTTATTGCCTCAGGCGATAAGACGTCATTTCGGGGTCGAAAAACCTTCGTTTCGCACTCCAAAATTGCAATTTCAGCCGACGATCTCCCCGATTCCAATGTTTTCTGCTGGCAGTAGCTGTTAGTTATGGATGTCCTCAAGCCAATCATAACTTGTACAATCTTGTTCTTTGATAATAATAATAAGCTTTTATATTCATTATGTGTATTCGTTTACCGTTTCATTATGTTTCATTATGAGTCCATGAATATACACAATGGATATTAATTATGATGAGATCATAACAATGAGATTAATATCCTTTAAACGTATATTCTTAATTGTTCCTAGTCGAAGGATATTCGAGAAGGACATCGGATATCCGGTTAGACTAGTACAGGTTGCACCTGCTCATATGATGAGGATGACTGGTCTCATAGTCACTTGTGTGGAGACACTAAGGTGAATCTGTAGGTGCTCATTGGGGAATGAGTTCACTGAACTGATCCATTATGAATCGCTGGATGGTAATGTTACCTGACTGTCAACCAGCTAGATTCATTATCACAGTGGCGTGATTGGTCCTTAGACCTGAGACACCAAGGACACCTTGTTGGTAGACTTCTAGATTTTGACCTTAACTTATAGATCTCTAGCCATGAGGTCTTAATCAGTTAAGTGTTCGGATCTAGCGGAATACCTTCGAAGGTGATTGTGTGGTCAACATGGGATCGCTCGCTCTCGGTAATAAGAGAGTGAATGCTCTAAGGAAAGATGCCTGATAGTCCCTGACCAGGGCATGACTACTTATCAGAAAAGGAGTTTTCTGATATTGTTATGCGGCATCTAAACCAAGTGAGTACACACATTAGGGTTTGACAATTGACCATACCCTAAGTGCACTCGGGAGCATTGTACGAGCGAAGGATTATAGTCACGTGGTAATTGATGATACAAAAGGTTCCTTGAATGGGTTGCTGAACCCCAATGCTTTCCAGGATCAAGTGGTGTTGCTTGGCACCCAACTTGATTAGATGCCCGGTCAATTATCGTGAGACGATAATTGATTGTGTAATTAATTAATATGAGATATTAATTAATTGCAATAATTCAATAAAGAGTTATTGGGCTTAATGGGCTGAAAACTGGACTAGCACTTGGGCCTAGACGGTCACACGCAATAGAGTTCCGAGCAGACTGGGCAGGATGACCGATATAGACATTAACTGGGTTTTTGTGAAAAACCGCAGGGTCTATATATTTACGTGGAGAGTTAAACCCTGGCCAAGCTACAGGCTCTCTCCCTGGCCGCCCACTCCCATCTCTCTCCAGGGCGCCCCCACCTCTTCTCTCTCTGGCACATGGTGGAGTTGAGATCCGGGAGACGCGTGGAGACCGAGGAGATCCCGTCTGCATCCGGAGCTCGCGTGGATACGTCTAGAGGCCGGACACTTGAACGGCTTGAAGCACCAGCGCCTCCAGCGCCACTTCCTCCCCGGATCCGGGAGTTTCGCAACCCCGCAAAGGTAAAGATCGGATCTTCCTGTGCGCGGGTTCACGGTTTTCGTTCGATCCGATCGCCGGCAACGATATCTATCTGTGGAATTAGCGTTTCCGCTGCGCTCTGTGCGTTTCCTTACAGTGGTATCAAAGCCAGGTTGCTGGCCCGGTCGGTATCGGCGTCGTATGATCGTCATTTCATGCGTTTTTCGTCGATTCGCGTTATGCATGAATCGCCAATTTTACTTCGCTCTTGGGTCGCACATGAGATGTGCACTTTGTGTTTGGTACATGGAAATTGTTCCTGGTACCAAGGGCTTCCCGAAGAACCTCTTGTGGCGTTGTTTGGCCCTCTGTAGAGGCCACACGACCCCTTGCAACCAGCCGCCGCCATGCATCTTGGACAATCCAAGATAAGGGGCGTTTTTGATTTTGGGGTTTTTCGGGGTTTTTTCTGGGTTGGTAGTGGCGGAGGGCGGCGGCTTCCGGCACCGCCGGCGCCGTCCGCGGCCGCCGAAGGCGGCGCGGAGGGCGGCAGGGCCGCGCCTCACCGGCGCTGCGCCGGTGGGGGGCGGCGGCTAGGGTTTCCCCAGCCGCCGTGGGCCCTGTCGGGCGGCGGGGGTGACCCCGCGCGGGTCCCCCGCGGGCCGCGCGCGGGTCCGCCCGCGGGTAAGTCGCGGGCGGACCCCCGCGGGTCCCAGGCGGCCGGATCCGGCCCGCGCCGGATCCGGATCCGGTCCGCCCCCTTCCCCCCTTTTTTTTTTCCCATTTTAATGTTTTTAATTTTGTTTAAAATCATTTAAATGGTTTTAAAATCCCAAACATTATGAAAAATTGTTTTTAAGAGTTTTAAAAATGTTTTAACTCTCTGTAAATTATTTTTCATATGTATGACCCATTGCTTAGTTAGTTTAAGGAAAATCTAAAATTGTTTTTGTTATTTCCTACCATCTAATTAAAGCATGTTAATTAATTAAGAATGTGATTCTTGTGAAATTAATTAACTGTAATTTTGGCGGATTCATGCAGTAACGGTGAATGACATTTATCTAATGTTGATTAGATGTTATCCATGTTAGCTAAATTGTTTAGTTAAATGGTTTTCAAAATATAATTATTATATTTTTGAAATAAAAGTTATTTCAGAAGTAATTATGTGATGATTGCTTATTGATGCATGTGATGTGTTGATGTGTGGATGGATGATCATGACTTAGATGTCATGTGATGATGTTTATGGTTAATGGCATGTGATGTAATTTATGAGGACTGCGTGCCTCCCTCTCTCCCTCTATTAAATCCGGGTTGTACATTCTATATCCCTCCTGTTATGTACTCCCCTTGACTTGTTCAAGGTTTCTTATTATTATCTTATGTACATTTATGGGCCTGCGAGCCCAATTTAAATATTACTTGTAGTTATAAGAAGCGGATTGGCGGAGATGGAGGAGAGTACCATGCAGGACCTTCATGGAGATAGAGTTACATCAAGCAAATGCATTCGATGCGGGGCTGCCATTTATTCACCGTGTTTGTGGATTACCAACTGGCTCTGGTAATGCCACTCTAGGTTAAAGTCCATGATCATCCATCGTTTTTCTTCATATATGATGATATGTGGAATGTGCTATGATATATATAATTAAATATATGATATTCCAAATTCTATATATCAATAGCACGCAGATATAGAGACCAAGATAAAATATATATCAATCCCTTCTTGTTTAAATTTTAAGCCGTAGCGTAATCATTAAGAATGAATTACGTGGCCCTCCATCATTATAGTTTTAGGATTGCCATTATATCGGGCAAGTTTGTTGTGCTATCCACAAGGCTTGCCAAATCTGATGACAGACTAAAACTATGGCATAGTGATGTCTTAAACGGGATAGAGGACCGGTGTAGCTTTGTTGTGCTATCCACAAGGGTACATCCAAATCTATGCTCGTTACGTAATGATGGTACTGCTTAGACTAGATTTAATGACTTGTTGTGCTATCCACAAGGTCATTAAAATTCAGGGGCCAAAATAAGATCGGATATTGCAAGAGTTGCAAGTGTCAAGAGTTGACCGCTTTCAGATCATAGTGTGGTTTGTTGTGCTATCCACAAGATCATGCTATGAGTCTGTAAGATTCCGATCCCCACTAGGAGACCGTCGGAGTCTCCCATTCTGTATATCTGAGGGTTATACAGTCTGTCGGAAAATAGTGGGAGCTAATCTTGATTAAAGTCCTAATCTAGATTTAATTATTATTATGAACATCTGCTAATTGTGTTTACATTTCCTTTATAGGCAAATATGTCGTCAGGTAACCCACTCCGTGGCATACTGGATGCCAACAAATTGACAGGCCCGAACTACTCGGATTGGCTCAGAAACCTGAAGATTGTCCTCAGGTCTGAGCGCATTGCCTATGTCCTGGAAGGTGAGATCCCAGCTGAACCACCCCTAGACGCACCAGAAGGGGAAACACTTGAATTTGCAAAGTGGAAGGAGGATTCCACTCTGGCCCAATGCTACATGCTTGCCTCAATGAGCAATGAGTTGCAAAGGCAGCATGAGAACATGGATGCTAGATCCATCATGCAGCACTTGCAGGAGCTCTTTGAAGAGCAGAGCAAGGTAGAGAGATATGAGATATCCAAGGCCCTGTTCAGAGCTCGCATGGCAGAGGGGTCTTCAGTACAGACTCATGTGCTGAAGATGATAGAGTGGATTGAGAGGCTCGAGGGGCTTGGTTTTCCTCTTGACAAGGAACTGAGCACGAACCTCATTCTCCAATCACTTCCAGATTCATTTTACCAGTTCATTGTGAACTTCACAATGAACAAGATTGAGGTGAGTTTAGCTGAGATGCTCAACATGCTGAAGACTGCTGAGGGCAACCTTAAGAAGGAAAATCCCACTGTTCTCATGGTTGGAAAGTCCAACAAGAAGAGGAGAGCAGTGCAAGCCTTTAAGAAAGGCAATGCAAAGAAGCAGTCCAAGCAGAAGCAAAAGAAGGACATAAGCAAAGGAGAGGAAAAGGGTGAGTGCTTCCACTGCAAGAAGAAGGGGCACTGGAAAAGAAATTGCAAGGACTACCTTGCAATGAAGGCTCAGGAGAAGCAGAAGCTTGGCGAAGCTTCAGGTATCTATATGATAGATCTTCACTTGTCTATTAGAGATTCTACATCTTGGGTTTTAGACACTGGATGTGCTTCTCATGTCTGCAATGATGTGCAGGTGCTGACAAGTAGAAGGAAGCTGAGCAAGGGCGAGGTGAACTTGAGGCTTGGAAACGGCGCAAGTGTTGGTGCACACACTGTGGGGACAGTGAAGATCAAGTTACCCTCAGGAGATTTGCTTTTATTAGATGATTGCTACTTTGTGCCTAGTATCATTAAGAACATTATTTCTGTTTCTTGTTTAGACAGAACTGGATACAAGTTTACCATTGAGAACAATAGTTGTTCAGTTTATTTGAGAAATAAACTAGTTGCTTTAGCAAATTTGGTGAATGGTTTGTATCTGCTTGATGTTTCTTATGAAAATCTCCATGTTGATGTTTCTCCTAAGAGAAGTAAGAATAATGTGAACACTGCCTACTTATGGCATTGTAGGCTTGGTCACATTGGCGAGAATAGGCTTCAAAAAGTTGCATAAGAATGGATACTTGGATCCATTTGATTATGAATCATATGCAACTTGTGAATCCTGTTTAATGGGTAAGTTGACCAAATCTCCATTTAGTAGACTTGGAGATAGGGCCAAGGACATATTGGAACTAATACACTCGGATGTATGTGGTCCAATGTCTACCCAAGCCAAGGGTGGCTACTCATACTTCATTACATTCACGGATGACTACTCAAGGTTCAGATTTGTTTACTTAATGAAGTACAAATCTGAAGCCTTTGGGAAATTCCAAGAATTTAAGAATGAAGTTGAGAAGCAAACTGGAAAGAGCATTAAAATCCTACGGTCAGATCGAGGAGGTGAATACTTGAGTACAGAGTTCACACAATTCTTAAAGGATAATGGTATCCTTTCTCAATGGACTCCTCCCTATACACCACAGATGAATGGTGTATCGGAAAGGAGAAATCGTACCTTGTTGGACATGGTGCGATCCATGATGAGCCGTTCACAGTTACCAGTTTCCTTATGGGGATATGCGCTAGAGTCAGAGGCATATCTGCTGAACAGGGTTCCCAGTAAATCTGTGTCTTCTACTCCATATGAGATATGGAAGGGTAGAAAGCCTGATTTTAAACATGTTAAAATCTGGGGCTGTCCTGCCCATGTAAAGAAACACGACCCAGATAAACTGGACTCCAGAACTGATAAGTGCAGGTTTGTTGGATACTCAAAAGAAACATTTGGGTACTACTTTTACCATCCTGGTGAACAAAGAGTGTTTGTTGCCAGGAGAGCTATCTTCTTGGAAGAGGAGTACCTTACCCAAGAGGACAGTGGGAGTAAGGTAGATCTAGAAGAGGTTCTAGATCCACAGACTGTGCAAAGTCCACCAGTTGAAACATCAGTTCCGGAACCTGTTCAGGAATATACACACATTCAGCGTAGGTCTGGTAGAGTACCTAGACAGCCTGAAAGATATGTTGGACATATCAGTGAAGGCATGTCTTATAATGAGGATGATGATCCAAAGACCTACCAAGAGGCTTTGAGAGTCCTCAGTCAGGAAAATGGCAAGATGCCATGAATTCTGAGATGCAGTCCATGTACACCAACCAAGTTTGGAATTTGGTAGACTTGCCCGAAGGTATTGTACCTATTGGTGCAAGTGGATCTTTAAGAGAAAGATCGTGCAGATGGACAGATCGACACTTATAAGGCAAGGTTGGTGGCAAAGGGGTATCGTCAAAGGCAAGGAATTGACTATGATGAAACTTTCTCACCAGTTGCCATGATAAAGTCGATCAGAATTCTTTTCGCCATTGCTGCATACTTTGACTACGAGATCTGGCAGATGGATGTGAAAACTGCTTTCCTCAATGGAAACATTGAGGAGGAAGTGTATATGATACAACCTGAGGGTTTTACATCCAAAGAGTGTCCAGACAAAGTATGCAAGCTTCAAAGATCCATCTATGGATTGAAGCAAGCTTCTCGTAGTTGGAACATAAGGTTTGATGAGGCTATCAAATCTTATGACTTCATTAAGAATGAAGATGAACCATGTGTGTATAAGAAAATCAGTGGGAGTGCTATCACTTTTCTCGTACTTTACGTTGATGACATCTTACTCATTGGGAATGATGTAGGGATGTTATCATCAGTAAAGGTTTAGTTGTCAAAGAACTTCTCCATGAAGGATTTGGGAGAAGCATCCTATGTATTAGGAATACGTATCTATAGAGATAGATCTAAGAGGATGTTTGGCTTGACCCAATCCATGTACATAGATACCATTGTCAAAAGGTTTGGCATGGAAAATTCCAAGAGAGGTCTCATACCTATGAGACATGGGATTATTCTCTCTAAGGAGCAGTCTCCTAAGACTCCTGAAGAGAGGGCAGCCATGGATAGAGTCCCCTATGCCTCGGCTATAGGGTCTATCATGTATGCCATGCTATGTACAAGGCCTGATGTGGCATTTGCTCTAAGTGTTACGAGCAGATATCAGACAAATCCAGGTGAACACACTGGATGGCTGTGAAATGTATCCTTAAGTACTTGAGAAGGACTAAGGATATATTTCTGGTCTATGGAGGAGGGGACTTAAACTTGGGCATATACTGACTCAGTTTCCAGTCAGTCCCAGATGATAGCAAGTCTACATCTGGGTTTGTGTTCACTTTGAATGGGGGTGCAGTGAGCTGGAAGAGTTCCAAGCAAGAAACCACTGCAGACTCGACGACAGAAGCTGAGTACATTGCTGCAGCTGAAGCCGCCAAGGAGGCAGTGTGGATGAAGAAGTTCATCACCAACCTTGGTGTGGTGCCAGGTGACTCTGATCCAATCCCATTGCTGTGTGACAACAATGGGGCCATTGCGCAAGCGAAAGAGCCACGGTCTCATCAGAAGTCGAAGCACATTCTGAGGCGATTTCACCTGATCAGGGAGATAATCACTAGAGGAGATGTACTGGTGGAAAGAGTTCCTTCAGTCGACAACATTGCAGATCCATTGACGAAGCCTCTGTCTCAAATTGTGTTTGAGCGCCACCTTGAGTCCATGGGTTTAAGGCTTAAAGGTGATTGGCTTTAGTCCAAGTGGGAGATTGTTAGTTATAGATGTCCTTAAGCCAATCATAACTTGTACAATCTTGTTCTTTGATAATAATAATAAGGCTTTTATATTCATTATGTGTAATTCGTTTACTTTCATTATGAAGTCCATGAATATATGCAATGGATATTATATGATGAGATCATAACAATGAGATTAATATCCTTTAAACATATATTCTTAATTGTTCCTAGTCGAAGGATATTCGAGAAGGACATCGGATATCCGGTTAGACTAGTACAGGTTGCACCTGCTCATATGATGAGGGTGACTGGTCTCATAGTCACTTGTGTGGAGACACTAAGGTGAATCTGTAGGTGCTCATTGGGGAATGAGTTCACTGAACTGATCCGTTATGAATCGCTGGATGGTAATGTTACCTGACTGTCAACCAGCTAGATTCATTGTCACAATGGCGTGATTGGTCCTTAGACCTGAGACACCAAGGACACCTTGTTGGTGGACTTCTAGATTTTGACCTTAACTTATAGATCTCTAGCCATGAGGTCTTAATCAGTTAAGTGTTCGGATCTAGCGGAATACCTTCGAAGGTGATTGTGTGGTCAACATGGGATCGCTCGCTCTCGGTAATAAGAGAGTGAATGCTCTAAGGAAAGATGCCTGATAGTCCCTGGCCAGGGCATGACTACTTATCAGAAAAGGTTTTCTGATATTGTTATGCGGCATCTAAACCAAGTGAGTACACACATTAGGGTTTGACAGTTGACCATACCCTAAGTGCACTCGGAGCATTGTACGAGCGAAGGATTATAGTCACGTGGTAACTGATGATACAAAAGGTTCCTTGAATGGGTTGCTGAACCCCAATGCTTTCCAGGATCAAGTGGTGTTGCTTGGCACCCAACTTGATTGGAAGCCCGTCAATTATCGTGAGACAAATTGATTGTGTAATTAATTAATATGAGATATTAATTAATTGCAATAAGTCAATAAAGAGTTATTGGGCTTAATGGGCTGAAAATTGACTAGCACTTGGGCCTAGAGGGTCACACGCAATAGAGTTCCGAGCAGACTGGGCAGGATGACCGATATAGACATTAACTGGGTTTTTGTGAAAAACCGCAGGGTCTATATATTTACGTGGAGAGTTAAACCCTGGCCAAGCTACAGGCTCTCTCCCTGGCCGCCCCACTCCCCTCTCTCTCCAGGGCGCCCCCACCTCTTCTCTCTTTTCTCTCTCTGGCACATGGTGGAGTTGAGATCCGGGAGATGCGTGGAGACCGAGGAGATCCCGTCTGCGTCCGGAGCTCGCGTGGATACGTCTAGAGGCCGGACACTTGAACGGCTTGAAGCACCAGCGCCTCCAGCGCTACTTCCTCCCCGGATTCTGGAGTTTCGCAACCCCGCAAAGGTAAAGATCGGATCTTCCTGTGCGCGGGTTCACGGTTTTCGTTCGATCTGACCTCTGGCAACGATATCTATCTATGGAAATCACGTTTCCGCTGCGCTCTGTGTGTTTCCTTACAGTAGCGTCTCTCTCGATTACGCGAATCGCTGGCGGGCCAACATACGGAGTCGGCTTTTCACATGACCGGAAGTCATTTCCAACTCGGCGTGAGATCTCCTCCCTAGGTCACAGATATGGGTGCATGAACACCGCCGATATAGTCACCCCCTCCGGTTTATTCCCACCCCTTAAGGGAAAGAACTGGGCATAACTTTCCGCCGGTCATCGGAATCGCTTATGTGACAACAATTCAGAATCGGCACTCCGAGATGGTCGACAGGTTGCTAGTTTCATGGAATTCCGTTCCGGCGCCGAAATTCCGCCGCGGAGCGTGTGTACTAGTACACCGATTGTCGTACCCCTTGGGTAGGACATAGATATTTGTTCGCCCGGGGATCAGAACCGCCCGCGAGGCCCCAATTCGGAATCGACACTTCGACCATGCCAGTAAAAGGCCTCATTTGGAGATTTCCAGTCCGGTGCAAAAATTCCTCTCCGGCAGCGTGGTCGCGGGCTGCCGATGCGATTGCATACGGACAGCTCTTCGCTAAAACGGGCATAACTTTCCGCTCGGTTATCGGAATCGCTTATAAGACCCCAATTCGGAATCGGCACTCAGCGGCGCCTGTCGTCCCCTTATAGCTCAGGCGATATGATGTAATTTCAGAGTCAAAAAACCTTTGTTCGCACTCCAAAATTGCGATTTCAGTCGACAATCGCCCCGATTCCAAAGTTTTCTGGCAGTAGCGTCTCTCTCGATTACGCGAATCACTAGCGGAGCCAAAACACGGAGTTGACTTTTCACGATGACCGGAATTCACGTTCAACTTGGCGTGAGATCTCATCCCCAGGTCGCAGATGGGTGCACGAAAACCGCCGATATAGTCACCCCCTCCAGTTTATTCCCACCCCTTCAGAGAAAGAACTGGGCATAACTTTTCGCCCGAACATCCGAACCACTTATGTGACAACAATTCAGAATCGGCACTCCGAGACGGTCGACAGGGCACTGGTTTCGTGGAATTTCGTTTCGGCGCCGAAATTTCACCGCGGAGCGTGTGTACTAGTATACCGATTATCGTACCCCTTGGGTAGGACATAGATATTTGTTCGCCCGGGGATCAGAACCGCCCGCGAGGCCCCAATTCGGAATCGACACTTCGACCATGCCAGTAAAAGGCCTCATTGGAGATTTCCAGTCCGGTGCAAAAATTCCTCTCCGGCAGCGTGGTCGCGGGCTGCCGATGCGATCGCATACGGACACCTCTTCGCTAAAACGGGCATAACTTTCCGCTCGGTTATCGGAATCGCTTATAAGACCCCAATTCGGAATCGGCACTCAGCGGCGCCTGTCGTCCCCTTATAGCTCAGGCGATATGATGTAATTTCAGAGTCAAAAAACCTTTGTTTCGCACTCCAAAATTGCGATTTCAGTCGACAATCGCCCCGATTCCAAAGTTTTCTGGCAGTAGCGTCTCTCTCGATTACGCGAATCACTAGCGGAGCCAAAACACGGAGTTGACTTTTCACGATGACCGGAATTCACGTTCAACTTGGCGTGAGATCTCATCCCCAGGTCGCAGATATGGGTGCACGAAAACCGCCGATATAGTCACCCCCTCCAGTTTATTCCCACCCCTTCAGAGAAAGAACTGGGCATAACTTTTCGCCCGAACATCCGAACCACTTATGTGACAACAATTCAGAATCAGCACTCCGAGACGGTCGACAGGGCACTGGTTTCGTGGAATTTCGTTTCGGCGCCGAAATTTCACCGCGGAGCGTGTGTACTAGTATACCGATTATCGTACCCCTTGGGTAGGACACAGATATTTGTTCGCCCGGTGATCGGAACCGCCCGCGAGGCCCCAATTCGTAATCGGCACATCGACCCGGCCCCATTTGGAGATTTCCGGTCCGGCTCCAAAATTCCTCTCTGGGAGCGTGGTCGCAGCCTGCCGATGCGATCGCATACGGACACCCCTTCACTAAAACGGGCATAACATTCCGCTCGGTTATCAGAATTACTTATAAGACCCCAATTCAGAATCGGCACTCAGAGGCGCCCGTCGCCCCTTATTGCCTCAGGCGATAAGACGTCATTTCGGGGTCGAAAAACATTCATTTTGGCACTCCGAAATTGCGATTCCAGCCGACGATCGCCCTGATTCCAATGTTTTCTGGCAGTAGCGTCTCTCTCGATTACGCGAATCGCTGGCGGAGCCAACACACAGAGTTGGATTTTCACGATGACCGGAAGTCATGTTCAACTCGGCGTGAGATCTCCTCCCAGGTCGCAGATATGGGTGCACGAACACAGCCGATATAGTCACCCCCTCTGGTTTATTCCCACCCCTTGAGGGAAAGAACTGGGCATAACTTTCCGTCCGGACATCGGAATCGCTTATGTGACAACAATTCAGAATCGACACTCCGAGACGGTTGACAGGGCCACTGGTTTCACGAAATTCTGTTCTGGGGCCAAAATTCTGTCGCGGAGTGTGTGTACTAGTACACTGATTGTCGTACCTCTTGGGTACGACGCGGGTATTTGTTCTACCGGCGATCGGAACTGCCCGCGAGGCCCCAATTCGAAATCGGCACTTCGACCCGGTCGGCATAAGGTTGCATTCGAAGATTTTTGGTGCGGCGCCCAAATTCCTTTCCGGGAGCATGGTCGCAGGCTGCCGATGCGATCGCATACGGACACCCCTACGCATAAATGGGCATAAGTTTCCGCTCGGTTATCAGAATTGCTTATAAGACCCCAGTTCGGAATCGGCACTCAGAGGCGCCCATCGCCCCTTATTGCCTCAAGTGATAAGATGACATTTCGGGGTCGAAAAACCTTCATTTCGCTCTCTGAAATTAGGATTCCAACTGATGATCTCCCCGATTCCAAGGTTTTCTGGCAATAGTGCCTCTCTCGATTACACGAATCGCTAGCGGGGCCAACACACGGAGTCGGCCTATGACGGCGATCGGAAGTCGTGTTCAACTCGTCTCAAGATCTCCACCCCAGGTCGTAGATATGGGTGCACGAACATCGTCGATATAGTCACCCCCTCCGGTTTATTCTCACCCTTCAGCGAAAGAACTGTGCTTAACTTTTCGAACAGGCATCGGAATCACTTATGTGACCATAATTGGAAATCAGCACTCTGAGACGGTGGACAGGGTGCTGCTTTCACGGAATTCCGTTTTGGGGCAGAAATTCCGCTGCGGAGCGTGTGTAATAGTACACCGACTGTCGTACCCCTTAGGTAAGACGCAAATTTGTTCTATCGGTGATCAAAATGGCCCTCGAGGCCCCAATTTAGAATCGGCACTTCGACCCAGTCGGCGCAAGGTTGCATTTGGAGATTTCCGGTCCGACGCCCAAATTCCTCTCCGGGAGCGTGGTCGCGGGCTACCGATGCGATCGCATAGGGACACCCCTTCGCTCAAACGGGCATAACTTTCCGCTCGGTTATCAGAATCGCTTATAAGACCCCAATTCAGAATCGGCACTCAGAGGCGCCCGTCGCCCTCTTATTGCCTCAAGTAATAAGACGTCATTTCGGGGTCGAAATACCTTCGTTTCGCACTCTGAAATTTCGATTCCAGCTAACGATCCCCCTGATTCCAAGGTTTTATTGCAGTCGCGCCTCCCTCGATTACACGAATCACTGGTGGGGCTGACAAACGGAGTCGGCCTATCATCGCGATCGGAAGTCATGTTCAACTCGGCTCGAGATCTCCCCCCCCCCCAGGTCGTAGATATGGGTGTACGAACATCGTCGATATAGTCACCCCTCCGGTTTATTCCCACCCCCTCAGCGAAAGCATTGTGCATAACTTTCCGCTCGGGCATCGGAATCATTTATGTGACCACAATTTGGAATCGGCACACCGAGACGGTCGACAGGGCGCTAGTTTCACGGAATTCCGTTCCGGGGCGAAATTCCGCCGCGGAGCGTGTGTACTAGTACACCGATTGTCGTACCCCTTGAGTAGGATGCGGATATTTGTTCTACTGACGATTGGAACCGCCCGCAAGGCCCCAATTCAGAATCGGCACTTCGACCCGGTCGGCACAAGGTCACATTCAGAGATTTCCGGTCCGACGCCCAAATTCCTCTCCGGGAGCGTGGCCGCGGGCTGCCGATGCGATCGCATACGGACACCCCTTCGCTCCAACAGTCATAACATTCCACTCGGTTATCAGAATCGCTTATACATTTCGCACTCTAAAATTACGATTCCAGCCGACCATCTCCCCAATTCCAAGGTTTTCTGGCTGTAGCGCCTCCCTCGATTACGCAAATTACTGGTGGGGCTAACACACGGAGTCGGCCTATCACGACGATCAGAAGTCGTGTTCAACTTGGCTCGAGATCTCCACCCCAGGTCGTAGATATGGGTGCATGAACATCGCCGATATAGTCACCCCCTTCGGTTTATTCCAACCCGTCAGCAAAACAACTGGGCATAACATTCCACCCGGGCATCGGAATTGATTATGTGACCACAATTCAGAATCAGCACTCCGAGACGGTCGACAGGGCGCTGGTTTCGCAAAATTCTGTTCCCGGGCCAAAATTCTACCGCAGAGCATGTGTACTAGTACACCGATTACCGTACCCCTAGGGTAGGACGCGAATATTTGTTCTACCGGCGATCGGAACCGCCCGCGAGGCCCCAATTCGGAATCGACACTTCGACCCGGTCGGCACAAGGTCGCATTCGAAGATTTCCGGTCCGGCGCCCAAATTCCTCTTCGGGAGCATGGTCGCGGGCTGCCAATGCGATCGCATATGGACACCCCTTCGCTCAAACAGACATACTTTCCGCTCGGTTATCAGAATCGCTTATTAGACCCCAATTCGGAATCGGCACTCAGAGGCGCCCATCGCCCCCTTATTGCCTCAAGTGATAAGATGTCGTTTCGGGGTCGAAAAACCTTCATTTCACACTCTAAAATTAGGATTCAAACTGACAATCTCCCCGATTCCAAGGTTTTCTGGCAGTAGCGCCTCCCTCGATTACGCGAATCGTTGGCGGGGTCAACACACGGAGTCGATCTATCACGGCGATATGTGCACAAGGAAAAGGAAATAAATGTGTCGGCCTTGGCTGCCATGAAAAGGGAGATTGACGCGTCGGCTTTGGCTGGCGCGACAAGAAAATAGTGACGCATCGGCTTTTGCCGCCGCGACACAAAATCGAGACGTGTCCGGTCGTCCGGCCGCATTCGCACTGAATCGCGTCCGCTGTGTTGAACGCGATTCCATAGGCAACCCGGAAACAAAAAAGATGCAGGAACAGCAGGGTATGTATAGAAAGAAGACAAAAATAGAGAAAATGAAATTAAATACACATCATGCTTGCAGGGTATAAAGCAAATAAAAGAGGAGTGCCACGTGTGGCACGAAGGAGGGGGGTAATCAAATGGAAAAACGCAAAAGAGGTCCCATCATGATCGCCAATTTGTAGACACTGTCGGGAGGCGATGACGACGCATACAAAGAGGGGTGATACGGAACGGGGGGAAGAGAAACATGATCGCCAGGCACGCGAGGGTGCCGAATGGAGACGCACGGCGAGGGGTGCGGGATGGAAGAGTGATCGCGAGCGTACCTTTTAGCGGGAAGATTGCGCGGGGGATGATGTGGGTTCCTCTTCCTCTATGAGCACGGCCGGCCGTGGTAGAGGGTGTTTCCTTATTTGATTACCCTGACAAAATAGACAAAGAAAATAAGAGGGGATTAGCCACGTGTGTAGTATACAAGTCTAAATAAAAATGAAATAAGAGAATGAAGGGCATGGGGAACGACTTACTGGATGATGGCTTTTAAACCCCTAAAATAGGTGTGTGTGTGTGTGTGTGTGTATGCATGCATGTGTGTGTGTATGAAAGGATAAAGAAGGGCCACGTGGGGCCCGGACGAGATAGGAAAGAGTAGAAGGGGGGTGCTTCCCAAAAGTTGATGGTGCGGCGGCGCGACTGACTGGTACGGAGGAGGAAGAGGAAGAAGCTTCCGTATTCCGCCCCGATTGACGAGAAGAAGACGACGGCTCCAGACGCCTTGGTTCGGAGTTGGGTCGCCGATCCGGCAGGGCTCCTCCGTGGGGAAGTCGTGGGAAGAATCCGGCAGGGCTCCGCCGGGGTGGAGGGGATTGTTTAAATGGTCACCCTCAGTGGTGTATTTATAGGCACTGGGAGGCTTTGAATCGCGTTGGGTACAGCCGCCGTGACAAGAAATTGAATCGCGCGGGCGGCAGGCCGCGATTAGAATTGCGTCGGGACAGTGCGCCGCGACTCAGATTGGATAGCGTCTGAGCGGCAGGCTGCGATTTACTAGGTCAAATTGATGTGATAGGCGTATGATGACCGTAGCCCCAGCTACGCTTTGGAATTGCGTCGTGTCAGGCCGCCGCGACTTGAAACGCGGCGGCTTAGCTCGACGCGATTACAACTTGCTTGATTCTGAGGCAATCGGCTCATAAATGCACTGTCTGCTAACTGTTGGTCCACTTGGTACGGCAGCAAGCTAACCTAGAGGGGGGGTGAATAGGTTTTTCTGAAATTTGAAATAGAAACTTAAACACAGAAAAATACCACTTGAAGGTTTGGTTAGTTTAATGAGATAAAGAGTAGCAGTGCGGAAGTAAATAAACAATCACACAATGGACACAAGGAATTTATTCTGGTTCGGCCCTTCCCACATGGAAGTCCTACATCCAGTCCCCAAGCAACCTCTTGGGATTTCACTAACCAAGGGTACAGTCCCCCTCAAGGACACTACAACACCCAGCACCCCAGCTGGTCTTCTTCTTTTTCCCGGGCAAGAAGGCAGCCCACTTCTATTACAGGTCAAGAAGCCAACCTCCTGGTACAAACCCCAGTGCGGTTCTGCTAGACACTAACCCCTAGCTAGGTTAACTACTGGTACAAACCCCAGTATGGTTCTGCTAGACACAAACCTCTAGCTAGGTTCTACACTGTATACAGTCCTACAGTTGGACAGAAATCTATCTTAGAAAAGAAAGATCAACCGAGAGCTATTACAAGATGAACACTAAGAACTAGCTCACAGTCAAGGACTCTCCCCCAAATTTACAATGAGCTCAGAGAGATAATGAAAAAAGAAAAGAAAGCTTGAAGGCTTGAAAGCTTGAGACGCTTTTGCTTGCTTCTTCTTGGCTCAGGCTCTTTCTCTCTTTCTTTGAGTGTATATGGCGTTGAGGTTCCTCACTGGTTGTACACTCCTTCAAAGATTTTTAGGAAAGTTCTATCTATTTCTTCAGCCATGGTTCATCTTTTATATGAGAGGCTTTTGAATAGATCCGTTGAAGAGATCCGTTGGAGCTCTTCTAGTCGTTGCTGATCTTCTCTTCATTTGTCTTAATCAGACTCTGGTGGTCTTCGAGGTCTGTAAGCATAGAAGAGAGTGCTAGCATAAAAGAGTGTTTACAAGATAACAGTGCATGCTACTGTGTTTTTACTGTCATGCTGAAAATAGTAGTTTATATCTTTTTCTGACAAGACTCTGAAATACGCATGCAGCTTTTCTGTCAGAAGATATTTGACTTTTCACTTAGGCGCCAAACATATTTGAAATATAAAGGCAATTTGTGTTTGAACAGAATCCATGAAGAAATTGTTATGAGCATGACTTATGAAATCGTTATGTGAAGAGTCGTTGCTCATTTGTAAATAAATCGTTGTGTGCAACTAAGCAAATCATTATGATGCTTAATGAATCGTTACAGTGATCAAAGAAATCGATGTGAGGAACAAATCGTTGTTCTCTCCAAAGAAATCAATGTGATCACTAAAGGAATTGTTATGTAAGCAAATCGTTATGATCAATATAGAAATCGATGTGATCACTTATGAAATCGTTATGCAAGCAAATCGTTATAATCAATAAAGAAATCGATGTGATCACTTATGAAATCGTTATACGGTCAAATCGATGTGAGCCTAATGAATCGTTATGAAGGGCAAATCGATGTGAGGGTAAAATCGTTGCGCTCACTTATCAAATTGTTATAAGCCTAAACGAATCGTTATGGCACTTATAAAATCAATTAAAACCAAATCGTTGTAGCGCTTATAAAATTGATCAAAATAAATCGTTGTAGCGCTTATTAATTTGGCACTTGAACTGAAATCGATATATATGGATTAAACATCGATTTTCATTTTAGTGCGCCATATTGCATTAATGTGAGACTCAGCATTTTGCTATGAGATTGATGCGACACAGATGATACAAGATATTAATAATATTTAATTAACCATAAATTTTGTTACCCGAACATCGCCGATATGTCACCCCCTCCGGTTTATTCCCACCCTTCACCGAAAGAATTGGGCATAATTTTCCGCACGGGCATCGGAATCACTTAAGTGACCACATTTCGAAATCGGCACTCCGAGAGGTCGACAAGGAGGGGTTTTGGGGAATTCCGTTCCGCGCCAAAATTTCCCCAGAGCGTATGTACTGTACGACGACTGCCGTACCCTCCGGTCGGCGCGGATATTTATTCGCCGGGGGTCGGAACCGCCCGCGAGGCCCCAATTCAGAATCGACACTTCGACTCGGTCGGTAAATGGTCGCATTCGGAGATTTCGGGTCCGGCGCCAAAATTCCTCTCCAGGAGCGCGGTCGTAGGCTGCCGATGAGATCGCATACGGACACCGCTTCGCTCAAACAGACATAACTTTTCGCTCTGTTATCGGAATCGCTTATAAGACCTCAATTCGGAATCGGCACTCAGAGGCGCTCGATGACCCTTATTGCCTCAGGCCATAAAACGTCGTTTCGGGGTCGAAAATCCTTCGTTTTGCACTATCATTTCGGGTCGAAAATCCTCGTTTCGCTCTCCAAAATTGCGATCTAGCGACGAATCCCCCTATTCCAAGGTTTTTTGGCAGTAGCGACTCCCTCAAGTACGCGAATCGCTGGAGGAGCCCACACGCGGAGCGCCCAGGCACAGTGATCGGAAGTCGTGTTCAACTGGACGCGAGATCTCCTCCCTAGGTCGTGGATATGGGTGCCCGAACATCGCCGACATAGTCACCCCCTCCGGTTTATTCCCACCCCTTCAGCGAAAGAATTAGACATAACTTTCCGCACGGGCATCGGAATCGCTTATGTGACCACAATTCGGAATCGGAACTCCGAGACGGTCGACAAGGAGCTGGTTTCGCGAATTCCGTTCCGTGGCCAAAATTCCCCCGGAGTGTATGTACTAGTACGACGACTGTCGTACCCTCCGGTCGGACACGGATATTTATCCGCCCGGGGGTCGGAACCGCCCGCGAGGCCCCAATTCAGAATCAGCACTTCGACCCGGTCGGTAAATGGTCGCATTCGGAAATTTCCGGTCCGGCGCCCAAATCCTCTCCGGGTACGCGGTCGCAGGCTGCCGATGCGATCGCACACGGACACCGCTTCGCTCAAACAGACATAATGTTTCGCTCGGTTATCAGAATCACTTATAATACCCCAATTCGGAATTGGTACTCAGAGTCGCTCGACGCACCCTTATTGCCTCCGGCCATAAGACGTCGTTTCCGGGTCGAAAATCCTTCGTTTTGCACTCCGAAATTGCGATTCTAGCCGATGATCTCTCCTATTCCAAGGTTTTTTGGCAGTAGCGACTCCCTCGATTACGGGAATCGCTGGCGAAGCCCACACGCGGAGCCGCCCAATCACAGCGATCGGAAATCGTGTTCAACTCTACGCAAGATCTCCTCCCCAGGTCATGGATATGGGTGCCCGAACATTGCTGATATAGTCACCCCCTCCGGTTTATTCCCACCCCAACAGCGAAAGAATTGGGCATAACTTTCCGCACGGGCATCGGAATCGCTTATGTGACCACATTTCGGAATCGGCAGTCGAGACGGTCGACAAGGAGCTGGTTTCGCGGAATTCCGTTCCGTGGCCAAAATTCCCCCCAGAGCGTATGTACTAGTACGACGACTGTCGCACCCTCCGGTCGGACGCGGATATTTATTCGCCCGGGGGTCGGAACCGCCCGCGAGGCCCCAATTCAGAATCGACACTCCGACCCGGTCGGAAAATGGTCGCATTCGGAGATTTTCGGTCGGGCGCCCAAATTCCTCTCCGGGAGCGCGGTCGCAGGCTGCCGACGCCCCCTTATTGCCTCAGGCCATAAGACGTCGTTTCGGCGACGAAAATCCTTCATTTCGTACTCCGAAATTGCGATTCTAGCCGACGATCTCCCCTATTCCAAGGTTTTTTGGCAGTAGCTACTCCCTTGATTACGCGAATCGCTGGAGGAGCCCACACGCGGAGCCGCCCAGTCACAGCGATCGGAAGTCGTGTTCAACTCGACGCGAGATCCTCCCTAGGTCGTGGATATGGGTGCCCGAACATCGCCGATATAGTCACCCCCTCCGGTTATTCCCACCCCTTCAGCGAATGAATTGGGCATAACTTCCGCACGGGCATCGGAATCGCTTATGTGACCACATTTCGGAATCGGCACTCCGAGACAGTCGACAAGGCGCTGGTTTAGCGGAATTCCGTTCCGGGGACAAAATTCCCCCCAGAGCGTATGTACTAGTACGACGACTGCCGTACCCTCCGGTCGGACGGGGATATTTATTCGCCCGGGGGTCAGAACCGTCCGCGAGGCCCCAATTCAGAATCGACACTTCGACCCGGTCGGTAAATGGTCACATTCAGAGATTTCCGGTCGGGCGCCCAAACTCCTCTCCGAGAGTGCGGTCGCAGGCTGCCGATGCGATCGCATACGGACACCGCTTCGCTCAAACACGCATAACTTTTCACTCGGTTATCGGAATCGCTTATAAGACCACAATTCGGAATCGGCACTCAGAGGCGCTCGACGCCACCTTATTGCCTCAGGCCATAAGACGTCGTTTCTGGGTCGAAAATCCTTCGTTTCGCACTCTGAAATTGTGATTCTAGCTGATGATCTCCCCTATTCCATGGTTTTTTGGCAGTAGCGACTCCCTCAATTACGCGAATCGCTGGCGGAGCCCACACGCGGAGCCGCCCAGTCACAGCGATCGGAAGTTGTGTTCAACTCGACGCGAGATCTCCTCCCCAGGTCGTGGATATGGGTGCCCGAACATCGCCGATATAGTCACCCCCTCCGGTTTATTACCACCCCTTCAGCGAAAGAATTGGGCATAAGTTTCCGCACGGGCATCGGAATCGCTTATGTGACCACAATTCGGAATCGGAACTCCGAGGCGGTCGACAAGGCCCTGGTTTCGCCGAATTCTATTCCATGGCCAAAATTCCCCCTGGAGCGTATGTACTAGTACACCGACTGCCGTACCCTCCGGTCGGACGCGGATATTTATTCGCCTGGGGGTCGGAACCGCCCGCGACGCCCCAATTCAGAATCGACACTTTGACCCGATCGGTAAATGATCGCATTCGGATATTTGCGGTCCGGCACAAAAATTCCTCTCCATGAGAGCGGTCGCAAGCTGCTAATGTGATCGCATACGGACACCGCTTCGCTCAAACAGACATAACTTTTCGCTCGGTTATCAGAATCGCTTATAAGACCCCAATTCGGAATCGACACTCAGAGGCGCTCGACACCTTCTTATTGCCGCAGGCCATAAGACGTCATTTCGCGGTCGAAAATCCTTTGTTTAGCACTCCGAAATTGCGATTCTAGTCGACGATCTCCCCTATTCCATGGTTTTTTGGCAGTAGCGACTCCCTCGATTACGCAAATTACTTGCGGAGCCTACACGTGGAGCCGCCCAGTCACAGCGATCGGAAGTCGTGTTCAACTGGACGCGAGATCTCCTCCCCAGGTCGTGGATATGGGTCCCCGAACATCGCCGATATAGTCACCCCCTCCGATTTATTCCCACCCCTTCAGCGAAAGAATTGGGCATACCTTTCCGCACGGGCATCGGAATCGCTTATGTGACCACAATTCGGAATCGAAACTCCGAGGCGGTCGACAAGGCCCTGGTTTCGCGGAATTTCATTATGTGGCCAAAATTCCCCCTGGAGCGTATGTACTAGTACACCGACTGCCATACCCTCCGGTCGGACGCGGATATTTATTCGCCCGGGGGTCAGAACCGCCCGCGAGGCCCCAATTCAGAATCGACACTTCGACTCGGTCGGTAAATGGTCGCATTCGGAGATTTCCGGTGCGGCTCCCAAATTCCTCTCCGGGAGTGCGGTCGCAGGCTGCCGATGCGATCGCATACGGACACTGCTTCGCTCAAACAGGCATAACTTTTCGCTCGGTTATCGGAATCGCTTATAAGACCCCAATTCGGAATCCGCACTCAGAGGCGCTCGATGCTCCCTTATTGCTCAGGCCATAAGACGTCGTTTCGGGGTCGAAAATCCTTTGTTTCGCACTCCGAAATTGCGATTCTAGCCGACGATCTCCCCTATTCCAAGGTTTTTTTGGCAGTAGCGACTCCCTCGATTACGCGAATCACTGGCGGAGCCCACATGCGGAGTCGCCCAATCATAGCGATCGGAAGTCGTGTTCAACTGGACGCGAGATCTCCTCCCCAGGTCGTGGATATGGGTGCCCGAACATCGCTGATATAGTCACCCCCTCAAGTTTATTCCCACCCCTTCAGCGAAAGAATTGGGCATAACTTTCCGCACGGGCATCGGAATCGCTTATGTGACCACAATTCGGAATCGGCACTCCGAGACGGTCGACAAGGCGCTGGTTTCGCAGAATTCCGTTTTGGGGCCAAAATTCCCCCCGTAGCGTGTGTACTAGTACACCGAGTACCGTACCCTCCGATTGGACGCGGATATTTATTCGCCCGGGGGTCGGAACCTCTCGGGAGGCCCCAATTAAGAATCGGCACTTCAACCCGGTCGGTAAATGGTCGCATTTGGAGATCCCAAATTCCTCTCCGGGAGCGCGGTCGCAGGCTGCCGATGCGATCGCATACGGACACCGCTTCGCTCAAACAGGCATAACTTTTCGCTCGGTTATCGGAATCACTTATAAGACCCCAATTTGAAATCCGCACTCAGAGGCGCTCGGCGCTGTTTTGTTGCCTCAGGCCATAAGACGTCGTTTGGGGGTCTAAAATCCTTCGTTTCGCACTCCGAATTTGCGATTCTAGCCGACGATCTCCCCTATTACAAGGTTTTTTGGCAGTAGCGACTCCCTCGATTACTCGAATCACTGGCGGAGCCCACATGCGGAGCCGCCCAGTCACAGCGATCGGAAGTCGTGTTCAACTCGACGTGTGATCTCCTCCCCAGGTTGTGGATATGGGTGCCCGAACATCGCCGATATAGTCACCCCCTCCGGTTTATTCCCACCCCTTCAGCGAAAGAATTGGGCATAACTTTCCGCAAGGGCATCGGAATCGCTTATGTGACCACAATTCAGAATCGGACCTCCGAGACGGTCGACAAGGCCCTGGTTTCGCGGAATTCCGTTCCGAGGCCAAAATTCCCCCCCAGAGCGTGTGTACTAGTACACCGACTGCCGTACGCTCCGGTCGGACGCGGATATTTATTCGCCCGGGGGTCGGAACTGCCTGCGAGGCCCCAATTCAGAAACGGCACTTCGACCCGGTCAGTAAATGGTCGCATTCGGAGATTTCCGGTCCGGCGCCCAAATTCCACTCCGGGAGCGCGGTCGCAGGCTGCCGATGCGATCGCATACGGACACCGCTTCGCTCAAACAAGCATAACTTTTCGCTCGGTTATCGGAATCGCTTATAAGACCCCAACTCGGAATCGACACTCAGAGGCGCTCGATGGTCCTTTATTTCCTCAGGCCATAAGACATCGTTTCGGGGTCAAAACTCCTTCGTTTCGCACTCTGAAATTGCGATTCTAGCCGACGATCTCCACTATTCCAATGTTTTTTGGCAGTAGCGACTCCCTCAATTACGCGAATCGCTGGCAGAGCCCACACGCGGAGCCTCCCAGTCACAGAGATCGGAAGTCGTATTCAACTCAACACGAGATCTCCTCCCCAGGTCGTGGATATGGGTGCCCGAACATCGCCGATATACTCACCCCCTCCGGTTTATTCCCACCCCTTCAGCGAATGAATTGGGCATAACTTTCCGCATGGGCATCGGAATCGCTTATGTGACCACAATCGGAATCGGCACTCCAAGACGGTCGACAAGGTGCTGGTTTTGCGGAATTCCGTTTCGGGGCCAAAATTTCCCCGGATCGTGTGTACTAGTACACGGTCTGCCGTACCCTCCGGTCGGACGCGGATATTTAATCGCCCGGGGGTCGGAACCGCCCGCGAGGCCCCAATTCAGAATCGGCACTTCGACCCGGTCGGTAAATGGTCGCATTCAAAGATTTCCGGTCCGACGCCCAAATTCCTCTCTGGGAGCGCGGTCGTAGGCTGCCGATTAGATCACATACGGACACCACTTCGCTCAAACATACATAACTTTTTGCTTGGTTATCGAAATCGCTTATAAAAACCCCAATTCGGAATCGGCACTCAGAGGCGCTCGACGTACCCTTATTGCCTCAGGCCATAAGACGTCGTTTCGGGATCTAAACTCCTTCGCTTCGCACTCCGAAATTGCGATTTTAGCCGACGATCTCCCTTATTCAAGGTTTTTGGCAATAGCGACTCCCTCGATTACGCGAATCGCTGGCGGAGCCAACACGCGGATCCGCTCAGTCACAGCGATCGAAAGTCGTGTTCAACTGGATGCGAGATCTCCTCCAAGGTCGTGGATATGGGTGCCCAAACATTGCCGATATAGTCACCCCCTCCGTTTATTCCCACAACTTCAGCGAATAATTGGTCATAACTTCAGCACGGGCATCGGAATCGGTTATGTCACCATAATTCGGAATCGGCATTCCGAGACGGTCGACAAGGCGCTGGTTTCGCGGAATTCCGTTCTGGGGCCAAAATTCCCCCCGGAGCATGTGTACTAGTACACCGACTGCCGTACCCTCCGGTCGGAGGCAGATATTTATTCGCCCGGGGTGTCGGAACCGCCCGCAATGCCCAAATTCCGAATCGGCACTTCAACCCGGTCGGTAAATGGTCGCATTTGGAGATTTCCGGTCCGGCGCCCAAATTTGCGATCGGAAGTAGTGTTCAACTCGACGCGAGATCTCCTCCCCAGGTCGTGGATATGGGTGCCCGAACATCGCCGATATAGTCACCCCCTTCGGTTTATTCCCAACCCTTTAGCGAAGAAATTGGGCATAACTTTTTGCACGGGCATCGGAATCGCTTATGTGACCACAATTCGGAATCGGCACTCCGAGACGGTCGACACGGTGCTGGTTTCGGAATTCCATTCCGGGGCCAAAATTCCCGCGGAGCATGTGTACTAGTACACCGACTGCCGTACCCTCCGGTCGGACGCGGATATTTATTCGCCGGGGGTCGGAACCGCCCGCGAGGCCCCAATTCAGAATCGGCACTTCGACCCGGTCGGTAAATGGTCGCATTCGGAGATTTCCGGTCCAGCGCCCAAATTTCTCTCCGGGAGCATGGTCGCAGGCTGCCGATGCGATCGCATACGGACACCGCTTCGCTCAAACATGCATAACTTTTTGTTCGGTTATCGGAATCGCTTATAAGACCCCAATTCGGAATCGGCACTCAGAGGCGCTCGACACCCCCTAATTGCCTCAGGCCATAAGACGTCGTTTCGGGGTCAAAAATCCTTCGTTTCGCACTCTGAAATTACGATTCTAGCCGACGATCTCCCCTATTCAAAGGTTTTTTGGCAGTAGCGACTCCCTCGATTATGCGAATCGCTGGCAGAGCCCACACGCGGATCCGCCCAGTCACAGCGATCGGAAGTCGTCTTCAACTGGACGCGAGATCTCCTCCCCAAGTCGTGTTTATGGGTACCCGAACATCGCCGATATAGTCACCCCCTCCAGTTTATTCCCACCCCTTCAGCGAAAGAATTGGGCATAACCTTCCGCATGGGCATCGGAATCGCTTATGTGACCAAAATTCAGAATCGGCACTCTGAGACGGTCGACAAGGCGCTGGTTTCACGGAATTCCGTTATGGGGCCAAAATTCCCCCCGGAGCGTGTGTACTAGTACACCGACTGCCGTACCCTCCGGTCGGACGCGGATATTTATTCGCCCGGGGGTCGGAACCGCCCGCGAAGCTCCAATTCAGAATCGGCACTTCGACCCGGTCGGTAAATGGTCGCATTCATAGATTTCCGGTCCGGCGCCCAAATTCCTCTCTGGAAGCGCGGTCGCAGGCTGCCGATGCGATCGCATACGGACACCACTTCGCTCAAACAGGCAAAACTTTTTGCTCGGTTATCGGAATCGCTTATAATACCCCAATTCGGAATCGTCACTCAAAGGCGCTCGACGCACCATTATCTCCTAAGGCCATAAGACGTCGTTTCGGGGTCGAAAATCCTTCATTTCGCACTCCGAAATTGCGATTCTAGCCTACGATCTTCCCTATTCCAAGGTTTTTTGGCAGTAGCGACTCCCTCGATTACGCGAATCGCTGGCGGAGCCCACATGCGGAGCCGCCCAGTGACAGTGATCGGAAGTCGTGTTTAACTCGACGCGAGATCTGCTCCCCAGGTCGTGGATATGGGTGCCCGAACATCGCCGATATAGTCACCCCTTCCGGTTATTCCCACTCTTTCAGCGAAAGAATTGGGCATAACTTTCCGCACGGGCATCGGAATCGCTTATGTGACCACAATTCGGAATCAGCATTCCTAGATGGTCGACAAGTCGCTTGTTTCGCGAAATCCATTCTGGGGCCAAAATTCCCCCCGGAGCGTGTGTACTAGTACACCGACTGTCGAACCCTCCGGTCGGACGCAGATATTTATACGCCCGGGGGTCGGAACCGCCCGCGACGCCCCAATTCAGAATCGACACTTCGACCCGGTCGGTAAATTGTCGCATTCGGAGATTTCCGGTCCGGCGCCCAAATTCCTCTCCTGGAGCGCGGTCGCAGGCTACCGATGCGATCGCATACGGACACCGCTTCGCTCAAACACGCATAACTTTTCGCTCGGTTATCGGAATCGCTTATAAGACCCCAATTCGGAATCGGCACTCAGAGGCGCTCGAGATTCGTATTGCCTCTGGCCATAAGACGTCGTTTCGGGGTCGAAAATCCTTCGTTTGCACTCCGAAATTACGATTCTAGCCGTCAATCCCCTATTCCAAGGTTTTTTGGCAGTAGCGACTCCCTCGATTACGCGAATCACTGGCGGAACCCACATGCGGAGCTGCCCAGTCACAGCGATCGGAAGTCGTGTTCAACTGGACGCGAGATCTTCTCCCCAGGTCGTGGATATGGGTGCCCGAACATCGCCGATATAGTCACCCCCTCCGGTTTATTCCCACCCCTTCAGCGAAAGAATTTGGCATAACTTTCCGCACGGGCATCGGAATCGCTTATGTGACCACAATTCGGAATCGGCACTCCGAGACGGTCAACAACGCTCTAGTTTGGCGGAATTCCGTTCCGGGTCCAAAATTCCCCCCGAAGCGTGTGTACTAGTACACCGACTGCCGTACCCTCCGGTCGGACGCGGCTATTTATTCGCCCGGGGGTCGGAACCGCCCACGAGGCCCCAATTCAGAATCGGCACTTCGATCCGGTCGGTGAATGGTTGCATTTGGAGATTTCCGGTCTGGCGCCCAAATTCCACTCCGGGAGCGCGGTCTCAGGCTGCCGATGCGATCGCATACGGACACCGCTTCGCTCAAACATGCATAACTTTTCGCTCGGTTATCGGAATCGCTTATAAGACCCCAATTCGGAATCGGCACTCAGAGGCGCTCGATGCCCCCTTATTGCCTCAGGCCATAAGACGTTGTTTCGTGGTCGAAAATCCTTCGTTTCGCACTCTGAAATTGTGATTCTAGCCGACGATCTCCCCTATTCCAAGGTTTTTTGGCAGTAGCGACTCCCTCAATTACGCGAATCGCTGGCGGAGCCCACACGCGGAGCCGCCTAGTCACAGAGATCGGAAGTCGTGTTCAACTCGACACGAGATCTCCTCCCCAGGTCGTGGATATGGGTGCCCGAACATCGCCGATATACTCACCCCCTCCGGTTTATTCCCACCCCTTCAGCGAAAGAATTGGGCATAACTTTCCGCACGGGCATCGGAATCGCGTATGTGACCACAATTCGGAATCGGCACTCCGAGACGGTCGACAAGGTGCTGGTTTCGCGGAATTCCGTTCCGGGGCCAAAATTCCCCCCAGATCGTGTGTACTAGTTCACCGACTGCCGTACCCTCCGGTCGGACGCGGATATTTAATCGCCCGGGGGTCGGAACCGCCCGCGAGGCCCCAATTCAGAATCGGCACTTCGACCCGGTCGGTAAATGGTCGCATTCGGAGATTTCCGGTCCGGCGCCCAAATTCCTCTCTTGGAGCGCGGTCGCAGGCTGCCGATGCGATCGCATACGGACACCACTTCGCTCAAACATACATAACTTTTCGCTTGGTTATCGAATCGCTTATAAGACCCCAATTCGGAAACGGCACTCAGAGGCGCTCGACGTACCTTTATTGCCTCAGGCCATAAGACGTCGTTTCGGGGTCTAAACTCCTTCGTTTCGCACTCCGAAATTGCGATTCTAGCCGACGATCTCCCCTATTCCAAGGTTTTTGGCAGTAGCGACTCCCTCGATTACGCGAATCGCTGGCGGAGCCAACACGCGGATCCGCCCAGTCACAGCGATCGAAAGTCGTGTTCAACTGGATGCGAGATCTCCTCCCCAGGTCGTGGATATGGGTGCCCAAACATCGCCGATATAGTCACCCCCTCCGGTTTATTCCCACCACTTCAGCGAAAGAATTGGGCATAACTTTCCGCACGGGCATCGGAATCGCTTATGTGACCATAATTCGGAATCGGCATTCCGAGACGGTCGACAAGGCGCTGGTTTCGCGGAATTCCATTCCAGGGACAAAATTCCCCCCGGAGCATGTGTACTAGTACACCGACTGCCGTACCCTCCGGTCGAACGCGGATATTTATTCTCCCGGGGTGTCGGAACCGCCCGCAAGGCCCAAATTCCGAATCGGCACTTCAACCCGGTCGGTAAATGGTCGCATTTGGAGATTTCCGGTCCGGCGCCCATATTTGCGATCGGAAGTAGTGTTCAACTCGACGCGAGATCTCCTCCCCAGGTCGTGGATATGGGTGCCCGAACATCGCCGATATAGTCACTCCCTCTGGTTTATTCCCACCCCTTTAGCGAAAGAATTGGGCATAACTTTCTGCACGGGCATCGGAATCGCTTATGTGACCACAATTCGGAATCGGCACTCCGAGACGGTCGACACGGTGCTGGTTTCGTGGAATTCCATTCCGGGGCCAAAATTCCCCGTGGAGCGTGTGTACTAGTACACCGACTGCCGTACCCTCCGGTCGGACGCGGATATTTATTCGCCCGGGGGTCGGAACCGCCCGCGAGGCCCCAATTCAGAATCGGCACTTCAACCCGGTCGGTAAATGGTCGCATTCGTAGATTTCCGGTCTGGCGCCCAAATTTCTCTCCGGGAGCGCGGTCGCAGGCTGCCGATGCGATCGCATACGGACACCGCTTCACTCAAACATGCATAACTTTTTGCTCGGTTATCGGAATCGCTTATAAGACCCCAATTCGGAATCGGCACTCAGAGGCGCTCGACACCCCCTTATTGCCTCAGCCATAAGACGTCATTTCGGAGTCAAAAATCCTTCGTTTCGCACTGTGAAATTACGATTCTAGCCGACGATCTCCCCTATTCAAAGGTTTTTTGGCAGTAGCGACTCCCTCGATTACGCGAATCGCTGGCAGAGCCCACACGCGGATCCGCCCAGTCACAGCGATCGGAAGTCGTGTTCAACTGGACGCGAGATCTCCTCCCCAAGTCGTGGATATAGGTACCCGAACATCGCCGATATAGTCAGCCCCTCCGGTTTATTCCCACCCCTTTAGCGAAAGAATTGGGCATAACTTTCCGCACGGGCATCGGAATCGCTTATGTGACCACAATTCGGAATCGGCACTCCGAGACGGTCGACACGGTGTTGGTTTCGTGGAATTCCATTCCGGGGCCAAAATTTCCCGCGGAGCGTGTGTACTAGTACACCGACTGCCGTACCCTCCGGTCGGACGCCGATATTTATTCGCCCGGGGGTCGGAACCGTCCGCGAAGCTCCAATTCAGAATCGGCACTCAGAGGCGCCCAAATTCCTCTCCGGGAGCGCGGTCTCAGGCTGCCGATGCGATCGCATACGGACACCGCTTCGCTCAAACATGCATAACTTTTCGCTCGGTTATCGGAATCGCTTATAAGACCCCAATTCGGAATCAGCACTCAGAGGCGCTCGACGCCCCCATTTGCCTAAGGCCATAAGACGTCGTTTCGGGGTCAAAAATCCTTCATTTCGCACTCTGAAATTGCGATTCTAGCCGACGATCTCCCCTATTCCAAGGTTTTTTGGCAGTAGCGACTCCCTCGATTACGCATGGAAACCACTCATAAGGGGTTCGTCTTTTCGATTGTTCCTGATACAAATCAGCATCGAGGAGGTGGCACTCATATACTTCAAATGGGTGGGCATCGGTAAAAACCCTTTGCTCCTGCCCTTCTTTTACGTATTTGATGCACTGATGCAAGGTTGATGGGATGACTCCATTTTGGTGGAGCCAAGGTCGACCCATCAAAGCCTTATAAGACGTGCTTGCGTTGATCACGTGGAATTGGACCTTTGTTCTGAAGTCCCCCAGAACCAAGTCGAGCTCCACGACCCCGAGTGGTACCTCGAACTCTGGTTGAAGCCAGCTATTATGACATCATGCACAAGGTGAGGTGCACATTGAAGTGATACTTTTGGTAGACTCTTGTACGGCAAAATATTGACCGCTGCCACCGGATCTACCAGAATTCTATTCAGGGGTAGTCCATCAACTGCCCCCTCATGTAGATGTTCTATTGTGAGTTGCCATGGAGGAGCATATCCTCCGGGGCAATGTGATTGATGCTGCATCAGCCATGGCAGCCTCCACCCGTATCTCTGCAAGGCAGGTCTCATATGGTGCTGGAGCCTGCAAGGCCGTGATCAGCGCCTTTCTGGTCCTCTTCGCTTAACGACAAGATTTCCCAAACACTGAACCGTGTGGGGATCTTCTTTAGCAGTTTGATGATTCGATCTTCCGCTCCGACATCATCTAGCTTTGACTTCCCATTGTCATTTTCACTATTCTTAGCCTGGGGTCTGCTGACCGGTCCATTATTCTCATTATCGGGCTTCTTTTGTGTTATTATTAAGGGTTTGGGCAATGCCTTTGCCTTCTCTTCTGCTGCCGGAATTCAGCAAAGACGGGACCGTGCCTCCAGTCTCTTCACTGACATAGAGCCCCCGAGGTGGTGGAACTTGTGCCCCTCGAACCTCAGGTTCTGGTATCTCATAAGAGGTTTCCCCGGAGATGATGTTTTGGTTTGGTTGGAGGAGACGCCCCCATTTCCTTCCAATCTTGTTGTAAATTCTTGACCGAAGCCCGACCTGTTGACATCATTCGGGGAGGGTAGAATTCCTCCTCTTCATAGTGCTCCCCAAATTTAGCAGGGAGGAGATGGTGTTGCATAGAGGGTTGCCACCACTTTCTTTTCCTTGGATCTTTTCTTCTTCTTCTTTTGTTTTATCGGCTCTTGCCCCCAGAACAAATCTTCTTGAGGTTGAGGGGTCTCTTGCTCGGCGGGTGCCTTCAGGGTCAACTTCTCGAGCTCCTCCCAGGGCACATACTCTTGTAGTCGGACAGGGTGTCTGTCCGGCTGTTCATATCCATCCAATTCATCAATTAGTGCTTGTAAGCGCTCAAGTGAAGGGCTGCCCCCTCTGTATAATGGGAGAGGCGTTTGACGCCTTCTGTTGCAGGGATCCTCTGGATGACGATCCGAGGCTCTATTGGGTGCCACACCGGGATGACGTTGGCACAGGTGGTCGGGGTGTCATCTCCCCCCGAATGTGCATTTTCGAAGCTGGCTTCTCCCCGATTCCTTCTTTTTTGTCTTACTGAGTACTTTTCTGCCCCTCCTCATGCTCCCTGATTGGGGTGAGATAAGACTTTCATAGGTTTTCTCCGTGCTAGACTCGGAGATCTCTTCCGGCAACTGTTGATATATGGAGATCATGTTAGCTGCAGCTTGCCGGGCAGGTAACTCGGGCGGCTGGGGATCAACTTTGTAGTCCCCATCTGCAATTCTCCTTTCTTGATCAAAGACTCCATGATGTCTTTGAACACTAGCATTCTTCTAGAGGGTGCCCCAAGATTTGGTGGTACAGACAGTACGTGGTATCATCCTTCTTCGTCGCTTGATCGGGCCTCTTTGGTGTTGGCAGGGTAATCTTGTTTGTATTTGAGACCCCAGTCAAACAACGTTTTAGTCTTTTCCTTGGGGAAGGAGTACAACTTCCTCATTTTGTTTTGGAAAGGAGACCTTTCTCTTTGGTTCAGTTTGTGATTGGAGGATCCGGCTGCCCGCCTCGCCTTCATCTCTTTGCTTTTCAAATGTTTTAAGGTGTACTGCATGGACCTCCTTCCCGCAGGCTTCTTATCGGCCGGCTTTGGTCTTTTGATTGACGAATGAGTTGGTGGGGTATTTGACCAAGAAGCCCTCTATTTCCGCCACCACATTGTTCAGCCTGTCAACTGACCGGACCTCCACTCCGATCATTCTTTCAAGCAGCTCTCTTTTTAGACTTTGCTTGCAGATCTGGACTGCATCTTCTTGGTGAGGAGGACGCTTGCACCTCATGCTGAGGTTCCTCCACCTCTGGATATAGTCCAGTGCGGACTCATCATTCTTTTGCCTAGTTGCGTAGAGCTCGGCGACTGTCACCTCCCTCTCAGCAATATAGAAATCTCTCCCTAAATTTCTTTTGCATGTCGGTCCAGTCAGATAGGACCCTGCTGGGAGACTGGAATACCATTCGAATGCCAAGCTAGTCAGGGAGGAGCCGAAGAATTTTAACAAGTACGACTCATCAGTCTCCAAATTCCTCATCACATTGATGTAATACGCAATGTGTTCTTTTGGAGATCCTCGCCCATTGAACTTGTCGAACTTCGGGGGCTTGGTGACGCCTGGAGGCAATCTCTTCATGGCATGATACGCAGGGTAGGTACCCTATATGCATCAAAAGCCATCTGTTCTCCGTCCACCCGTTCAGCGAGCTTCATGTCAATTAGCTACTCCACCTTGAGCTTGTGATAGTGGCTGGATCCACTTGCTGAGGGTAGAAGTGGGCTGGCTGATTGCTCGGGGTGTTATAGTAGCCACTGGTGGCACGGGGGTGGCTCTTGATGGTCAATTGCTGCTCAGGATCGTGAGCCGGCAATGACTACTGTTGCGCAGGATAAGCTTGCTGCGGCTGGTATGGTTTTTGCTGCTGTTGGAAGAATTGCGGCTGCAACAGCTGGTGTTGAGCCTGTGAGCGTGGCTGTTGAGCCGTAGCCACAGTGGATTGTTGTGGTTGTTCATTTGTCGCCCGTACAACAGCACGCTGTGCCGAAGCTCAATTGACCATGTGGTCCCTTGGGGAGTCTCTCCTGAGCCCTCCACTGCCCCGGATGCATGTCCCTCGGTCTCTTTGCCTTTGATCTGGCACTTGAGGTCTGCGATCTCGGCTTGATATTGCTGCTGCAACAATTCCATGATGGCTGGATCTATGGGTGCAGCAAGAGGGATCTGTTGTGAGGTCCCCCAGCAACTGCATCTGGCGGTGGTGGCGGCGGGGGATATCCACTGCCCCCGGCGCTTTGGGCGGTGACCACATTGGCGCTAACCGCCATCATTTCTGCTGTAGGTGGATCCTCATATCCATATGCGGCTGCCAAGGTTGCTGCCGCCGCTCTTCTCCGGTGAGGGCACCAGGTCTTTCCGCCATTCCATCAATCTTCATTTTCAGCGGGCAATGCCCCATATCGCCCCCATACCGGCCATGTGGCAGGAGAAGACTTTAAGGTTCCCATGCCGTCCTCTTTCAACCCTCCGGGCAGGGAAAGTCAATCTTTCAAAAACTGATATCCGGGGTTTGGCTTCCCCGGACTGCTCTGTCTATGTCCGCAGGAACGTCATTTTCACTGAACTCCTCGCTTCAGCCGTGGATCTTTATGGCTCTTGGTGGTCTGACCTCTGCAGAGGAGAGGTGTGAGGCCGAGTATGTGGTCACGCGACCTATGGATCTCTTCTCGACGGCAGTGGCGCGCAGCCACGACAGCAGTGCCAGTCGACCTCCCCGAACAGCCGGATATGAGCAGACCAACGCAGCTCCATTCTCTTGTCATGAAAGCGGGCATAAACACATGCCCCCCTTGTTGACTCTTGTTTTGAGAAGCCTCTAGGTGCCTCTGACGGTTTTTTGGATTCCCGCCGCAACTGCTCCTTTTGGTGTCTTTTCTTCTCTTGGCTCACTTCTTCTATTCTGCTCTTTTGGATCCTTTAGTCCTCCAAACTTGTTTTTACTTGAACCGCCTTAGGGGCCATTTTGCCTTAATTGTTGCCATTTCTCTTTTCCTGCCAGGGCTTGGAATGATTCTTTACGGGCATGCCGTTGTGACCCGTTCTGGTATGGCTTCAATCTTTTTGGCCTGCAGATGGATTCTTGTTGGCCCTTTTGGTACGGCAGCAAGCAAACCTAGAGGGGGGGGTGAATCGGTTTTTTCTGAAATCTGAAATAGAATCTTAAACACAGAAAATAACACTTGAAGGTTTGGTTAGTTTAGTGTGATAAAGAGTAGCAGTGCGGAAGCAATAAACAATCACACAAGGACACAGGAGATTTATCCTGGTTCGGCCCTTCCCACATGGAAGTCCTACGTCCAGTCCCCAAGCAAACTCTTGGGATTTCACTAACCAAGGGTACAGTCCCCCTTATGGACCTTACAACACCCTGGATCCCCCACCAGGTCTTCTTCTCTTTCCCCGGGCAAGAAGGCAGCCCACTTCTCTTACAGGTAAAGAAGCCACCTCCTGGAACAAACCCCAGTGCGGTTCTGCTAGACACAACCCCTAGCTGGGTTGACACTGGTAACAACCCCAGTTAGGTTCTGCTAGACACAAACCCCTAGCTGGGTTGACAACTGGTACAAACCCCAGTTAGGTTCTGCTAGACACCAACCCCTAGCTGGGTTAACAACTGTATACAGTCCTACAGCTGGACAGATCTTTCTTAGAAAGATCAGACTGAGAGACCTTACAAGATGAACACTCATGTAAAGCTCACAGTCCCAAACTCTCCCCAGATATACAATGAGCTCGGAGAGAAACAGAAGAGAGAAAGAAGACAGAAAGCTCGGAAGCTTGAATGCTTGAGACGCTTGATTGCTTCTTCTTGGCTCGGGCTCTTTCTCTCTTTCCTTGAGTGTATGTGGCGTGAAGGTGCTTCTCACAGATGTACACTCCTTCAAAGATATTCAAGAAAGGCTCTTGTGTTCTTCAGCAATGCTCCATCTTTTATTTGAGCAGCTTTAGAATAGATCCGTGAAGAGATCCGTTGGAGTTCTAGCCGTTGCTCATCTCCTCTTCATTTGTCTTAATCAGACTCCGATGGTCTTCGATGTCTGTGAGCATAGAAGAGAGTGTTAGCATAAAAGAGTGTTTATGATAAACGATGCATGGTACTGTGCTTCTGCTAACATACTGAAATAGAGGTCATATCTTTTTGACAAGACTCTGAAATATGCATGCAGCTTTTTGTCAGAAGATATTTGACTTTTCATTTAAGCGCCAGGCATATTTGAAATATAAAGGCAATCTGTGTTTGAACAGAATCCATGAAGAAATCGTTATGAGCATGACTTATGAAATTGTTATGTGAAGAGTCGTTGCTCATTTATAACAAATCGATGTGAACAAATCGTTGTGAGAGCAAGTCGTTGCGCTCACTTATAGAATCGTTATGAGATCGATTTCTTACTAAATCAATGCGCTTAAAGAGGAAATCGTTATGGCATCGACTTCTTAAAAATCGTTGCGAACACTTATGAAATCGTTATGGCATCGACTTCTTGGAAAATCATTTCGGTCACTTAAGGAATCGTTATGGGAACGACTTCTTATCAAATCAATACGCTCAAAGAAGAAATCGTTATGGCCACTTATCAAATCGTTATGGCATCGACTTCTTAGCAAATCGTTGCGGCGCTTGATACTTTGGCACTTTAAACAGAAATCGATGTATATTGATTAAACATCGATTTTATCATTTTAGTGCGCCATATATTGCATCAATGAAAGACTTAGCATTTTGCTATGGATTGATGCGACACAGATGAAACAAATATTCATTAAGTTACATCATAAATTTTATTATCACCAAATACAAGAACAAATAGAGAGTGGTTCAACAATCTCCCCCTTTTTGGTGATGACAAAATTTATGCGAATTTTCTGATAGGGATAATCATGAAACGCTTTAAATCATGAAAACATGCAGAATTAAATCTTGAAACATGCAGAGACATACAGAAAATTCATAGTGCATACATACTCTCCCCCTTTTTGTCACTAACCAAAAGGAAGGATCTTACCATGCATTTCTCTCCCCCTTAGAGAGAACTTCTTACCATAGAGGGGTTCAACAATGATTGACATAAATGAATAACTCCCCCTTAGTCTGTGCTCCCCCTGAGTGAGAGACTCCCTCTTAATGTGAGGCAAGTCTGATCTTGTTGCTCTTGACCTTTGACATGTTGTTTGTCAAGTCTTCAGGATTTTTATCTGCATACATCTTAACAGAAAACTTGCAAACACTGTTAGTAGCATTGTAGCTTACTGAATATAACAAACATAAATGTACATTAAAAATACAAACTAAAACTAAAGGATGACTACTTCCTCTTCAGATTAGAATGAGTGAAGAGTTGGTAGTCACCAATTGGATGTTTTTGAGCATCCTCTAACCATACCCATTTGAATGCCTTTTCCTTTTGTTCATCAAGAGTAGATAGGCATTTTCTTCTTTAATGTTGAAGCTACCTGAGGAGTTGTTTACAGAAGATGTCTCCTGAGAAGTTACTTGATTTTATGAGCTTTATCCTCAGCTTTTTCATTGTCAGAAGCTTCTTCAGTGCTTATTTCCTCAGAGATGTCCTTTTCGAAAAGATATGAGGCTCCCCCCACTCTGAGGTTCCTCCTTTAACTCTTCTTCTTCAGGTGGAAGGATGACATCATGAGGTCCTTCCTGTTGCTCCTTTTGAATGGCGACAGTTGAAGATGATGGAGTTATAGCTTCCTGTCTTGTTTTTAAAACTTTGAGCATCAGTAGGTATTTCGTCCGTGTGGGTATTTCTTCATATGTGAGCTTCAATTTTTCCCACATATCTTTAGCAGATATACATGCAGATATTTTACTAAATTCCTTTTTAGATAAAGCACAACATAAATAATTTTTCTTTTAAAGTTTAGTGATAACTTTATCTTATCCGCTGCTGTGATAGTAGTAGTGTTTTCAGCAGGGATAAAAACAAAATCACCTACCTCAATTACCTGCCACAGATCAAAGTCTGTGCCTCGAATGAAGCATTCCATCCTTATCTTCCAGTGTTGATAATCTTCTCCATCAAAGAATGGAGGTCTGGTGACTGATTGTCCTTCAGCATATCCTTGAGCTGCCATGGATCTTTACTCTAAGATCGTTGGATCTTCTTTGAAAGTTCAGAGACCCGCTCTGATACCACTTGTTGGCCCTTTTGGTACGGCAGCAAGCAAACCTAGAGGGGGGGTGAATCGGTTTTTCTGAAATCTGAAATAGAATCTTAAACACAGAAAATAACACTTGAAGGTTTGGTTAGTTTAGTGTGATAAGAGTAGCAGTGCGGAAGCAAATAAACAATCACACAAGGACACAGGAGATTTATCCTGGTTCGGCCCTTCCCACATGGAAGTCCTACGTCCAGTCCCCAAGCAAACTCTTGGGATTTCACTAACCAGGGTACAGTCCCCCTTATGGACCTTACAACACCCTGGATCCCCCACCAGGTCTTCTTCTCTTTCCCGGGCAAGAAGCAGCCCACTTCTCTTACAGGTAAAGAAGCCAACCTCCTGGAACAAACCCCAGTGCGGTTCTGCTAGACACAACCCCTAGCTGGGTTGACAACTGGTACAAACCCCAGTTAGGTTCTGCTAGACACAACCCCTAGCTGGTTAACAACTGGTACAACCCCAGTTAGGTTCTGCTAGACCCAACCCCTAGCTGGGTTAACAACTGTATACAGTCCTACAGCTGGACACAGATCTTTCTTAGAAAGATCAGACTGAGAGACCTTACAAGATGAACACTCATGTAAAGCACAGTCCCAAACTCTCCCCAGATATACAATGAGCTCGGAGAGAAACAGAAGAGAGAAAAGAAGACAGAAAGCTCGGAAGCTTGAATGCTTGAGACGCTTGATTGCTTCTTCTTGGCTCGGGCTCTTTCTCTCTTTCCTTGAGTGTATGTGGCGTGAAGGTGCTTCTCACAGATGTACACTCCTTCAAAGATATTCAAGAAAGGCTCTTGTGTTCTTCAGCAATGCTCCATCTTTTATATTGAGCAGCTTTAGAATAGATCCGTTGAAGAGATCCGTTGGAGTTCTAGCCGTTGCTCATCTCCTCTTCATTTGTCTTAATCAGACTCCGATGGTCTTCGATGTCTGTGAGCATAGAAGAGTGTTAGCATAAAAGAGTGTTTATGATAAACGATGCATGGTACTGTGCTTCTGCTAACATACTGAAAATAGAGGTCATATCTTTTTGACAAGACTCTGAAATATGCATGCAGCTTTTTGTCAGAAGATATTTGACTTTTCATTTAAGCGCCAGGCATATTTGAAATATAAAGGCAATCTGTGTTTGAACAGAATCCATGAAGAAATCGTTATGAGCATGACTTATGAAATTGTTATGTGAAGAGTCGTTGCTCATTTATAAACAAATCGATGTGAACAAATCGTTGTGAGAGCAAGTCGTTGCGCTCACTTATAGAATCGTTATGAGATCGATTTCTTACTAAATCAATGCGCTTAAAGAGGAAATCGTTATGGCATCGACTTCTTAACAAATCGTTGCGAACACTTATGAAATCGTTATGGCATCGACTTCTTGGAAAATCATTTCGGTCACTTAAGGAATCGTTATGGGAACGACTTCTTATCAAATCAATACGCTCAAAGAAGAAATCGTTATGGCCACTTATCAAATCGTTATGGCATCGACTTCTTAGCAAATCGTTGCGGCGCTTGATACTTTGGCACTTTAAACAGAAATCGATGTATATTGATTAAACATCGATTTTATCATTTTAGTGCGCCATATATTGCATCAATGAAAGACTTAGCATTTTGCTATGGGATTGATGCGACACAGATGAAACAAAATATTCAATTTAAGTTACATCATAAATTTTATTATCACCAAAATACAAGAACATAGAGAGTGGTTCAACAATCTCCCCCTTTTTGGTGATGACAAAATTTATGCGAATTTTCTGATAGGGATAATCATGAAACGCTTTAATCAGAAAACATGCAGAATTAAATCTTGAAACATGCAGAGACATACAGAAAATTCATAGTGCATACATACTCTCCCCCTTTTTGTCACTAACCAAAAGGAAGGATCTTACCATGCATTTCTCTCCCCCTTAGAGAGAACTTCTTACCATAGAGGGGTTCAACAATGATTGACATAAATGAATAACTCCCCCTTAGTCTGTGCTCCCCCTGAGTGAGAGACTCCCTCTTAATGTGAGGCAAGTCTGATCTTGTTGCTCTGACCTTTGACATGTTGTTTGTCAAGTCTTCAGGATTTTTATCTGCATACATCTTAACAGAAAACTTGCAAACACTGTTAGTAGCATTGTACTTACTGAATATAACAAACATAAATGTACATTAAAAAATACAACTAAAACTAAAGGATGACTACTTCCTCTTCAGATTAGAATGAAGTGAAGAGTTGGTAGTCACCAATTGGATGTTTTTGAGCATCCTCTAACCATACCCATTTGAATGCCTTTTCCTTTTGTTCATCAAGAGTAGATAGGCATTTTCTTCTTTAATGTTAAGCTACCTGAGGAGTTGTTTACAGAAGATGTCTCCTGAGAAGTTACTTGGATTTTATGAGCTTTATCCTCAGCTTTTTCATTGTCAGAAGCTTCTTCAGTGCTTATTTCCTCAGAGATGTCCTTCTCGAAAAGGATATGAGGCTCCCCTCACTCTGAGGTTCCTCCTTTAACTCTTCTCTTCAGGTGGAAGGATGACATCATGAGGTCCTTCCTGTTGCTCCTTTTGAATGGCGACAGTTGAAGATGATGGAGTTATAGCTTCCTGTCTTGGTTTTTTAAACATTTGAGCATCAGTAGGTATTTCGTCGTGGTGGGTATTTCTTCATATGTGAGCTTCAATTTTTCCCACATATCTTTAGCAGATATACATGCAGATATTTTTACTAAATTCCTTTTTAGATAAAGCACAACATAAAAATTTTTAGCTTTAAAGTTAGTGATAACTTTATCTTATCCCGCTGCTGTGATGTAGTAGTGTTTCCTCAGGGATAAAAACAAAATCACCTACCTCAATGCGACCCCAAGAAGTTGGGGAATTCCACGACCGCGGGAAGCTCCCGAAGCGAGTCGGCACGGCAAGGTAGCCGTACCGGCATGATCTTGGACGACGAGGGTCCGAAACGTACTCCACCATCAGTTTGTTAGTACCTGTTAGTCAATTCAAAGTGACAATTAGTACTGAGTATGAAAGCCATAAGACTTTCTATTCTGGCGAAGAGATGAAGGAAGTTTGGTCCCACCGGGCGTGCCACGCTGTGGAAATGAAATTATTTAATTTCCTTAAAATCTTTTTTGTTCTATTTATCATGTTGTCTCATGTTCTCATGGATGCATGCGTATTGCCAATCCAAGTCCCGTCGGATGCTACCCGAGCAATGGTGACGTGAGATGAATCGGCAATTCGCACAGCGCGGGCGTGCCAGTCACCGAAGTGACAACCAAATGGTTTGTCTCCGAGAGTCGGAGGGCTTTAAGTCTATTGTGCGCGCCGTTTGACTTCGTCAAACGAAAGTGAGTGATCGGGTCCTGGACCAAGATCCCGTCGTTGCCTGAGCGCAACGACGTTAATTACATCTCTTTTAGAAAGCGAAAACCCTTGATTAATCGGCAGATTAGAAAGCCTCGTGACCTTAAAACGGGACATCCGATAAAGGGTGCGAAGCATGATTGAACTGAAATACTAAGGAGCAAGACGAACGCCTAATCGAACCCATTAGACCTTTCACTCAACCCGCTACCCAATCTCTTTGTCTATTTACTTATTGGTCCTCTTTATCACAAAAAGGGTCAATTCAGTCTTTTAAGTTCATTTGAGAAAGACAATTTTGAAAAGGGTGGTCTCTTTGACTTTTTGTTGAAAATAGATACAATTTGGTCTTTTTATTGAAAATCATTTCAATTTGATTTCTTTTTTTTGTTGCAAAACGTGTGATGGTCGTTTATTTGTTTAGAAAGGTTTGGTTTGACTCTTTTGTGCATGGCGATGCAATCTTTTATGACTTGAGAAAAAAGTCTAAATTGATCTCTTGCTCTTTTGGAAAGACATGGGGGGTGGCCTTTGATTTGCTTAAAAAAAGGGTTTGAATTAGTCCTTTATTCTCTTGCAAGATATGAGATGGTCATTGCCATTTGAAGAAGGGGATTTGATTTGACCCTTTGATCTTTTGTAAAACATAAGATGATCTTTTGCTCTTTGCTTGAAAGGGGTTCAATTTGCCTTTTGTTTCTTTTAGGCATTAAACGCTTTTAATTTGTTGTTTGGGTCCCTTGAGCATTTAGAACGGAGTTCTATTCGTTCAGCGGATCTCAACGGCTCAACGCACTTCGTAGACGGCTTCGATTCGGCGCAGCGGGCAGCAAAAACTGAGTCGACGCAGCCGGGCGGTAGAGACTGAGTCGGCGCAGCCCTGCTGGAGTCATAGACATCATTCAATCGGCGCTCGTTTGCAATGCTACCAATTCAATTGGAGCTAATGACCTCTTTAAGAGTTTTGCGCCAACTCAACTCCCGCGGGGAAAATTCGGCAGCATTTCCCCTTATCGTGGTCGATAAAGGGGAGAGCGCGATGCTCATCCACCACAAGTGGAGATGGCACCAAAAGAGAGAGTATACGTCGTAAAACGACGTAATTCCAATGGCACATGTCCCCCCGATCTCCCGGGCATGCCTACGGAGATCTGGGCAATGTCATGGCCAAACAATCCACGGGACGGTGTAAGTAGCGTGTGGACCCACCCGTCCAGACATAGACATTATATTGTCCAACCCGGGGGTGTGGACGGGTCTCACATTGGTCATTTAACTGCCGATTAGCTGGTGTCATATGAAGCATGATTTTTGCTCATGTAACTTCAGCCAACATGATGGCCAAGACGTCGAATCGGCGCAGCTCTGCTCTGGTCTTACAAAACTGCCAGAACCAGTGCCAGGCCGAATCGGCGCAGCCAACAGCTGAGCAAGGGATGGAAGCCGCTCTCTCCTAGAACGCCCTTGCTCATGGCATGGATGATCTTGGAGTTTGAGATGGCATTGCAACCCATTGTTGGTGGGGCTAAACAAAGAGATCTAGGCATTATTTGCCCAATCCCCTTGATTAGCAAAATGGAGCTCTTGAGGGACTATTCGGTGTTGGTTTGAAATGCGCATCGATGGGGGGCTGAAAACCGCAATGAGGGTGGTCTGTTGAAAGGGGCGAACCAAGGCTTGGTGATCCCCTTGAAAGGGTCTTTTGGAGGTGGCATTTAAGCAAGGGAATATAAGCATTATTTGCTCAATCCCCTTGACCATTGCCATGGGCATGCATTAACCACTATGGGGGCTCTTGAAGGGCTGTTGAAACAGTAAGGAACTGGTCTTTTGCAGGCCCAAAACGATGGGGAATATGGCCTTTTGAGGGGAGAGATTTAGTATGCTATGCATACATTAAATGGGGCATGAGGTCCCATGCCCCCATGACCTCATTTATTGAGGTATGGGAGGTTTCTTGGCCTCATGTGAGGTGTTAGAAGGGAGAGAGATGTACCTCTATAGAGAGGCCATCCCATCCCGTAACCCCATTGTGAAGAGAAAAGAAAAGGACATAGAAAACCCAAATGAAATGGGGGAAGCATGCATTAAATGCTATGACAAAGTCTATTCCATAAAAGAAGGAATGAGAAGATACAAGGTTTGCAAAACCAAGATAAGAGAGGGGAAGAAACCAACGTATACAACCTCTCTCCCTCTCTCTTCTCACTTGATGTGACAAGACAAGAAGTCTCAAGGAAGGGCTCCTCTCTCTCTTGCTTTCTCTTCTCACCTTTCTCTTCTCTCTCTTTTCCTCTTGCTTCTTCACGGGTGGAAGACCCTCTCTTGAGCAGAAAACACAGGGATCCTCCTTGCTTCTGCTGGTTGCTTCAGGAAAAACCAGAAGAGAAGCCCCTTCCTCTTCCCCCTTCCCTCTCTTGTGTAAACCCCTTGGCTGCCCCCCCCCCCCCCCCCCCCCCCTTTTCTCTTCTCTTCCCCTTGCCTTCTAGAAGAGAAGAAAGGCCAAAAACAGGCCCAACCAGGCCCCTGCGCAGCAAGGGTGGCAGACCACCTTTTACCATTTTTAGCACTCCCTTTTATGGGGTGAGATAAGCTTGCTTTCAGATGGGCCTTGGTGGCCCTTTGAGTGGGCTTTTGGCTCTCTTCTGCACAGCCCATGAGGGGCTAGAATCGGCGCTGGCGGGCTGAGCAGTGGGCCGGCGGTCTCGGGCCCATTAGCGAATTGGGGTGTTCACACCACAATTCGGAATCGACACTCCGAGATGGTCGACAAGGCGCTGGTTTCACGGAATTCCGTTTCGGGGCCAAAATTCCTCATGGAGCGTGTGTACTAGTACACCGACTGCCGTACCCTCCGGTCGGACGCGGATATTTATTCGCCCGGGGGTCGGAACCGCCCGCGAGGCCCCAATTCAGAATCGGCACTTCGACCCGGTTGGTAAATGGTCGCATTCGGAGATTTCGGGTCCGGCGCCCAAATTCCTCTCCGGGAGCGCGGTCGCAGGCTGCCGATGCGATCGCATACGGACACCGCTTCGCTCAAACATGCATAACTTTTCACTCGGTTATCGGAATCGCTTATAAGACACCAATTCAAAATCGGCACTCAGAGGCACTCGACGACCCCTTATTGCCTCAGGCCATAAGATGTCATTTCGGGGTCGAAAATCCTTCATTTCGCACTCTGAAATTGCGATTCTAGTCGACGATCTACCCTATTCCAAGGTTTTTTGGCAGTAGCGACTCCCTCGATTACGCGAATCGCTGGCGGAGCCCACACGCGGAGCCGTCCAGTCACACCGATCGGAAGTCGTGTTCAACTCGACGCGAGATCTCTTCCCCAGGTCGTGGATATGGGTGCCTGAACATCGCCGATATAGTTACCCCCTCCGATTTATTCCCACCCCTTCAGCAAAAGAATTGGGCATAACTTTCCGCACGGGCATCGGAATCGCTTATGTGACCACAATTCGGAATCGGCACTCCGAGACGGTCGACAAGGCGCTGGTTTCGCGGAATTCTGTTCCGGGCCAAAATTCTTTTCGCTCAGTTATCGGAATCGCTTATGAGACGTCAATTCGGAATCGGAACTCAGAGGCGCTAGACGCGCCCTTATTGACTCAGGCCATAAGACGTCGTTTGGGGGTTGAAAATCCTTCGTTTCGCACTCTGAAATTGCGATTCTAGCCGACGATCTCCCCTATTCCAAGGTTTTTTGGCAGTAGCTCGATTACGCGAATCGCTGGCGGAGCCCATACGCGGATCCGCCAGTCACAGCGATCCGAAGTCGTGTTCAACTGGACGCCATATATCCTCCCCAGGTCGTGGATACGGGTGCCCGAACATCGCCGATATAGTCACCCCCTCCGGTTTATTCCCACCCCTTCAGCGAAAGAATTGGGCATAACTTTCCGCACGGGCATCGGAATTGCTTATGTGACCACAATTCGGAATCGGCACTCCGAGACGGTCGAGAAGGCGCTGGTTTCGCGGAATTCCGTTCCAGCGCCAAAATTCCCCCCGGAGCGTGTGTACTAGTACACCGACTGCCGTACCCTCCGGTTGGATGCGGATAATTTTTCGCCCAAGGGTCGGAACCGCCCGCGAGGCCCCAATTCAGAATCTGCACTTCCACCCGGTCGGTAAATGGTCGCATTCAGAGATTTCCAGTCTGGCGCCCAAATTCCTCTCCGGGAGCGCGGTCGCAGGCTGCCGATGCGATTGTATACGGACACCGCTTCGCTCAAACAGGCATAACTTTTCGCTCGGTTATCGGAAGCGCTTATAAGACCCCAATTCGGAATCGGCACTCAGAGGCGCTCGACGCCTCCCTCTTGCCTCAGGCTAAAAGACGTCATTTCGGGGGTCGAAAATCCTTCATTTCGCACTCCGAAATTGCGATTCTAGCCGACGATCTCCCATATTCCAAGGTTTTTTGGTAGTAGCGACTTCCTCGATTACGTTAATCGTTGGCTGAGCCTACACGCGGAGCCGCCCATTCACAGCGATCGGAAGTCCTGTTCAACTCGACGCGAGATCTCCTCCCCAGGTCGTGGATATGGGTGCCCGAACATCGCCGATATAGTCACCCCCTCCGGTTTATTCCCACCCCTTCAGCGAAAGAATTGGGCATAACTTTCCGCACGGGCATCGGAATCGCTTATGTGACCACAATTCGGAATCGGCACTCCGAGACGGTCGACAAGGCGCTGATTTCTCGGAATTCCATTCCGGTGCCAAAATCCCCCCCGGAGCGTGTGTTAGTACACCGACTCCCGTACCCTCCGGTCGGACGCGGATATTTATTCACCCGGGGGTCGGAACCGCCCGCAAGGCCCCAATTCAGAATCGGCACTTCGACCCGGTTGGTAAATGGTCGCATTTGGAGATTTCCGGTCCGGCGCCCAAATTCCTCTCCGGGAGCGCGGTCGCAGGCTGCCAATGCGATCGCATACCGACACCGCTTCGCTCAAACAGACATAACTTTTCGCTCGGTTATCGGAATCGCTTATAAGACCCCAATTCAGAATCGGCACTCAAAGGCGCTAGACGCCCCATTATTGCCTTAGGCCATAAGACGTCGTTTAGGGGTCGAAAATCCTTCGTTTCGCACTCTGAAATTGCGATTCTAGCCGACGATCTCCCCTATTCCAAGGTTTTTTGGCAGTAGCGACTCCCTCGATTACACGAATCGTTGGCGGAGCCCACACGCGGAGCCGCCCAGTCACAGCGATCGGAAATCGTGTTCAACTCGACGGGAGATCTCCTCCCCAGGTCATGGATATGGGTGCCCGAACATCGCCGATATAGTCATCCCCTCCTGTTTATTCCCACCCCTTCAGCGAAAGAATTGGGTATAACTTTCCGCACGGGCATCGGAATCGCTTATGTGACCACAAATCGGAATCGGTACTCCGAGACGGTCGACAAGGCGCTGGTTTCCTCGGAATTTCCTTCCTGGGCCAAAATTCCCCCCCGGAGCGTCTGTACGAGTACACCGTCTGCATTCGCCCGGGGGTCGGAACCGCCCGCGAGGCCCCATTCAGAATCGGCACTTCGACCCAGTTGGTAAATGGTCACATTCGGAGATTTCCGGTCCGGCGCCCAAATTCCTCTCCGGGAGCGCGGTCGCAGGCTGCCGATGCGATCGCATACGGACACCGCTTCGCTCAAACAAGCATAACTTTTTGCTCGTTTATCGGAATCGCTTATAAGACCCCAATTCGGAATCGACACTCAGAGACGCTCGACGATCTTTTATTGCCTCAGGCCATAAGACATCATTTCGGGGTTGAAAATCCTTCGTTTCTCACTCCGAAATTGCGATTCTAGCCGACGATCACATATATTCCAAGGTTTTTTGGCAGTAGCGACTCCCTCGATTACGCGAATCACTAGCGGAACCCACACGTGGAGCCGCCCAGTCACAGCGATCGGAAGTCGTGTTCAACTCGACGCGAGATCTCCTCCCCAGGTCGTGGATATGGGTGCCCGAACATCGCCGATATAGTCAACCCCTCCGGTTTATTCCCACCCCTTCAACGAAAGAATTGGGCATAACTTTCCACACGGGCATCGGAATCGCTTATGTGACGACAATTCGGAATTGGCACTCCGAGACGGTCGACAAGGCGCTGGTTTCGCAGAATTCCGTTCCGGTGCCAAAATTCCCCCCCGGAGCGTGTGTACTAGTACACCGACTGCCGTACCCTTCGGTCGGATGCGGATAGTTATTCGCCCGGGGGTCGGAACCGCCCGCGAGGCCCCAATTCAGAATCGACACTTCGACCCGGTCGGTAAATAGTCACATTCGGAGATTTCCGGTCCGGCGCCTAAATTCCTCTCCGGGAGCGCGGTCGCAGGCTGCCGATGCGATCGCATACGGACACCGCTTCGCTCAAACAGGCATAACTTTTCGCTCGGTTATCGGAATCGCTTGCAGGACCCCAATTCGGAATCAGCACTCAGAGGCGCTCGACGCCCCTTTATTGCCTAAGGCCATAAGACGTCGTTTCGGGGTCGAAAATCCTTCATTTCGCACTCTAAAATTCCGATTCTAGGCGACAATATCCCCTATTCCAAGGTTTTTTGGCAGTAGCGACTCCCTCGATTACGCGAATCGCTGGCGGAGCCCACACGCGGAGCCGCCCAGTCACAGCGATCTGAAGTCGGGTTCAACTCGACGTGAGATCTCCTCCCCAGGTCGTGGATATGGGTGCCTGAACATCGCCGATATAGTCACCCCCTCCGGTTTATTCCCACCCCTTCAGCGAAAGAATTGGGCATAACTTTCCGCACGGGCATCGGAATAGCTTATGTGACCACAATTTGGAATCGGCACTCCGAGACGGTCGACAAGGCGCTAGTTTCGCGGAATTCCGTTCCGGTGCCAAAATTCCCCCCGGAGCGTGTGTACTACACCGACTGTCGTACCCTCCGGTCGGACGCGGATATTTTTTCGCTCGGGGGTCGGAACCGCCCGCGAGGCCCCAATTCAGAATCGGCACTTCGACCCGGTCGATAAATGGTCGCATTCAAAGATTTCCGGTCCGACGCCCAAATTCCTCTCTGGGAACGCGGACGCAGGCTGCCGATGCGATCGCATACGGACACGGCTTCGCTAAAACAGGCATAACTTTTCGCTCGGTTATCGGAATCACTTATAAGACCCCAATTCGGAATCGGCACTCAGAGTCGCTCGATGTCTCCTTATTGTCTCAAGCCATAAGGCGACTTTTCGGGGTCGAAAATCCTTCGTTTCGCACTCCGAAATTACGATTCTAGCTGACGATCTCCCATATGCCAAGGTTTTTTGGCAGTAGCGACTCCCTCGATTACGCGAATCGCTGGCGGAGCCCACATGCGGAGCCGCCCAGTCACAGCGATCGGAAGTCGTGTTCAACTTGACGTGAGATCTCCTCCCCAGGTCGTGGATATGGGTGCCCGAACATCGCCGATATAGTCACCCCCTCCGGTTTATTCCCACCCCTTCAGCGAAAGAATTGGGCATAACTTTCCGCACGGGCATCGGAATCGCTTATGTGACCACAATTCGGAATCGGCACTCCGAGACGGTCGACAACGCGCTGGTTTCGCGGAATTCCGTTCCGGTGCCAAAATCCCCCCCGGAGCGTGTGTACTAGTACACCGATTGCCGTACCCTCCGGTCGGACGCGGATATGTATTTGCCCGGGGGTCGGAACTGCCCGCGACGCCCCAATTCAGAATCGACACTTCGACCCGTCGGTAAATGGTCACATTCGAAGATTTCCGGTCCGGCGCCCAAATTCCTCTCCGGGAGCGCGGTCGCAGGCTGCCGATGTGATCGCATACGGACACCACTTCGCTCAAAGAGGCATAACTTTTCGCTCGGTTATCGGAATCACTTATAAGATCCCAATTCGGAATCGGCACTCAGAGGCGCTCGACGCCTACTTATTGTCTCAGCCATAAGACGTCGTTTCGGGGTCGAAAATCCTTCGTTTCGCACTCCGAAATTGCGATTCTAGCCGACGATCTCCCATATGCCAAGGTTTTTTGGCAGTAGCGACTCCCTAGATTACGCGAATCGCTGGCGAAGCCCACACGTGGAGCCGCCCAGTCACAGCGATCATAAGTCATGTTCAACTCGACGCGAGATCTCCACCCCAAGTCGTGGATATGGGTGCCCGAACATCCACGATATAGTCGCCCCCTCTGGTTTATTCCTACCCCTTCAGCGAAAGAATTGGGCATAACTTTCCGCACGGGCATCGAAATCGCTTATGTGACCTCAATTCGGAATCGGCACTCCGAGACAGTCGACAAGACGTTGGTTTCACGGAATTCCGTTTCGGGGATAAAATTCCCCCCGGAGCATGTGTACTAGTACACCGACTGCCGTACCCTCCGGTTAGACGCGGATATTTATTCACCCGGGGGTCGGAACCGCCTGCGAGGCCCAAATTCAGAATCGGCACTTCGACCCGGTCGGTAAATGGTCGCATTCGGAGCTTTCCGGTCCGGTGCCTAAATTCCTCTCCGGGAGCGCGGTCGCAGGCTGCCGATGCGATCGCATACAGACACCGCTTCTCTCAAACAGGCGTATCTTTTCGATCAGTTATCCGAATCGCTTATAAGACCCCAATTAGGAATCGGCACTCAGAGGCGCTCGACGCCCCCTTATTGCCTCTGGCCATAAGACGTCATTTCGAGGTAGAAATCCTTCATTTCGCACTCCGAATTGCGATTCTAGCCGACGATCTCCCCTATTCCAAGGTTTTTTGGCAGTTGCGACTTCCTCGATTACGCGAATCGTTGGCGGAGCCCACACCGGAGCCGCACAGTCACAGCGATCGGATGTCGTGTTCAACTCGATGCGAGATCTCCTCCCCAGGTCGTGTATGGGTGCCCGAACATCGCCGATATAGTCACCCCCTCCGGTTTATTCCCACCCCTTCAGCGAAAGAATTGGGCATAACTTTCCGCACGGAATCGGAATCGCTTATGTGACCACAATTCGGAATCGGCACTCCGAGGCAGTCGACAAGGCGCTGGTTTCTCGGAATTCCATTCCGGGGCCAAAATTCCCCCCGGAGCGTGTGTACTAGTACACCGACTGCCAGACTCTCCGGTCGGACGCAGATATTTATTCGCCCGGGGGTCGGAACCGTCCGCGAGGCCCCAATTCAGAATCGGCACTTCGACCCGGTCGGTAAATGGTCGCATTCAGAGATTTTCGGTCCGGCGCCCAAATTCCTCTACGGGAGCGCGGTCGCAGGGTGCCGATGCGATCGCATACGGACACCGCTTCGCTCAAACAGGCATAACTTTTCGCTCCGTTATCGGAATCGCTTATAAGACCCCAATTCGGAATCGGCATCGGAATCGCTTTTTGAGACCACAATTCGGAATCGACCTTAATGCCTCAGGCCATAAGACATCGTTTCGAGGTCGAAAATCCTTCGTTTCGCACTCCGAATATGCGATTCTAGCCGACGATCTCCCCAATTCCAAGGTTTTTTGGCAGTAGCGAATCCCTCGATTACGCGAATCGCTGGCGAAGCCCACACGTGGAGCCGCCCAGTCACAGCGATCGGAAGTCGTGCTCAACTCGACGCGAGATCTCCTCCCCAGGTCGTGGATATGGGTGCCCGAACATCGCCGATATAGTCACCCCCCCCCTCCGGTTTACTCCCACCCCTTCAGCGAAAGAATTGGGCATAACTTTCCGCACTGGCATCGGAATCGCTATGTGACCACAATTCGAATCGACACTCCGAGACGGTCGACAAGACGCTGGTTTCGCAGAATTCCGTTCTGGGCGAAAATTCCCCCCGGAGCATGTGTACTAGTACACCGACTGCCGTACCCCTCGGTCGGACGCGGATATTTATTTTCGCCCGGGGGTCGAAACCGCCCGCGAGGCCCCAATTCAGACTCAGCACTTCGACCCGGTATGTAAATGGTCGCATTCGGAGATTTCCGGGTCCGCGCCCAAATTCCTCTCCGAGAGTGCGGTCGCAGGCTGCCGATGCGATCGCATACGGACAACCGCTTCGCTCAAACAGGCGAAACTTTTCGCTCGGTTATCGGAATCGCATATAAGATCCCAATTCGAATCGGCACTCAGAGGCGCTCGATGGCCCCTTATTGCCTCAGGCCATAAGATGTCGTTTCGGGGTCGAAAATCCTTCGTTTCGCTCTATGACCACAATTCGGAATCGGCACTCCGAGACGGTCGACAGGGCGCTGGTTTCGCGGAATTCTGTTCCGGTGCCAAAATCCCCCCCGGAGCGTGTGTACTAGTACACCGACTGCCGTACCCTCCGGTCGGACGCGGATATTTATTCGCCCGGGGGTCAGAACCGCCTGCGAGGCGCCAATTCAGAATCGACACTTCGACCCGGTCGGTAAATGGTCGCATTCAGAGATTTCCGGTCCGGCTCCCAAATTTTTCTCTGGGAGCGCGGTCGCAGGCTGCCGATGCGATCGCATAAGGACACCGCTTCGCTCAAATAGGCATAACTTTTCGCTCAGTTATTGGAATCGCATATAAGACCCCAATTCGGAATCGGCGCTCAGAGGCGCTCGACGACCACTTAACGCCTCACGCCATAAGACGTCGTTTCGGGGTCAAAAATCCTTCGTTTCGCACTCCAAAATTACGATTCTACCCGACGATCTACCCTATTCCAAGATTTTTTGGCAGTAGCGACTTTCTCGATTACGCGAATCGTTGGCGGAGCCCACACGCGGAGCCGCCCAGTCACAGCGATCGGAAGTCATGTTCAACTCGACGCGAGATCTACTCCTCAGGTCGTGGATATGGGTGCCCGAACATCGCCGATATAGTCACCCCCTCCGGTTTATTCCCCCCTTCAGCGAAAGAATTGGGCATAACTTTCCGCACTGGCATCGGAATCACTTATGTGACCACAATCTGGAATCGGCACTCCGAGGCGGTCGACAAAGCGCTGGTTTCGCGGAAATCCGTTCCGTGCCAAAATTTCCCCCGGAGCGTGTGTACTAGTACATCGACTGCCGTACCCTCCGGTCGGATGCGGATATTTATTGGCCCGGGGGTCGGAACCGCCCGCGAGGCTCCAATTCAGAATCGACACTTCGACCCCGTCGGTAATTGGTCGCATTCAGAGATTTCCGGTCCGGCGCTGAAATTTCTCTCCGGGAGCGCGGTCGCAGGCTGCCGATGTGATCGTGTAACACCCCGGCCCCCCTTGGGCCCTTGGCCCCGTCCTCTGGGTCGCGGCAGGCGACTGCCACGACGTGGTTCCGATCGCGAGCAATGTCTGGTTCTGCTTCATATTGCGACAGGGGGTATGTCGCCTTCTTGAATGCGACATACCCTATGTCGCCTTCTGGTTTGATGGTTTTGCGACAGGGGGTGTGTCGCCTTCTTGAAGGCGACATACCCTATGTCGCCTTCACATCGCGTCGCCCCAGACGCAGTCTGACAGACGTGACAGGCGTCCTTTGTGTCAGTACGGCTCTGGCGGTGTCGGGTGAACGCGACAAGATGGCTGTCGCCTTCACTTTTTCGAATTCCGAGATTTGACCGTTGTCAGTGGCATTGCGACATACCCTATGTCGCCTTCTGTTTCCCAATGCGACACAAGATGTGTCGCCTTCTCAGGATCCGGGCTTAAAGCCCGGGCGCCCGAGCCCTTTCCCCTCTCTCGCGTTTTCCTCCCCCCCTTTCCCTCTCACCCTCTCGGAGCTCGGTGGTTTTGGGGGTGCCTCCCTGTGTTGAGGCGGCCGTGCTGAGGAGGGTGTCGCTCCGTTCGTGCAGGGGTCGCGTTCGTGCGGTGCGGGGCGAGGAGGAGACGTTTCTACCTACGAGAAGGCCCCAACGGGTTCGTTCTTCGCGTGGAGGTAGGGACTCTTGATCCTCTCGCCCTAAGCATGATCCCCTCCCCGTCTAGACTGTGGTTCTGTGTGGTTGGGGTTTGGGGAGTGTGAGTTTCATGCTCGTGTGAGTGAGGTTCCTCTCCGAGCGTAGAATCCCTGTTCTTGGGGTATTCGAGGGTGGTTTGTGTGTTTACTAGCTTTCTAGCATGATGAGCATGCTCCCCTCCCTCGCCGTGTAGTGGTCTCCCGTTTTGGGGAGGTTCCCGGAGAGAGAGCTCCCAGAACCCCCGTCTGGCCTGAAGGCGACATACCCTGTGTCGCCTTCTGACTGGTATTGCGACAGGGGGTATGTCGCCTTCTTGAATGCGACATACCTATGTCGCCTTCTGGATTAATGGATTGCGACAGGGGGTGTGTCGCCTTCATGAAGGCGACATACCCTATGTCGCCTTCTCAGCCAGAGGCAGGTTGTGCTTCCGCCGCTTCCGTTTTCGCTTTACTGTACCCGTGGCACCTGTGCTAGTTTCCTAGTACGGTCTCACACTAGTCGTTCGCCCGGTGCGCGGCACTTGAGGGCTTGTCCCGTACGAGAGGTTGTTTACCGTTACCTGGGACCCCCGTCCTCGGGAGCCTGTGAGGGAGTACTCCGGGCTACGAGTGTGCTCGAGTTGGCAGCCACCAGGCGGCTCTGGAGCTGAGGGGAAAACGGTGGTTAGGACAGTGGCGTGTGAGTCGCTTGCAGAGCTCTCGTGGTTGGTCTGGGACGCCGAGGACAGTTGGGAGTTCTACCGGCGCAGGCCAGTCAGTCCTTCTTCTCACTGCCTCGCTCCTTACGGCCCCGGAACCGTTTGGAGAGGTCAGGCGTGGGACCGTAGTCCGGCCAGACTACGGCGGTTACAGTTGTGGTGCTTGTGTCCTACCTCGCTCTGACGAGACGCGAGGGCCAGGACCTGGGTCGAGGATAAGACGTCTGTGGACGCACCTGACCGTCTGATAGTGGTGTTGTCCCCGTAGCTAGTGTTCCTTGTCCAGGCGGAGCTCCCTCCGCCTGTGTTTACTAGCCGTGTGGTGGTCACGACAAGCAGTCGTATGGAGTTTCCGACTGAGAGTACTTTCCGTACCGCGCTAGCTTTAGCTTCATTTCCGCACTTCCATTGTAGGTAGAAAGATATAACTGCTGTCTTTCCCTTATTAATAGCTATATATGTTCCTCTTCCTCTGCCTGTTTAGAGCCAGTAGAGATTGGTAGTCCCTACTGAGCTTCTGTTGTGAAGCTCATCCCTCTGTTTTCCAGGTGAGTCTTCTCAGCAGCGGCAGGGCGCGCGTCGGGCGGAGGAGACGGGCCGTAGTCGAGGTCCCCGTATCTAGCAGTGGTTCCCCCTCTCAGTGTACGTCACCCTCGGGGTATGCCCCTAAGGGACTTGTCTCTCCCCTTCCTTACTGTACTAGTGTGCGTACGTTGGGACTGTACTTAGAGCAGTACGCAGCGGTCTCGCTTTACTTTCCTGTTTCCGCTTGTACGCTTCTAGCTTAGCAGTTGACGTTTACTTCTGTTACATATCCTGTCAGACGCGTTGTTAAGCCCTTCCGGGTCCCTCGGATCCGTGGGCGGCGATCGCGAAAATCGGGTCCTCGGCGTGGCCGAGGGTCGGGTTCTCGGGTCGTTACAGATCGCATACGGACACCGCTTCGCTCGAACATGTATAACTTTTCACTCGGTTATCGGAATCACTTATAAGACCCCAATTCGGAATAGGCACTCAGACGCGCTCGACACCCCTCCTTATTGCCACGGCCAGAACGTCGTTTCGGGGTCGAAAATCCTTCGTTTCGCACTCTGAAATTGTGATTCTAGCCGACGATCTCCCCTATTCTAAGGTTTTTTGGCAGTAGCGACTTCCTCGATTAGGCGAATCGTTGGCGGAGCCCACACGCGGAGCCGCCCAGTCACAGCGATCGGAAGTCAGTTCAACTCGACGCGAGATCTCCTCGCCAGGTCGTGATATGGGTGCCCGAACATCGCCGATATAGTTACCCCCTCCGGTTTATTCCCACCCCTTCAGCGAAGAAGGGACATAACTTTCCGCACGGCATCGGATCGCTTATGTGACCACAATTCGGAATCGGCAATCCGAGACGGTCGACAAGGCGCTGGTTTCGCAGAATTCCATTCCGGTGCCAAAATTCCCCGCGGAGCGTCTGTACTAGTACACCGACTGCCGTACCCTCCGGTCGGACGCGGATATTTTTTCGCCCGGGGGTCGGAACCGCCATGGAGGCCCCAATTCAGAATCGACACTTCGCCCCGGTCGGTAATTGGTCGCATTCGGAGATTTCCGGTCCGTCGCCCAAATTCCTCTCCGGGAGCGCGGTCGCAGGCTGCCGATGAGATCGCATACGGACACCGCTTCGCTCGAACAGGCATAACTTTTCGCTCGGTTATCAGAATTGCTTATAAGACCCCAATTCGGAATCGGAACTCAGACGCGCTCGACAACTCCTTATTGCATCAGGCCAGAGGACGTCGTTTCGGGGTCGAAAATCCTTCACTTTGCACTCCGAATTTGTGATTCTAGCCGACGATCTCCCATATTCCAAGGTTTTTTGGCAGTAGCGACTCCCTCGATTACGCTAATCGCTGGCGGAGCCCACACGCGGAGCCACCCAGTCACAGCGATCGGAAGTCGTGTTCAACTCGACGTGAGATCTCCTCCCCAGGTCGTGGATATGGGTGCCCGAACATCGCCAATATAGTCACCCCTCCGGTTTATTCCCACCCCTTCAGCAAAAGAATTGGGAATAACTTTCCGCACGGGCATCGGAATCGCTTATGTGACCACAATTCGGAATCGGCACTCCGAGACGGTCGACAAGGCACTAGTTTGACAGAATTCCGTTCCGGTGAAAAAATTCCCCCCGGAGCGTGTGTACTAGTACACCGACTGCCGTACCCTCCGGTCGGACGCGGATATTTATTCGCCCGGGGGTCAGAACCGCCCGCGAGGCCCCAATTCAGAATCGGCACTTCGACCCGGTCGGTAAATGGTCCCATTCGGAGATTTCCGGTCCGGCGCCCAAATTCCTCTCCGGGAGCGCGGTCGCAGGCTGCCGATGCGATCGCATACGGACACCGCTTCGCCAAACAGGCGTAACTTTTCACTCGGTTATCGGAATCGCTTATAAGACCCCAATTCGGAATCGGCACTCAGAGGCGCTCGACGACCCCTTATTGCCTCAGGCCATAAGACGTCATTCCGGGGTCGAAAATCCTTCATTTCGCACTCGGAAATTGCGATTCTAGCCGATGATCTCCCCTATTCCAAGGTTTTTTGGCAGTAGCGACTCCCTCGATTACGCGAATCGCTGGAGGAGGCCACACGCGGAGCTGCCCAGTCATAGCTATCGGAAGTCGTGTTCAACTCGACGTGAGATCTCCTCCCCAGGTCGTGGATATGGGTGTCCGAACATCGCCGATATAGTCACCCCCTCCGGTTTATTCTCACCCCTTCATCGAAAGAATTGGGCATAACTTTCCGCACGGGCATCGGAATCGCTTATGTGACCACAATTCGGAATTGGCACTCCGAGATGGTCGACAAGGCACTGGTTTCGTGGAATTCCATTCCGGAGCCAAAATCCCCCCCCCCAGAGCGTGTGTACTAGTACATCGACTGTCGTACCTCCGGTCGGACTGCATATTTATTCGCCCGGGGGACGGAACCGCCTGCGAGGCCCCAATTTAGAATCGGCACTTTGACCCGGTCGGTAAATGGTCGCATTCGGAGATTTCCGGTCCGGCGCCCAAATTCCTCTCTGGGAGCGCGGTCGCAGGCTGCCGAGGCGATAGCATACGGACACCGCTTCGCTCAAACAGGCATAACTGTTCGCTCAGTTATTGGAATCGCTTATAAGACCCCAATTCGGAATCGGCGCTCGACGACCACTTAACGCCTCACGCCATAAGACGTCGTTTCGGGGTCAAAAATCCTTCGTTTCGCACTCCAAAATTACGATTCTACCCGACGATCTACCCTATTCTAAGATTTTTTGGCAGTAGCGACTTTCTCGATTACTTGAATCGTTGGCGGAGCCCACACGCGGAGCCGCCCAGTCACAGCGATCGGAGGTCGGGTTCAACTCGACGCGAGATCTACTCCCCAGGTCGTGGATATGGGTGCCCGAACATCGCCGATATAGTCACCCCTCCGTTTATTCCCACCCCTTCAGCGAAAGAATTGGGCATAACTTTCCGCACTGGCATCGGAATCGTTTTGTGACTACAATCTGGATCGGCACGCACTCCGAGGCGGTCGACAAGGCGCTGGTTTCGCGGAATTCCGTTCCGTGCCAAAATTCCCCCCGGAGTGTGTGTACTAGTACACCGACTGCCGTACCCTCCGGTCGGACGCGGATATTTATTCGCCCGGGGGTCGGAACCGCCCTGGAGGCCCCAATTCAGAATCGACACTTCGCCCTGGTCGGTAATTGGTCACATTCTGAGATTTCCGGTCCGGCGCCCAAATTCCTCTACGGGAGCGCGGTCGCAGGCTGCCGATGAGATCGCATACGGACACCGCTTCACTAACACGCATAACTTTTCGCTCGGTTATCGAATGGCTTATAAGACCCCAATTCGGAATCGGAACTCAGACTCGCTCGCAACTCCTTATTACATCAGCCATAAGACGTCGTTTCGGGGTCGAAAATCCTTCACTTTGCACTCCGAATTTGTGATTCTAGCCGACGATCTCCCATATTCCAAGGTTTTTTGGCAGTAGCGACTCCCACGATTACGCTAATCGCTGGCGGAGCCCACACGCGGAGCCGCCCAGTCACAGCGATCGGAAGTCGTGTTCAACTCGACGTGAGATCTCCTCTCCAGGTCGTGGATATGGGTGCCCGAACATCGCCGATATAGTCACCCCTCCGGTTTATTCCCACCCCTTCAGCGAAAGAATTGGGCATAACTTTCCGCACGGGCATCGGAATCGCTTATGTGACCAAATTCGGAATCGGCACTCCGCCGACGTCGACAAGGCGCTGGTTTCGCAGAATTCCGTTACGGTGCAAAAATTCCCTGGAGCGTGTGTACTAGTACACCGACTGCCGTACCCTCCGGTCGGACGCGAATATTTATTCGCCCGGGGGTCAGAACCGCCCGCGTGGCCCCAATTCAGAATCGGCACTTCGACCCGGTCGGTAAATGGTCGCATTCGGATATTTCCGGTCCGCGCGCCCAATTCCTCTCCGGGAGCGCGGTCGCAGGCTGCCGATGCGATCGCATACGACACCCGCTTCGCTCAACAGGAGTAAATTTTCGCTCGGTTATCGGAATCGCTTATAAGACCTAATTCGGATCTCGGCACTCAGGCGCTCGACGCCCCCTTATTGCCTCAGGCCCTAAGACTCGTTTCGGGGTCGAAAATCCTTCGTTTCGCACTTCGAATTGCGATTCTAGCCGACGATCTCCCTATTCCAAGGTTTTTTGGCAGTAGCGACTTCCTCGATTACGCGAATCGTTGGCGGAGCCCACACGCGGAGCCGCCCAGTCACAGCGATCGGATGTCGTGTTCAACTCGACGCGAGATCTCCTCCCCAGGTCGTGGATATGGTGGCCCGAACATTGCCTATATAGTCACCCCCTCCGGTTTATTCCACCCCTTCAGCGAAAGAATTGGGCATAACTTTCCGCACAAGCATCGGAATCGCTTATGTGACCACAATTCGGAATCGGCACTCCGAGACGGTCGACAAGGCGCTGGTTTCGCAGAATTCCGTTCCGGTGCCAAAAGTCCCCCCGGAGCGTGTGTACTAGTACACCGACTGCCGTACCCTCCGGTCGGACGCCGATATTTATTCGCCCGGGGGTCGGAACCGCCTGCGAGGCCCCAATTCAGAATCGGCACTTCGACCCGGTTGGTAATGGTCCACATTCGGAGATTTCGGGTCCGGCGCCCAATTCCTCTCCGGGAGCGCGGTCGCAGGCTGCCGATGCGATCGCATACGGACACCGCTTCGCTCACTGCATAACTTTTCACTCTCGGTTATGGAATCGCTTATAAGACCCCAATTCGGAATCGGCACTCAAAGCTGTCGACGACCCCTTATTGCCTCAGGCCATAAGTCGTCATTCTGGGGTCGAAAATCCTTCATTTTGCATTCGGAAATTGCGATTCTAGCCGATGATCTCCGCTATTCCAAGGTTTTTTGGCAGTAGCGACTCCCTCGATTACGCGAATCGCTGGCGGAGGCCACACGCGGAGCTGCCCAGTCATAGCTATCGGAAGTCGTGTTCAACTCGACGTGAGATCTCCTCCCCAGGTCGTGGATATGGGTGTCCGAACATCGCCGATATAGTCACCCCCTCCGGTTTATTCCCACCCCTTCATCGAAAGAATTGGGCATAACTTTCCGCACGGGCATCGGAATCGCTTATGTGACCACAATTCGGAATCGGCACTCCGAGATGGTCGACAAGGCGCTAGTTTCGTGGAATTCCGTTCCGGAGCCAAAATCCCCCCCCCCCCTCGCAGAGCGTGTGTACTAGTACATCGATGCCGTACCCTCTGGTCGGACGTGCATATTTATTCCGCCCGGGGGTCGGAACCGCCTGCGAGGCCCCAATTTAGAATCGGCTCTTTGACCCGGTCGAAATGGTCGCATTCGGAGATTTCCGGTCCGGCGCCCAAATTCCTCTCTGGAGCGCGGTCGCAGGCTGCCGAGCGATAGCATACGGACACCGCTTCGCTCAAACAGGCATACTTTTCTCTCAGTATTGGAATCGCTTATAAGACCCCAATTCGGAATCGCGCTCAGCAGGCGCTCGACGACCACTTAACGCCTCACGCCATAAGACGTCGTTTCGGTGTCAAAAATCCTTCGTTTGGCACTCCAAAATTACGATTCTACCCGACGATCTACCCTATTCCAAGATTTTTTGGCAGTAGCGACTTTCGCGATTACGCGAATCGTTGGCGGAGCCCACACGCGGAGCCGCCCAGTCACAGCGATCGGAAGTCGTGTTCAACTCGACGCGAGATCTACTCCCCAGGTCGTGGATATGGGTGCCCGAACATCGCCGATATAGTCACCCCCTCCGGTTTATTCCCACCCCTTCTGCGAAAGAATTGGGCATAACTTTCCGCACTGGCATCGGAATCGCTTATGTGACTACAATCTGGAATCGGCACTCCGAGGCGGTCGGCAAGGCGCTGGTTTCGCGGAATTCCGTTTCGTGCCAAAATTCCCCCCGGAGCGTGTGTACTAGTACACCGACTGCCGTACCCTCCGGTCGGACGCGGATATTTATTGGCCCGGGGGTCGGAACCGCCCGCGAGGCCCCAATTCAGAATCGACACTTAGACCCGGTCGGTAATTGGTCGCATTCGGAGATTTCCGGTACGGCGCCCAAATTTCTCTCCGGGAGCGCGGTCGCAGGCTGCCGATGCGATCGCATACGGACACCGCTTCGCTCGAACATGCATAACTTTTCACTCGGTTATCGGAATCGCTTATAAGACCCCAATTCGAAATCGGCACTCAGACGCGCTCGACACCTCCTTATTGCCTCAGGCCATAAGACGTCGTTTCGGGGTCGAAAATCCTTCGTTTCGCACTCTGAAATTGTGATTCTAGCCGACGATCTCCCCTATTCTAAGGTTTTTTGGCAGTAGCGACTTCCTCGATTAGTTGAATCGTTGGCGGAGCCCACACGCGGAGCCGCCCAGTCACAGCGATCGAAGTCGTGTTCAACTCGACGCGAGATCTCCTCGCCAGGTCGTGGATATGGGTGCCCGAACATCGCCGATATAGTTACCTCCTCCGGTTAATTCCCACCCCTTCAGCGAAAGAATTGGACATAACTTTCCGCACGGGCATCGGAATCGCTTATGTGACCACAATTCGGAATCGGCACTCTGAGACGGTCGACAAGGCGCTGGTTTCGCGGAATTCCATTCCGGTGCCAAAATTCCCCCCGGAGCGTGTGTACTAGTACACCGACTGTCGTACCCTCCGGTCGGACGCGGATATTTATTCGCCCGGGGGTCGGAACCGCACTGGAGGCCCCAATTCAGAATCGACACTTCGCCCCGGTCAGTATTTGTCGCATTCGGAAATTTCGGTCCGGCGCCCAAATTCCTCTCCGGGAGCGCGGTCGCAGGCTGCCGATGAGATCGCATACGACACCGCTTCGCTCGAACAGGCTAACTTTTCCGCTCGTTTATCAGAATTGCTTATAAGACCCCAATTCGGAATTGGAACTCAGACGCGCTCGACCAACTCCTTATTACATCAGGCCATAAGACGTCGTTTCGGGGTCGAAAATCCTTCACTTTGCACTCCGAATTTGTGATTCTAGCCGACGATCTCCCATATTCCAAGGTTTTTTGGCAGTAGCGACTCCCTCGATTACGCTAATCGCTGGCAGAGCCCACACGCGGAGCCGCCCAGTCACAGCGATCGGAAGTCGTGTTGAACTCGACGTGAGATCTCCTCCCCAGGTCGTGGATATGGGTGCCCGAACATCGCCGATATAGTCACCCCTCCGGCTTATTCCTACCCCTTCAGCGAAAGAATTGGGCATAACTTTCTGCACGGGCATCGGAATCGCTTATGTGACCACAATTCGGAATCGGCACTCCGAGACGGTCGACAAGGCGCTGGTTCGCAGAATTCCGTTCCGGTGCAAAAATTCCCCCGGAGTGTGTGTACTAGTACATCGACTGCCGTACCATCCGGTCGGACGCGGATATTTTTCGCCGGGGGGTCAGAACCGCCCGCGAGGCCCCAATTCAGAATCGACACTTCGACCCGATCGGTAAATGGTCGCATTCGGAGATTTCCGGTCCGGCGCCCAAATGCCTCTCCGGGAGCGCGGTCGCAGGCTGCCGATGCGATCGCATACGGACACCGCTTCACTCAAACAGGAGTAACTTTTCGCTCGGTTATCGGAATCGCTTATAAGACCCCAATTTGGAATTGGCACTCAGAGGCGCTCGATGGCTCCTTTTTGCGTCAGGCCATAAGACGTCTTTTCAGGGTCGAAAATCCTTCGTTTCGCACTCCGAAATTGCGATTCTAGCCGACGATCTCCCCTATTCCAAGGTTTTTTGGCAGTAGCCACTCCCTCGATTACGCGAATCGCTGGCGGAGGCCACACGCGGAGCTGCCCAGTCATAGCGATTGGAAGTCGTGTTCAAATCGACGTGAGATATCCTCCCCAGGTCGTGGATATGGGTGCCCGAACATCGCCGATATAGTCACCCCCCCGGTTTATTCCCACCCCTTCATCGAAAGAATTGGGCATAACTTTCCGCACGGGCATCGGAATCGCTTATGTGACCACAATCGGAATCGGCACTCGAGATGGTCGACAAGGCGCTGGTTTCGTGGAATTCCGTTCCGGAGCGAAAATCCCCCCCCCAACCCAGGCGTGTGTACTAGTACATCGACTGCCGTACCCTCCGGTTGGACGTGCATATTTATTCGCCGGGGGTCGGAACGCCTGCGAGGCCCCAATTTAGAATCGGCACTTGGACCCGGTCGGTAAATGGTCGCATTCGGAGATTTCTGGTCCGGCGGCCAATTTCCTCTCTGGGAGCGCGGTCGCAGGCTGCCGATGCGATAGCATACGAAACCGCTTCGCTCAAATAGGTGTAACTTTTCGCTCGGTTATCAGAATTGCTTATAAGACCCCAATTCGGAATCGGCACTCAGAGGCGCTCGACGCCCCATTATCGCCTCAGGCCATAAGAGGTCATTTCGGGGTCGAAAATTCTTCGTTTCGCACTCCGAAATTGCGATTCTAGCCGACGATCTCCCCTATTCCAAGGTTTTTTGGCAGTAGCGACTCCCTCGATTACGCGAATCGCTGGCGGAGCCCACACGCGGAGCTGCCCGGTCACAGCGATCGGAAGTCGTGTTCAACTCGACGTGAGATCTCCTCCACAGATCGTGGATATGGGTGCCCGAACATCGCCGATATAGTCACCCCCTCCGGTTTATTCCCACCCCTTCAGCGAAAGAATTGGGCATAACTTTTCTCACGGACATCGGAATCGCTTAAGTGACCACAATTCGGAATCGGCACTCTGAGATTGTCGACAAGGCGCTAGTTTCGCGTAATTCCGTTCCGGAGCCAAAATTCCCCCCGGAGCGTGTGTACTAGTACACCGACTGCCGTACCCTCCGGTCGGACGTGGATATTTATTCGCCCGGGGGTCGGAACCGCCCGCGAGGCCCCAATTCAGAATCGACAGTTCGACACGGTAGGTAAATGGTCGCATTCGGAGATTTCGGTCCGGCGCCCAAATTCCTCTCGGGAGCGCGGTCGCAGGCTGCCGATGCGATCGCATACCGACACCGCTCGCTCAAACGGCATAACTTTTCGCTCGGTTGTCAGAATCGCTTATAAGACCCCAATTCGGAATCGGCACTCAGATGCGCTCGACGTCCACTTTTGCCTTAGGCCATAAGACATCGTTTCGGGATCGAAAATCCTTCGTTTCGCACTCCGAAATTGCAATTCTAGCTGACGATCTCCCCTATTCCAAGGTTTTTTGGCAGTAGCGACTCCCTCGATTACGCGAATCGCTGGAGGAGCCCACACGCGGAGCCGCCCAGTCACAGCGATCGGAGGTCGTGTTCAACTCGACACGAGATCTCCTCCCCAGGTCGTGGATCTGGGGGCCCGAACATCGCCGATATAGTCACCCCCTCCGGTTTATTCCCACCCCTTCAGCGAAAGAATTGGGCATAACTTTCCGCACGGGCATCGGAATCGCTTATGTTACCACAATTCAGAATCGGCACTCTGAGACGGTCGACAAGGCGCTGGTTTCACGGAATTCGGTTCCGGTGCCAAAATTCCCCCGCAGCGTGTGTACTAGTACACCGACTGCCGTACCCTCGGTCGGACGCAGAATTTATTCGCCCGGGGTTCGGAAACGCCTGCGAGGCCCCAATTCAGAATCGACACTTCGACCCGGTCGGTAATGGTCGCATTCGGAGATTTCGGTCGGCGCCCAAATTCCTCTCCGGGAGCGCGGTCGCAGGGTGCCGATGCGACGCATACGGACAACGCTTCACTCAAACAGGCGTAATTTTTCGCTCGGTTATCGGAATCGTTTATAAGAGCCCCATTCGGAATCGGCACTCTGAGGCGCTCGACGCCTCCTTATTGCCTCAGGCCATAAGACGTCGTTTCGGGGTCGAAAATCCTTCATTTCGCACTCCGAAATTGCGATTCTAGCCGACGATCTCCCCTATTCCAAGTTTTTTGGCAGTAGCGACTCCTCGATTACGCAAATCGCTGGCGGAGCCCACACGCGGAGCCGCCCGGTCACAGTGATCGGAAGTCGTGTTCAACTCGACGTGAGATCTCCTCCCCAGGTCGTGGATATGGGTACCCGAACATCGCGATATAGTCACCCCTCTGTTTATTCTCACCCCTTCAGCGAAAGACTTGGGCATAACCTCCGCACGGACATCGGAATCGCTTATGTTACCACAATTCGGAATCGGCACTCCGAGACGGTCGACAAGGAGCTGGTTTCGCGGAATTCCGTTCCGGTGCCAAAATTCCCCCCGTTAGTGTTTACTAGTACACGACTGCCGTACCCCCGGTCGGACGCGGATATTTATTCGCCCGGGGGTCGGAACCGCCTGCGAGGCCCCAATTCAGAATCGGAACTTCGACCCGGTCGGTAAATGGCCGCATTCGGAGATTTCCGGTCCGGCGCCCAAATTCCTCTCCGGGAGCGCGGTCGCAGGGTGCCGATGCGATCGCATACGGACACCGCTTCACTCAAACAGGCGTAACTTTTCGCTCGGTTATCGGAATCGCTTATAAGACCCCAATTCGGAATCGACACTCAGAGGCGCTCGACGATCTCTTTTTGCCTCAGGCCATAAGACGTTGTTTCGGGGTCGAAAATCCTTCGTTTCGCACTCCGAAATTGCGATTCTAGCCGACGATCTCCCCTATTCCGAGGTTTTTTGGCAGTAGCGTCTCCCTCGATTACGCGAATCGCTGGCGGAGCCCACACGCGGAGCCGCCCGGTCACAGCGATCGGAAGTCGTGTTCAACTCGACGTGAGATCTCCTCCCCAGGTCGTGGATATGGGTGCCTGAACATCGTCGATATAGTCACCCACTCCGGTTTATTCCCACCCCTTCAGCGAAAGAATTAGGCATAACTTTCCGCACGGACATCGGAATCGCTTATATGACCACAATTCGGAATCGGCACTCCGAGACGGTCAACACGGCGCTAGTTTCGCGGAATTCCGTTCCGGTGCCAAAATTCCCCCTGGAGCGTGTGTACTAGTACACCGACTGCCGTACCGTCCGGTCGGACGCGGATATTTATTCGCCCGGGGGTCGGAACCGCCCACGAGGCCCCAATTCAGAATCGGCACATCGACCCGGTCGGTAAATGGTCGCATTCGGAGATTTCCGGTCCGGCGCCCAAATTCCTCTCCGGGAGCGCGGTCGCAGGCTGCCGATGCGATCGCATACCGACACCTCTTCGCTCAAACAGGCATAACTTTTCGCTCGGTTATCGGAATCGCTTATAAGACCCCAATTCGGAATCGGCACTCAGAGGCGCTCGACGTCCCCTTATTGACTCATGCCATAAGACGTCGTTTCGGGATCGAAAATCCTTCGTTTCGCACTCCGAAATAGCGATTCTAGCCGACGATCTCCCCTATTCCAAGGTTTTTTGGCAGTAGCGACTCCCTCGATTACACAAATCGCTGGCGGAGCCCACCCGCGGAGCCGCCCAGTCACAGCGATCGGAAGTCATGTTCAACTCGACGTGAGATCTCCTCCCCATGTCGTGGATATGGGTGCCCGAACATCGCCGATATAGTCCCCACTCCGATTTATTCCCACCCCTTCAGCGAAAGAATTGGGCATAACTTTCCGCACGGGCATCAGAATCGCTTATGTGACCACAATTCGGAATCGGCACTTCGAGACGGTCGACATGGCGCTGGTTTTGCGGAATTCCGTTCCAGAGCCAAAATTCCCCCCACAGCGTGTGTACTAGTACACCGACTTCTGTACCCTCCGGTCAGACGGGGATATTTATTCGCCCGGAGGTCGGATCCACCTGCGACGGCCCAATTAGTACACACGCTCGGGGTCGGAAAAAACCGCGCGAGGCCCCAATTCAGAATCGGCACTTCGACCGGTTGGTAAATGGTCGCATTCGGAGATTTCCGGTTGCGCCGCCCAAATACCTCTCCGGGAGTGCGGTCGCAGGCTGCCGATGCGATCACATACCGACACCGCTTCGCTCAAACATGCATAACTTTTCGCTCGGTTATCGAAATCGCTTATAAGACCCCAATTCGGAATCGGCACTCAGAGGCGCTCGACGCCCCATTATTGCCTCAGGCCCTAAGACGTCGTTTCGGGATCGAAAATCCTTCGTTTCGCACTCCGAAATTGCGATTCTAGCCGACGATCTCCCCTATTCCAAGGTTTTTTGGCAGTAGCGACTCCCTCGATTACGCAAATCGCTGGTGGAGCCCACACGCGGAGCCGCCCAGTCACAGCGATCGGAAGTCATGTTCAACTCGACGCGAGATCTCCTCCCCATGTCGGGGATATGGGTGCCCGAACATCGCCGATATAGTCACCCCCTCCGGTTTATTCCACCCCTTCAGCGAAAGAATTGGGCATAACTTTCCGCACGGGCATCGGAATCGCTTATGTGACCACAATCGGAATCGACACTCGAGACGGTCGATAAGGCGGTTTCGTAGAATTCCGTTCCGGAGCCAAAATCCCCCCCGGAGCGTGTGTACTAGTGCACCCACTGCCGTACCCTCCGGTCGGACGCGGATATTATTCGCCCGGAGGTCGGAACCGCTGCGAGGCCCCATTTAGAATCGGCACTCGACCGGTCGGTAAATGGTCGCATTCGGAGATTTCCAGTCTAGCGCCCAAATTCCTCTCCGGGAGCGCAGTCGCAGGCTGCCGATGCGATCGCATACGGACACCGCTTCGCTCAAACAGGCGTAACTTTTCGCTCGGTTATCGGAATCGCTTATAAGTCCCCAATTCGGAATCGGCACTCAGAGGCGCTCGACGGCCCCTTATTGCCTCAGGCCATAAGACGTCGTTTCGGGGTCGAAAATCCTTCGTTTCACACTTCAAAATTGTGATTCTAGCCGACGATCTCCCCTACTCCAAGGTTTCTAGCGGCAGTAGCGATTCCTCGATTACCCGAATCGTTGGCGGAGCCCACACGCGGAGCCGCCCAGTCACAGATTGGATGTCGTGTTCAACTCTACGCGAGATCTCCTCCCCAGCTCGTGGATATGGGTACCCGAACATCGCCGATATAGTCACCCCCTCCTGTTTATTCATACCCCTTCAGCGAAAGAATTGGGCATAACTTTCCGCACGGGCATCGGAATCGCTTATGTGACCACAATTCGGAATCGGCACTCCGAGACGGTCGACAAGGTGCTAGTTTCACGGAATTCCGTTCCGGGTCCAAAATTCCCCCCGGAGCGTGTTACTAGTAACACGACTGCCGTACCCTCGGTCGGACGGGATATTATTCGCCCGGAGGTCGGAACCGCTGCGAGCCCCAATTTAGAATCGACACTTCGACACGGTTGGTAAATGGTCGCATTCGGAGATTTCCGGTCCGCCGCCCAAATACCTCTCCGGGAGCGCGGTCGCAGGCTGCCGATGCGATCGCATACGGACACTGCTTCGCTCAAACAGGCGTATCTTTTCGCTCGGTTATCGGAATCGCTTATAAGACCCCAATTCGGAATCGGCACTCAGAGGCGCTCGACGCCCCCTTATTGCCTCAGGCCCTAAGACGTTGTTTCGGGGTCAAAAATCCTCGTTTCGCACTGCGAAATTGCGATTCTAGACGACGATCTTCCGATTCCAAGGTTTTTTGGCAGTAGCGACTTCCTCGATTACGCGAATCGTTGCGGAGCCCACACGCGGAGCCGCCCAGTCACAGCGATCGGATGTCGTGTTCAACTCGACGCGAGATCTCCTCCCCAGGTCGTGGATATGGGTGCCCGAACATCGCCGATATAGTAACCCCCTCCGTTTATTCCCACCCCTTCAGCGAAAGAATGGGCATAACTTTCCGCACGGGCATCGGAATCGCTTATGTGACCACAATCGGAATCGGCACTTCGAGACGTCGATAAGGCGCTGGTTTCGTAGAATCCGTTCCGGAGCCAAATCCCCCCGGAGCGTGTGTACTAGTGCACCCACTGCCGTACCCTCCGGTCGGACGCGGATATTTATTCGCTCGGAAGGTCGGAACCGCCTGCGAGGCCCCAATTTAGAATCGGCACTTCTACCCGGTCGGTAAATGGTCGCATTCGGAGATTTCCAATCCAGCGCCATAATTCCTCTCCGGGAGCGCGGTCGCAGGCTGCTGATGCGATCGCATATAGACACCGCTTCGCTCAAACAGGCGTAACTTTCGCTCGGTTATCGGAATCGCTTATAAGTCCCCATTCGGAATCGGCACTCAGAGGCGCTCGACGGCCCTTATTGCCTCAGGCCATAAGACGTCGTTTCGGGGTCGAAAATCCTTCGTTTCACACTTCGAAATTGCGATTCTAGCCGACGATCTCCCCTACTCCAAGGTTTTTTCGTAGTAGCGACTTCCTCGATTACCGAATCGTTGCGGAGCCCACAGCGGAGCCGCCCAGTCACAGTGATTGGATGTCGTGTTCAACTCGACGCGAGATCTCCTCCCCAGGTCGTGGATATGGGTACCCGAACATCGCCGATATAGTCACCCCCTCCTGTTTATTCCTACCCCTTCAGCGAAAGAATTGGGCATAACTATCCGCACGGGCATCGGAATCGCTTATGTGACCACAATTCGGAATCGGCACTCCGAGACGGTCGACAAGGTGCTAGTTTTGCGGAATTCCGTTCCGGGTCCAAAATTCCCCCCGGAGCGTGTGTACTAGTACACCGACTGCCGTACCCTCCGGTCGGACGTGGATATTTATTCGCCCGGAGGTCGGAACCGCCTGAGAAGCCCCAATTTAGAATCGGCACTTCGACCCGGTTGGTAAATGGTCACATTCGGAGATTTCCGGTCCGCCGCCCAAATACCTCTCCGGGAGCGCGGTCGCAGGCTGCCGATGCGATCGCATACGGACACTGCTTCGCTCAAACAGGCGTAACTTTTAGCTCGGTTATCGGAATCACTTATAAGACCCCAATTCGGAATCGGCACTCAGAGGCGCTCGACGCCCCCTTATTGCCTCAGGCCCTAAGACGTCGTTTCGGGGTCGAAAATCCTTCGTTTCGCACTTCGAAATTGCGATTCTAGCCGACGATCTTCCCGATTCCAAGGTTTTTTGGCAGTAGCGACTTCCTCGATTACGCGAATCGTTGGCGGAGCCCACACGCGGAGCCGCCCAGTCACAGCGATCGGATGTCGTGTTCAACTCGACGCGAGATCTCCTCCCCAGGTCGTGGATATTGGGCCCGAACATTGCCGATATAGTCACCCCCTCCGGTTTATTCCCACCCTTCAGCGAAAGAATTGGGCATAACTTTCCGCACAAGCAATCGGAATCGCTTATGTGACCACAATTCGGAATCGGCACTCAGAGACGGTCGACAAGGCGCTGGTTTCGCAGAATTCCGTTCCGGTGCCAAAATTCCCCCGGAGCGTGTGTACTAGTACACCGACTGTCGTACCCTCGGTCGGACGCCGATATTTATTCGCCCTGGGGTCGGAACGCCTGCGAGGCCCCAATTCAGAATCGGCACTTCGACCTGTCGGTGTAAATGGTCGCATTCGGAGATTTCCGGTCCGGCGCCCAAATTCGACTACGGGAGCGTGGTCACAGGGTGCGATGCGATCGCATACGGAACCGCTTCACTCAAACAGGCGTAACTTTTTGCTCGGTTATCGGAATTGTTTATAAGACCCCAATTCGGAATCGGAATCAGAGGCACTCGACGCCGTAATATTGCCTCAGGCCATAAGACGTCGTTTCGGGGTCGAAAATCCTTCGTTTCGCACTCCGAAATTGCGATTGTAGCCGACGATCTCCCCTATTCCAAGGCTTTTTGGCAGTAGCGACTCCCTCGATTACGCGAATCGCTGGCGGAGCCCACACGAGGAGCCGCACCCGGTCACAGCGATCGGAAGTCATGTTCAACTCGACGTGAGATACTCCTCCCCAGGTCGTGGATATGGGTGCCGAACATCGCCGATATAGTCACCCCCTCCGGTTTATCTCACCCCTTCAGCGAAAGAATTGGCATAACTTTTCTCACGGACATCGGAATCGCTTAGTGACCAATTCGGAATCGGCACTCTGAGATTATCGACAAGGCGCTAGTTTCGCGTAATTCCGTTCCGGAGCCAAAATTCCCCCGGAGCGTGTGTACTAGTACACCGACTGCCGTACCCTCTGGTCGGACGCGGATATTTATTCGTCGGGGGTCGGAAACGCCTGCGAGGCCCCAATTCAGAATCGGCACTTCGACCCGGTCGGTAAATGGTCGCATTCGGAGATTTCCGGTCCGGCGTCCAAATTCCTCTCTGGGAGCGCGGTCGTAGGGTGCCGATGCGATCGCATACGGACACCGCTTCGCTCAAACAGGCGTAACTTTTCGCTCGGTTATCGGAATCGCTTATAAGACCCCAATTCGGAATCGGCACTGAGGCGCTCGACGCTCCACTACTGCCTCAGGCCATAAGACGTCGTTTCGGGGTCGAAAATCCTTGTTTCGTACTCCGAAATTGCGATTTACCGACAATGTCCCTATTCCAAGGTTTTTTGGCAGTAGTGACTCCTCGATTACGCAAATCGTTGGCGGACCCACACGCGGAGCGCCAAATCACAGCGATCGGAAGTCGTGTTCAACTCGACGTGAGATCTCCTCCCCAGGTCGTGGATATGGGTGCCCGAACATCGCCGATATAGTCCGTCGCGCCTGTTAGAGCCGTCGCGTTAAGGTTTTGAATCGCGTCCACCATCCCGGATGCCTTTCAGAATGCGGCTGCCATACCTGTCGCGACATAGAATTGATGCCTATAATACCCGAGGGGCCACGGAAATGGAGGGGAAGCACCAAGGGAAGAATGGGGTGATCTAGAATGATTGGGAAAACTACTCTTGCAAGGCAAAAAGAGGGCCATTTGTGGCATTATGGTGCAATAGGAAATTTGCCCGCGATGGAGCCGAATTCACGTGTCTATAATAAGATGTCATTTCGGGGTCGAAAAATCTTCGTTTCGCACTCTGAAATTAGGATTCCAACCGACGATCTCCCCGATTCTAATATTTTCTGGTAGTAGCACATCCCTCGATTACGTGAATCACTGGCGGGGCCAACACATAGAGGTTATCAGAATCACTTATAAGACCCCAATTCGAAATCAGCACTCAGAGGCGCCTGTCGCCCCCTTGTTCCACAGGCGATTAGACGTCATTTCGGGGTCGAAAAACGTTCGTTTCGCACTCTAAAATTACAATTCCAGTCGACGATCTCCATGATTCCAAGGTTTTCTGGCAGTAGCGTCACCCTCGATTACGTGAATCACTGGCGGCGCTAACACATAAAGTCAGCCTATCACAGCAATCAGAAGTCATGTTCAACTCAGTTCGAGATCTCCACCCCAGGTCGTAGATATGGGTGCACGAACATCGTCGATATAGTCACCCCCCAGTTTATTCCCACCCCTTCAGCAAAAGAACTGTGCATAACTTTCCGCCCAGGCATCAGAATCGCTTGTGACCACAATTGGAAATCGACACTCCGAGATGGTGGACAGGGCGCTGGTTTCACGGAATTCCGTTTCGGGGCAAAAATTCCACCGCGTAGCGTGTGTACTAGTACATTGATTGTCATACCCCTTGGGTAGGACGCAAATATTTGTTCTACCGGCGATCGGAACGGCTCGCGAGACCCCAATTCGGAATCGGCACTTCGACTCGGTCGGCACAAGGTCGCATTCAGAGATTTCTGGTCCGACGCCCAAATTCCTCTACGGGAGCATGGTCGCGGGCTGCCGATGTGATTGCATACGGACACCCCTTCGCTCAAACGGGCATAACATTCCGCTCGGTTATCACAATCGCTTATAAGAACCCAATTCGGAATCGAGACTCAGAGGCGCCCATCGCCCCCTTATTGCGTCAAGCGATAAGACGTTGTTTCAGGGTCGAAAAACCTTCATTTCGCACTCCAAAATTATGATTCCAGCCGATGATCTCCCCGATTCCAAGGTTTTCTGGTAGTAGCACCTCCCTTGATTACGCGAATCACTGGACGGGCCAACACACGGAGTCGGCCTTTCACGACGATCGGAAGCCGTGTTCAACTCGGCTCGACATCTCCACCCCAGGTCGTAGATATGGGTGCACTAACATCGCCGATATAGTCACCCCCTCCGGTTTATTCCCACCCCTTCATCGAAAGAACTGAGCATAACTTTCCGCCCAGGCATTGGAATCGCTTATGTGACCACAATTCGGAATCGGCACTCTAAGACGGTCGACAGGGCACTGGTTTCACAGAATTTCGTTCCAGGGCCGAAATTCCACCGCGGAGCGTGTGTACTAGTACAGCGATTGTCGCAACTCTTGGGTAGGACGCGGATATTTGTTCTACCGGCGATTGGAACCACCCGCGAGGCGCCAATTCGGAATCGGCACTATGACCCGGTCGGCACAAGGTTGCATTCGGAGATTTTTGGTACGACGCCAAAACTCCTCTCTAGGAGCGTGGTCGCGGGCTGCCGATGCGATCGCATATGGACACCCCTTCACTCAAACGGGCATAACTTTCCGCTCGGTTATCAGAATCGCTTATAAGATCCCAATTCGGAATTGGCACTCAGAGGCGTCTGTCGCCCCCTTATTGCCTCAGGCGATAATATGTCATTTTGAGGTCAAAAAATCTTCGTTTCGCACTCTGAAATTAGGATTCCAACCGAAGATCTCCCCGATTCCAAGGTTTTCTGGCAGTAGTGCCTCCCTCGATTACGCGAATCGCTGGCGGGGCCAACACACGGAGTCGGCCTATCACGGCGATCGAAAGTCCTGTTCAACTCGGATCGAGATCTCCACCCCAGGTCGTAGATATGGGTGCGCGAACATCGCTGATATAGTCACCCCCTCCGGTTTATTCCCACACCTTCAGCGAAAGAACTGTGCATAACTTTTCGCCCGGGCATCGAAATCGCTTAAGTGACCACAATTGGGAATCGGCAATCCAAGACGGTGGACAGGGTGCTGGTTTCGCGGAATTATGTTTCGGGGCCGAAATTTCGCTGTGGAGTGTGTGTACTAGTACACCGATTGTCATACCCCTTGGGTAGGGCACGAATATTTGTTCTACCGGAGATCGGAATGGCCTGCGAGGCCCCAATTCAGAATCGGCACTTCGACCCGGTCGGCACAAGGTTGCATTTGGAGATTTTCGGTCTGATGCCCAAATTCCTCTCTGGGAGCGTGGTCGCGGGCTGCCAATGCGATCGCATACGGACACCCCTTCGCTCAAACAGGCATAACATTCTGCCTCCGCTCGGTTATCAGAATCGCTTATAATACCCCAATTCGGAATTGGCACTCAGAGGCGTCTGTCGCCCCATATTGCCTCAATCAATAAGATGTCATTTCGGAATCGAAAAACCTTCGTTTCGCACTCCGAAATTACGATTCCAGCCGACGATCTCCCTGATTCCAAGGTTTTCTGGCAGTAGCGCCTCCCTCGATTACACGAATCACTGATAGGGCCAACACACGGAGTCGGCCTATCACGACGATCGGAAGTCGTGTTCAACTCGGCTCGAGATCTATCTCCACCCCAGGTCGTAGATATGGGTGCACGAACATCGCCGATATAGTCACCCTCTCTGGTTTATTCCTACCCCTTCAGCGAAAGAATTGTGCATAGCTTTCCGCCTGGGCATCGGAATCATTTATGTGACCACAATTCGGAATCAGCACTCCGAGACGGTCAACAGGGCGCTGGTTTTGCGGAATTCTGTTTCGGGGCCGAAATTCCGCCGCGGAGCGTGTGTACTAGTACACCGATTGTTGTACCCCTTGAGTAGGACGCAGATATTTGCTCTACCGACGATCGGAACCGCCCGCGAGGCCCCAATTTGGAATCGGCACTTCGACCCAGTCGGAACATGGTCGCATTCGGAGATTTCAGGTCCGACGCCCAAATTCCTCTTTTTCAGCTAGGGACACAGTGAACATCCACTGAAATTGAGATTTTGGAGGGTGAAATGAAGGGTTTTTTGGGTCTGAATGACACCTTACTGCCATAGGCCGTAAGCAGCATCAAACGCCTTGGAGTGCCGTTTTCGAATTGTGGTCTTATAAGTGATTTCGATAACCGAGGGTAAAGTTATGCCCATTCGTTTGAAAGGATGTCATACTCAATTAGATCGTGTGCTCGCAGCCACGCTCCCGGAGAGGCATCGAGGCACCGTAGGAGACATCTTCAGATATGACCTAGTGGTGACCGGCTCGAGATGTCGATTCCGGATTGGGGTTCTGGATGGTGTTCTGACTACCAGGCGAAGAAATACTCACATTTTTTCTGAAGCGGTGTGAGAATCGATCGAAATCGTGTACCTACACTCCCGCTGCGGGAAGGGATTTCTACCTCGGAACGGAATTTTTCTAAATCAGACTCATCTCGACCATCTCGGAGTGCCGATTCCAAATTAGGGCCTTATGAATGATTCTGATCACCAAACGAAGAGTTCTGACCGTTTTCACCGAGGGGGTAAGAATAAGCCACAAGGGGTGAACATATCATGGGCATTCGAGCGCATGCATTCACAGTCTCGGAGGAATCCCCGTGCTGGGATGACTACAATTTCTCGATCGTCGAGGTAGGCTGACTCCATATTGTGAGTTCTGGAGCGATTCACGTGATCGGGGAAGATGTTACACGCACTTTTTCGGCTAGGGACGCGGTGAACATCCTTTGTAATTATGATTTTGAAAGGTGAAACGAAGGACTTTTTGGGTCTGAAGCGCCACCTTACTGCCAGAGGCAATAAGCATCATCAAGCGCCTCGGAGTGTCATTTCCGAATTGTGGTCTTATAAGCGATTTTGATAACCGAGCGTAAAGTTATGACTGTTTGACCGAAGGGACGTCATACTCGATCAGATCGATATGTTAGCTTTGATTGACCATGACTAAATTGTGTATGACTTGTATATGATGAAATTACCAATTATCTTTCAAACTATAAAAATGTGTTAATTTATATATCCAATAATCCAATAGAGGATTCCGAATCGGTTCCCTAAAACTAAACCAGATCGGAACAAACTTGTTACGAGAAAAGACTTCCATGGAGGTTCTGGAACATAATAGGACTTTTACCAAGAGTTAGGCAACTACAAACCCGGAGATTTAACCATCATTAGACTTCCATAATAACCCACATATTTGCCCCATCGAGAGAGTTTCTAAAGGTTTCCCACTCCAATTGGGACGGGAATCCTCCAGGCACGGAAGGGATCAAGCTAAAAACTGCAATATCACTTTCCAGTTATAATAGGACTTCTGACAACCTAAATCTATAAATACTTGTCATAATCCCTTGGTGGCGAGTTACCAACTTGCTAAGGGACTTATGAAAGAATACCTAGAGCACCAAATGAAGAGGAGATCGCCCAACCGGAGTTGTCTTCCCCAGACCCCGTTCTACTTCGTTGTACATAATACTTTTCTTAGGAACGTCCAAAGGTAGGCAATCTCTCAAACAAAGATCTAAATAATCTTGTCTATAGATAGTTTATGAACACCAGTAACTATAGTCTATGTTTTTCCTAGAATTCTCTCACCAAATTGCAATGTATTTCTTGTTCAAGTGCCATTATTTCTTGTAACCGTGACCTCTTGTTTGCTCTTATATGCCATAAAATCCTTGACAAATCCTTGATTTCTTTTTAATATACCTTTTTAGGAATCGTGTGAGCTTTGTTGTAAACTGGTTCCATAATTTATATCTGAGTTTTTCCTCTAGCCTTAAAACCCTCAGTTCTGAACCACCATGCTATACTAACCTGGTGAGTCTGTCATTATGTTCTTGTAAATACTGTAACAAAATATCAAGAGATATTAATGGTACACTATGCTAATTCTCTATCCAAAAGTCATGTGCACGATCTTATATCATTGTCCTTTGATTTTTCTTCACGAACACACACCAAACAAAAGGAAAAGAATCCAAACTTTCTACCAGTACCGACTGTGTGCTGTGCAGTAGATACTATCATTGGTTTACTAGTTGTTTTACATGTATAACCTATAGTTCTCATCTCAATCTCCCCAGAATTCCATATATTCAAGTTCTTTCTATATTATCATTTGTTTCTTCTTACTTTTATCTATTTTTTATACTCTATTGGCCTTCGACTGATTGTCTACAGATAATAACATGACTAATGCCTGACAATATTATAAGGGGCCCAATCTGGTCCTGGGAGGTGCGTCCAAAAGTGCTAGTGCCCGCGGGAGTTTATTGACCAGAGTGTTTTGGCATTACACTCAAATGCTAGATATATCGACTATCTATTGACAATCAAAGTGCCATATTGTACTTGACTTGTTGTGCTATGTGCTATCGTGAACTATGTTGTGCTATTCGTGCTATGGTTAATTTGTTCTTGTACTATACTTGACACACATGATATCTGTACCGTGTCGTTGACCTATTATCTCTCGACATTACCTGACTTTCTTCATTATTAGTCTCCCTACTTTTTAATACATTTAATCATGTAAAGCATGCTTGTTCTACGAGATATTAAGTCCTACTGAGTATTTTCGCTCATCCTACGTAATTATGATATGTTTTCAAGTGAGTATAATGATGATGAGGACCACACTCAAGATGATGGGATCGATGAGCAGAATCAAGAGTGACCCCAGTAACGTTCAGTTCTGTTAGAGTTTAGTTTAATTAGTTGTTTTATTTAAGTATGATGAAGTTCTTTGCGCCCATAGTTAAGGCTCTGAACTAGTTATTATAACAGATATGGTGATAGGAATAAGGAAATATAGTTGGTTTTATTATTTAAAATTGTGTAGTGGTTTGATTTTAATATCGCTCTTTACTTGCATTATATTAACTGCCTCACATTCCCGATATTCCCCGTCGGGGCATGACACATTTATTTCCTCAACAAACACAGAAGCCTCTCCATCTAAAACTCAACAAAACGGAAAAAACTTTCAAAGAAATGAGCAAAGGGAAGATGTTAAAAATTTTGGAATTGAGAAATTCAAGGAAAAAGGCAAGGTTAACGCTGAATACAAACGAGGTCAATTTACTTGAAACAAAAAGACTAATCACAGTCAAGTGAATCAACATCCTATGTGTACCAGGTCAACACAGATGCCTCACTGGAATAAATTTTGACAACCACATGATTGGGAAGGTCGACACACCACATATGGTAGGTCGACACTTCCATTCTCTAGAACCTGTTGCCCAGTTGACGAGCCCAAAAGGGGGTGAATGGGTCTTTTAAAATTATTTGATTAGAACATGTACTTAAAACATACACACAAGGACGTTCTTCGATGAAAGTTAGTGAAGGTTAGAATAAATAGCAAATACACACACACAGAAAATCAAACACACAACACATAGAGTTTATCCTGGTTCAGACCTCCTATCCTTAGGAGTCCTACGTCCACTCCCTGAGCAATAACTCAGGATTCCACTATCTAAGGTACAGTCCCCTTATGGACACTACAACACCCAGCTCAGCTGGTCTTCCTTCACACGAAGGGAACTACAACACCCTGGATCCCCACCAGGTCTTCCTTCACAACAGAAGGGAACTACAACACCCTGGATCCCCTACTAGGTCTTCCTTCACAACAGAAGGGAACTTCAACACAAAGAGAATAAGCAGGAATTCAAGCCCCTAGATCAAGCTTTAGCAAGACAAGATCTGAAGCTACTAGAACTGAGAGCAAATAATCTAAACAAGGCACTCTCTCAGAACTACACTGGCTCTCTTAGAATTTCTATTACAGCACAGAGAGCAAAGAGCTAAAGACACACTAGAATGGAATTCTTGGCTCTAGGATTCTTTCAGAAGATCTGCAATGCTTGTAGTATTCGATCATTGTTGTTTTCTTCTGGAGCTACTATCTTGTATTTATATCTCCAGTTTGAAATGTAATCGTTGAAGTAACTGTTGTCTCTAGCTTTGGTAGACGTTAGACTGTTTGAAACTTGGAAGCTTCTAGTCAACAGACTTTTATCCATTTGTGCACGTAAAGATCTTCAGTGTTATTCTTTGGCTTTTATTTTGTCCAACGTTGTAAGATGGACTGTCATCAGATGTCTGCACATATTTCAAGCTTAAATGATAGACAGCTAGGCTGTCTCTGATGTCAGTTATCGTTAGAACAAATAATCATAGAAATAGTAATGCAAAATGGCAGTTCTAAAAGATACACACAGAGTAAGCATGATAATGGACGAGATTGTCTGCATGCATGCAAAGATACGTTCAGTCCTCATTAAATGCACAGATGTCAGAATGATGTGCTTGACTTTGACTTTTCAACACTTTCAGAAATAAGATTACTATCAAGTCGATATAAAACATAAGTCGATGCCTATATGACTTATGAAATCGTTGTACTGAAAAAAATCATTGTAGAGAGCAAATCGTTGTGAGCTCTCTAAGGAAATCGTTGCGCAGAGCAAATAGTTATGAGCTCTAAAGAAATCGTTGCGCGAAGCAAATCATTATGAGCTCTAAAGAAATCGTTGCGCGAAGCAAATCGTTATGAGCTCTAAAGAAATCGTTGCGCGAAGCAAATCGTTGTGAGTTCTAAAGAAACCGTTGCGATGAGCAAATCGTTACGATGAGCAAATCGTTACGATGACTAAAGAAATCGTTGCGATGAGCAAATCGTTACGATGACTAAAGAAATCGTTGCTATGAGCAAATCGTTATGATGACTAAAGAAGTCGTTGCGATGAGCAAATCGTTATGATGAGCAAATCATTACGATGACTAAAGAAATCGCTGTGATGAGTAAGTCGTTACGATGAGGAAATTGTTACGATGACTAAAGAAATCGTTGCGGGAACAATTTGTTTCAAGGATGTTTCTGTTTTATAAAGAAATCGTTAAGACACTTATGAAATTGTTAAGACGCTTATGAAATCGTTATGGTATCAACTTGTTATAGTTCTATTGAAAACGTTATACCATAAAGGAAATCGTTGTGATTCTCAACAGAAGTCGATGTGGACTTAGAGAAATATCATCTTGACATTGTTAATGTTTCAGAAGGGTAATACTTACCAATATTGGCTTGTTTGTCCTTGGTATATTTCCTGTACTCAGACTTCATAGAATATATGTTAGAGAACTTGATAGGGTTTTGTTAATCACCAAAATAAATATGTAATTAATTAAAACTACATGGAGACAGACTAATCATCAGAACCCAGGATATGTCTGGATGGACTCGAACAGGTCGACACAACACCTTCAGAGTGTCGACACATCCTCAAATCTTTGCTAGGCCCAGTCATCCAGGTTACTCCAAGTAGTTCAATGGTCATGATCTCCCATGGTTCTTTCAAAGGAGCAACAAAGGCAAATCTAAAGGCAATGTTATGAATGTAAAAAAGAACAGTGCTCCAAAAGCCTTTGGGAGCAATAAAAAGAATAAGAAACAAAGTAAGGTCAGAAACATCACTAGCTCAACAATAAAAAGGCAAGCATGGATTCCATAGAGTTTGTTGTCATGTGTCTTTGAATTAGGTGATATGAGGGGACCCAAATGTACTTAGGTTCCAAAGGTTCCTTTTTAAATGTGTTGCAGGTATGTCTTACAGCCGGAAACAACAAGTGGTATCTTGACAGTGGTTGTTCAAGACATATAACAGAAGACAAAGATAAATGTTACTTGTTATCTGAAAAGAAAGCATGACATGTGACTTTTGGAGGGAACAACAAAGGCAAAATTGTTGGATCAGGTAAAGTAGGTAAGAATCTCTTCAATTCAATTGATGATGTTCTATTGGTGGAAGGATTGGAATACATCCCACTAAGCATTAGTCAACTTTGTGACAAAGGACAGAAGGTAATCTTTGACTCTCTTGTTCGTACTATTTTTGAACCAAATTCAGAGTCTGTTAAATTCACTGGTAAGAGAGTTAACAATGTTTACATAGTTGATTTGGATGATCCTAAAAATGATAATCTATGTCTTACTGCTAATAATGATGATCTTGCATGTCTTTGGCATCGTAGACTAGGCCATGCTAGCTACAATATGATGCACAAACTAGTAAAATTCAACATGGTAAAAGGATTACCAGAAATTTTCTTTAAGCAAAATAATAAAATGTATGAAGTATGTACTCAAGGTAAGCAAACAAAAAAATCTTTCAAAAGTAGATCTGAAAGTCAATCTTCTAAGCCTTTCGAACTCATTCACATGGATCTGTTTAGACCTACTAGGACCAACAGTCTTAATGGGAAAATGTTTGGATATGTACTTATTGATGACTTTTCTAGATTCACTTGGGTATTCTTTCTTGCTTACAAAAGTGATGCTTTCATAGAATTTCTAGAATTCTATAAGAAAATCATGCAAGCAAGAATTCTCAAAATTATATCCATAATGTTTGACCATGGTGGTGAATTTGAGAATACTGATTTTGAAAATTTTTACAGGGAAGAGGGAGTTACTCACAAATTCTCATCACCCAGAACTCATGAACAAAATAGAGTAGTGGAAAGATGAAATCGAACTCTGGTAGAAATTGCAAGAACCATGCTAGTTGAAAGTGGGTTGCCTAAAAAATTTTGGACAGAAGTTGTTAATACCTCATGCTAAATCATAAATAGTGCAATAGCAAAGCTTCTAAGCAAAATGACTCCATATGACCTACTAAAAGGTAAGAAAACTTCCATTGCTCACTTTAGAGTTTTTGGAACAAAATATTTCATTTTAAACAATAACAAAAATAATTTGGATAAATTTGAACCCAAAAGTGAGTTGGGCATTTTTCTTGGTTATTCAAATCATTCTAGAACATATAGGGTCATCAATGTTAAAAATTAAACAGTTGAATAATCTCCTCACATAACTTTTGATGAATGTAATAATGATATTTGCAGGAAAGAAGATGATGGAGAATTTTTGGAAAAGGAAGACAAAAACAACCAACAAGGAGAGGGATCAAATGCAAAGAAAAATGAAGGTGAGGAAGCTGAGCAAGGAACATCAACTTTCAATGAAGATAAAGATCTACTGAATATCAGAATGCTCAGAGATCATCCTCAAAACAGCATAATTGGTAACTTGCTTGATCCACCCAGAACAAGATCGCATTTTAAACTTATTCATGAATTGGATCAGATGGCACTTGTCTTCAAACTGAACCCAAAAACATTGAAGATGCTTTAAATGATAACTTTTAGATTAACGCCATGCAAGAAGAGTTAAATCAATTTAAAAGAAATAACGTGTGGCATTTGGTTCCAAGACCTTCCTCACATAGTGTTATTGGAACCAAATGGGTCTTCAGAAATAAAACAAGTGAAGAAGGTAAAATAATAAGAAATAAGACTAGACTAGTTGCAAAGGTTATAACTAAGAATTTGGGCTTGACTTTGAAGAATCTTTTGCTCCTGTAGCTAGACTTGAGGCAATCAGGATTTTGCTCTCTATTGCATGTGCTCACTGCATCAAACTTCAACAAATGGATGTAAAAAGTACATTTTTAAATGGTTTAATAAAAGAGAAACTTTTTGTAGAACAACCTCTTGGTTTTGAATGCTCAGATTTTTCTAATCATGTGTTTAAGCTTGACAAGGTACTTTATGGATTAAAGTAGGCTCCCAGAGCTTGGTATGACAGGTTGAGCTCATTTCTCACAGGTAAGGGTTATTCAAGAGGTACAATAGATCAAACTCTCTTTACTAAAGTGCAGGAAAATGATATTCTAGTTGTCCAAATTTATGTTGATGACATCATATTTGGATCAACCAAATCTTCTTTGTGTAAAGAGTTTGCTGATCTAATGATAAGTGAATTCGAAATGAGTTTAATGAGAGAACTGAAGTTTTTTCTTGGATTGTAGGTAATTCAAACTAAAGAAGGAACATTTATCAATCGGTCAAAATATATTCAAGAGTTGCTGAGGAAATACAAAATGAAAAACACAAAAACAATGGCAAATCCAATGAGCACCACATCAAGTTTAGTTGCTGATATGAAAGGTAACATGGTAGATGCAAAAATTTACAGAGGTATGATCGAATCCTTGCTCTCACTACTACTAGACCTGATATTCAATTCTCTGTATGCATATGTACTAGATTTCAGGCTAGTCCTAAAGAATCTCACATGAGTGCTGTAACAAAAATCTGTAGATATCTTGCAGGAACTCATGACTTGGGATTATGATTTCCAACATCCTATGAATTTAAGTTAATCTCTCATTTAGATGCAGATTATGCTGACTGTAAATTGGATAGAAAAAGTACCAGTAGCTATTACTAATTTTTTGAAGGGTGTTTAGTCTCTTGGGCCTCCAAGAAATAACACTCGTGTGCAGTGAGGTTGCAAGTTGTTGAATAATAAGACAATCAAAATTGGTTTTATTAGTATTTTAAAATTGATATTTTATTAATAGTTGACTTAAAAGTTAAAACAATAAAAAGATGAGCAACATTTATTATCTGGCCACACGTGTACGAACTACTTCTGTAGCAAACATAAGATATGTGCGTGAGATCTATCCTGAACGTATAGACCTCATCCATCTTATGTCTGTCGCACAGGTAAGAACCATATGAAATATTCAAAAGGATAATTGAATCAAAGAGATGACAAGCCAAGTGGCTTTTATACTCGGTGTCTGGTTGGCACTTGGAGTTGAGCTCAAGGGGGTGGCAACTTAACATTCCTTTTCCCCTTTCTTCTTGTGTAAACGTCAAGGAGAACATAACTTTAGTGTAGGTTAGAAACAAAAGGATTTAGGATGAGAAAGCTTGGGGCTTATTAGTGATGCCGATTCTTTGAACGTCTCATAGTCTTGGTCAAATAAGAGTATGTTTACTCCTCCACATTTGGCAACTAGTTAAATGGGTGGAATTACCTTTTTTTTTTTTTTTAAGGATGTTTGGGAATGTTTTTTTAATATATATACTTTAATGTTAAAGGGTGTAGGTAATGCGGTAATATTGTTTACTAAGATCTATGTAGAGGGTCTTAATTATTGAGTCACTCCTTATATATATACAAAACTGTGTTAGATTACAACAGTAGATGATGATTCAATTTTTTGAGATAATTTTCTTTAAAAGTACTCTCAAAATTATTAGAAGTTAAAAACTCTTCACAGATAGATGATCAGAAAGGTACTTTGCAGAACTTTAAAAAAAAGATACTTTGCAAAAGCATAATTAATAGAAAGCTCATCTTGATATATCATGTTCTCTTTGAAGTGTTACACTTGTCGCTTTCTAAAGTGTCATATCCATGCAGCCCATGCCTATGATGAAATGCAAAAATTTCAACATTAATATTGAGAGCAAGACCCGGCATGGTGGGGTAATTAATTTAATTGCATGAAGTTTCCAAATTAATTAATCATGTTTCTGAGGAGAGTTAGGTGGCTTCTGTAAGTAACGTTTTATAATTAGTCTTATCACTTTTTAGAAGCCAGTCTAATCGGGTGGAAGAGATGACTTATGAGAGAAGTTTGCAATATCTAATCAAAGAGGTAATCAGGTGATTTCTGTCCATACAAAGTCTCCTCTCAAAATATATAGGGACAAGTAACGCTAGACATGACGAAATTTCTTCTAATTTTAACTATTCTCTCGCCAATCAAAAGTTGATCAGCAAAGAAGGCCGGCGTCCATTGTTGGCTGTGACATCAAACAAATTAGGATTCTTCTTGATTAAAAAAGTGTGCAACAAAGGGTTTTCTAAACATGGTTTACCGAGCTATATCGTAACGGTGTGGTGTGGTTCGTATTTGTGGTATCGTGTCTTATTTGGACGATTAAGGCACCTTATAATTTATGGTCACTGGTCAGCACAAGAGGATCACATTGGGCTGTACAGATCGGATCTCAAATTTTTTATTATTTGTATTGGTTTTAGCCATAGAATTGATATAAAAAACTGTCGCAAGTGGTTAGAAATTATTTGCAACAAATTTTAATACGGAGTAGATAAAATGGTTGGAATTATGTGTATTTTTATATGTTATTAATATTTAGTGATGTTATGTTATTTAATTATTACATATTATTATTATCATACAGTATGTATAGAATATATATATGAAATGAGCTATAAAATCTCAAAAGAACATAAAATTTTGAATGTGAAAAAAAATGTTTGGGCTAGACCAGCCAAAACTACCTACGACACAGCATGGTCAATCCGTCCTTTACCATCAAATCATAGTTCGATGTGATGAAATATATCAACAGAGAGAATAATATGCTCGGAGTGTGAGCTCGAGATTAATTTGTTAGCCCGGAAAAAATTATACACCTAAATCATGATTGGACGTACTGCGCGACCCGGCCATGTCGGGTGTGGTTGGGACCATAAGTTACGAAGATGTGTCGTATCGTATCGCACCGATATATCCCAAATCCTTCAAACAAGTCTTCTAAAAAAATAACATTGTTCATGCGTGTTGTGCAAAATCGTATCGAGAATCGGTGGGGCCCTAGCACGATACGATCTAGATTGGTGAGGTACAACTAACCATGACCTAAATATGCTTCTCATAAGGACAAGTGGCCAGTTTGAAGGATTCAGTGGTATATATAAACAGCATACATGTAAAAACTAGAAATCAGACAAACATAATACACTGTTTTCCCAAGTTTTTTGCAGGATTCTTGTCCACAGTTCCTATACATCCAAGTAGATGGTAGAAAGTGTGCTACTAGTACTTCATGTCCAGCCTTCCCACCTGGCCACCTTCCCAAGCAGATGCCTGATGAGGAATGTAGAGAAATATGTTCACACACCACTCCAGCTTGCTTATAGTTTTGCCCTGCCAAAAAAGGAACATATGTGTTTGTTTTTATGTCAGTGTGTGTGTGGGTTGGGGGGTTGGATGCTGCTTGTGCCCAAAGAGTCTTTTTTAATTCCTCTCTCTACTCTTTTCCTTTGTTTGCTTTACTACTAGTGGCATAGGATCCTCTTAAATAGTGTGGTGTGTGTGTAAAAGAGAGAAGTGGGTAGATGGAGGGTCTAAGTCTCTGAAAGCTATACCCTTCAATATGGGAAGGTCTGGAATGTGAAGTGTGTTTTGATGGGCACAGGTATAGTTTGCATGCATATCACATGGTTAGCAAGTAGATTTGCTCACCACCCACATGCATGCTTCCAATCATAGTTTAATCATCACCATATATATAGCTTACTTGCCATGCAAGATCCCTCAGACTTAGATCACAGCTTATCATGTTGGTGGCCACCATTGGAATATTTGCACTCAAATGTAAGGAATATGTCCTTGTGGTAGATATACCTTCACTTCCCTTCTTTTTTTTTAACCTTTTTCTCATATAAATAGGGAGAGATCCCAACCATCCCTTTATAAGCATCAATCAGACCCATGAGTTGGAAAAGAGTGACTTTTATACACATCTCTTCATATTATAAACCAACCCGAGCCACATGATTTGACCTACGTACGGTTGCTTCCAAAACCTATAAGAGATGGATCAGAGACATGGAGAAAAAATTTAGAACCGTCCTTTTAAACACATATAAGTGGAGTCAGTAGACATTAATTATTGTAAATGTTACCCTTCTGTGTCCAAAACGGAGGGGCAAAAAGTATAAGAAGTAGGAAGAGTTGCAAACTCTACGAAATTGAATTCAAAAACATAGATTCTGATTCTAATTTTGATAAATAATTTTAAATTTTGATAATTTTAAAATAATTAATTTTATTTTGTTCTGATTCCAATTTTGTTATCAAAATCAGATTTGAAATTTTATCAGATTATTTATTTTTCTTGTTATTAATATTATAATTTTTGTTAAAATATATAAAATCTTAAATATTATATCTTTGGTAGTGTAATAAATCATAAAATTGTCAATTTAAAATTACACAATCTCAAAATAAATTAAAACATTCAACACATTTGACTTTTCCTAAACTTTCACACATCACATACATAATATTAATTTTTTACACAACTAAGGATATAATATAAATGTGTGAGTTTTTTATTTTTTTAAATTTTTTTACATTTTTACATTTTACCCCTTATCATTTTTATTATTAATCTAATCGGAATTCGAAAATCAGTTTCGAAATAAGTAATTCCGATTCTAATAGTTATCGAAACTTTTGATTCCGATAAATTATCGGTATCATTTTTTAATTTTAAAATTATTAATTTTTATCAAAATCAAATTGAAATATCAAATTTTCGGATTCTATTTACAGCCCTAGAAGTAGACATCTTTTCCCTTTATATGCTTCACTGCATCAATCATGGCAGATGCAAAATTCACTTAGAACAGAAAATTAAGAATAAAAAAAAGTGGGTTCCAAAAATTTTTGTTCAGCACTTTCATCTCCTGAACAAGATCACCTACGTACCACAATCGCAAATGAATCCATGAAATACCCAAAGTACACATCATATTAAGCAAGTACTACTGCATAGTAATAAACCTTAGTTAAGAAGACTTCCTCTATCTATCTGTCTCTATCTATGTGAAGGACCATGAGGGGCCATCATGTCATGGAATGAAACAGACACCAAAAATCAAAGCAAGCCCACATGCTCCACCATTATTTAGAGCCTTCCTGAGACATCATCAAACCTTATCTCTCCCCACCGGCCATTCAATCCTCTAACAGCAACAGCTACTTGATTAATTATTACAAAAGACCTTTCCCTCATCAGCAACACCATCTCCACCAACAAAAGGACACAGGAATTCCCAGTGCAGGCCAAGGAAGTCCTGACCCCTCCATGGCCTCCATTCATGGCTGTGACATCAATCAAGAAAGATTCTTCCACACCAAGTACCTCTTGGATCAAGGACAGTTTGGATCCTCTACGTCTCTAGGGTTAGAGAGAGGAGCTTGGTGATAAGAGGGCATCCAATGGGATGATGATAAAGGTTGAAATTTTTAGCATTTTCCAACAAATTATGCCACATGATTTGATTTGGCCAGAGATGTGGGTCAAAAAAAAAAGGATTTACAAAAAAGGGTACCCTCACAAGTAGAGACATGCTATAGTACCATTGTGGCTCACGAAAAGACAAATATCATCTAGATTTGTTAATAGCCCACCTATAAGAACAACTTGTATAGTGAAATAGATGTACCACAAGATATGGCATTCCACCCTGCAAATATCATTTCATCAAAATTTGGGGGGGAAAAAGGGCAAAAAAATAAATCAAAAGTAGTAGATGTGCAGTCAAAAGAGAGGGACCAAAGCAAAACACCAAGAACATGTTCTTGAGTGCTCACTGTCTAGGAATTGACATGACAACAAGGGAGGGGGGTTGTTTTGAATGGAAGGTGGTGTGGACTCCAAGATCCTCCAATCCATTGATGGGAAGGCAAAAGAAACATATGAAGTTGAGCCAACAGCTAACACAAACCAGGTGTAAGGGGCAAAGACAAGGGGGTGGCCACACTGGCCAGGCATCAAATTGCTGGCACTGATTTGATGGGAGTGCTAAGAATGTTGCAGGATTTTGTTGGGGCTCCAACTTGATTAGTGTCATGATGTGGTCTAGGGATCTTGAGGAGATTTGTGCTTGGGGAGTCAATGGTTGAAGCCAAGAGAGGAAGTAATGAAGGTGTGATTACCTAACATCAATTTGTGGTTGGATTCTTAAGATTTTTTTATTTTAAGGGTCATGATTATGTACGATATCGAGTAATTTCTCGCATAATTTATGAGAAGTGGAAATTGAACAGAAGATTTTCTCTAAGAAAAGGGAGGTGGTGTTGGGGTCATTGAGCCATATTTTTTAGGGCAAGTTTAATAACCAAATATGAAAGTTTAGGATGGCCAAATCTAACTCTTTTGGCTTGACCGATTTGATAGTTTTAAGTAGGATAGCTTATGATACTTGATGAAATAAGATAGGTCATCAAGGGTTTATCACTGGTAAAAAAAAAAAGAGAGAGGTCTTGAGGCCATTGAGCCAACAAGCTTTTAGTAAACCATATTTGATTGTGCTAAGATGGTCCTATTCTGAAGCAGTCTGCTTCATGAGTTTACCTGAATTGGGTCACAGCCCAAGCAAGTGGTTGGGCCTTCAAATTAATGGGCCTAGCCTTAACTAGTGAAGGAATCACTGATTTAGTCCTACATTTTTAACTGATGATGTTCTTCATAAAGATATTATTGCTTTCTCAACAAAACGGGTAAAAAAAAACACAGAAGTACTCAACGCATTGTGAATTATTTTTATTTAAACATGCAATTCTCAAGGAGGTCATATTTCAGAGAGTTTGATTAATAGCATGATATATAAGTGTTATTACTTAAAAAAGTATCACTACTTGTTTAAAATCAGTGATTTCAAAGCATTACTTGTATGCATGTTTCCTTTCGGACAAATTCTTTTCTGAAGGCATGGCTGCCCAAAGTTTGAAGGATGGCAAGTTAAAGCTAAATGCCCACTGGTCTAAACGTTAGTCAAGAAAATCCTGCACAACGAGATTCACATTTCAAGGAGATCAAGGGCAGAAAAGATAGAGATGTATTCAAAGATAATATCCAGTTTGCAGAATGTCATATGCACACCAGTCCGCTGCAGCAAGATGATCAACTAGAACACCGTTTGCAACATCCGAAGTTGTAAGCAGGGGAGTACATACTACCTGCTAATTCATAAGAAGATACAACTCAAAATTTGATATCTCATCGGCTCACATAATAGATTTCGGTCACAACTATCTCAGACCACATCTTCACAAAATGGGGAAAAAAAGGGCTGACATGCTGGTTAAACTGCACACTGCCTATCAAGAGTTCTGCAAATGGCTCTGATGGTATTAGGCGTTGTCCTGCAACACCCGCCTATAAGACAGGCACCATCTTCATGCCATTTGGTAACATATGAAACAAAATCTTCATCAGGCACCCCCGTAGAAGCCTGCAAGTGGTAGAGATTCAGTCATGGGCAAGTAAGTTCATGAACAGTTCATGGATCATCAGGTTTAAAGTTATTATCGATTACTGATAAACACGGTGTCTGTTGAGTGGGAAACAAGATGCATCCGACCATGAAGATTTGCAGATCTATTTCTTGAATGTGAAAATGCTGTGTAAAAAAGTAAGTTCATTTTCACAATGTTTCAGGTGTTAAAATGCCGAAACATACTCACCACCCATTCTTTCTTGTCACTGTCATATGTCTCCCCACTGTTTGGATAAATTAATATTGGTTTAGTCGTCACCTGCAAATTCAGTCATCAAGTGTTGTTTCAGACACGAAGTCTTAAGGCAAGTCAGGGGGACTGAAACAAGAAATGTAGAACATAGTCATATAAGCAACAAAGATGCAGCATGAGCACCACTAAGGACCTGACTCTGTGTTTCCATCATGACCTATTTTGGTGGTTGTTCTCCAATCTCCAGCATGGAAGGAAGAGTATGTAAGAGATATCTTTCCATATCCGATAGTAAGCAACAACACCCCCCACCCAACACACAAAAAAAACAATATTTTTGTTCAACAAATTCAGGATCTAATTGAAGCATTCAGAACCTTGTCTTCTAATTTCTATCACATATTATTTTCCCTCGGAGGATTAAAGGACAACAACTCCCAATCCTCTACACTCATTCTAAGCCGGAAATTATCTTTGGAGAGAGAGAGAGAGAGATGGGAAAAGGAGAATGAGTTGGTATGCATTATGTACAGAAAACACACCTTGGAAATGGATAGAAGCAATCCATGGATAAATCTAGGAGGGGTGCAGTTGATACCGACAGCAGCAACCTTCCTACATGAATCAGCAATTGATATGCACTCAAGCATTGAATCCCCACTAACCACATTGACTCCATCCTTTGAATTGAAGGAAAACCAAGCTGGGATCTTTATGTCATTTTCCTCAAGAAGTTCAGCATAGGCCTGTAAAATGCAACACAGAATTATGCATATCCCCATTGCCGTCTAGCTGACAATCTATTCAACCCTTTCACATAGATGCATTGAAAAAAAGAAATTTTCTTGTGAAATAGGCACATAAATTCAACATGGAGGTTACTCAAACGGGCTACTAAGTCTGTAAGTGCATGTCATTTACATGTTCAACATAAAGGTTACCCGAAATCCATGAAAGCCTGGTGCTCTTCTCCTTAGATGGTTTTCCCTGTGATTATATTTGGGCTTGACATACAGAGAAATTCCCGTGTAGGTCAACGAACATCTGTGCCTAGGCAATTTCCAACTTTATTACATTTTATGCTAATTATTTCCTTACCTTCTGTGTACAGTATAGCTCACTAATTCAGTTCTATTGTTTTTTACCCTCATGAGTCCCTTCTTAATCGAGCTCCATGGGAAACTAAACGGCAGACATCATTTCATGAGAGGGCCCATTTTACACTAAAAGGTCCTTATCAAAGAATATCGCAATGCTGGGCATCCAATTCATTTTATATGCAATTGATAAACAATCAAGAAATGCAAATCCTTCTGTTATGTTATTCTAGTGTGGTGTACAGTTTCTGATGATAAACACTTGACTGGGTATAACTATTAAGGTGTTATATGGAGCAGAAAAACTTGAGCATCCTAACCTGCACAGTCCCTCCACTGGAATCTCGAGATATAAAATGAGACATTACACAAGTTTCTCAAATGATGCACAGGTTTTAATTGTACTTTGGTAGTGATACAAGCATACATACTAAATTTATTCTTCATTGCACAACTTATATCATGAATTTTTTAACAATAAACTGGAGCATAAAGATAAAATGAATCATAATCAAATGAAGCGAATGACCAATCACTTTCACGTAGAACATTAGAACATATTCATGTCATTAACACTTTTTAACATGTGTTGATTGTTTTTAATAGCACTAGACTGACTCGAAATACACTAATAAAATGCTAACAAGACTTAAACTCTACTGGATACTCCAAAAACATACAAGACGAAGGCTCTGGAAGACATCTAAATCGTGTCATGCACAGAGTACACCTTTTTCAAACATTAAAACAGTGTAAACAAGGCTTCCGGGGACAAAACAGGCCACGGTTAAATTGCGTCCGGCTAGGATGACGCGTTCAAAGCGTTAGGGGAACGTGAAGCATTCTCAATGGAATCGCGTCCTGGCAATGTGACGTATTTAACTATCTCATATGGTTCAAACCACGCATGCAAATCGAGAGGCGGGAAAATCTTTCAAATAGCATCCAGTTGACTGGACGCATTTTAACAATCTGTCAAAACACGCAAAATTGCAATTCTAGTGGGTGTTATCCATATTTCTAGCAGAAAAATATGCGTTAACTGTAAGTTCTTACTGCAGCTCTTTCTTACCAGTCAAGTAGTACAACAGTTGTATCGACCGAAAGGTAGCCAAACCATTTCCCCTCTAACACTTTATGGCCGCTTCCTATGGTATCAGAGGCGACTGAAGTAATTTTTTTTCGATCATACGAATCCTTGGTGAAGCAACAATTCGGAGTCTACCCATCACGACGGTCGAAAAATTATGGTCATCTCGACACGAGAATTCTTTCCGAGGTTGTAAATATAAGTACATGACAATCGGTGATATATTCATCCCTTCTAGATTATTCTCACTCATTCAATAAAAAATGGCCAGAACAATTCACTGGGGTATCGTCGTCAGGCCAGTTAGTGCTAATACTCAAATCCAAATAGAAATTAGCAATTTTCATGGTACACATGTTTTATAGGACACTGATTGGTGGTGCCTACACTTTCTTGATATTTTTCATTATACACTTCAAAAAGCTCTCTGTTAATTAGTGAATAGCACATGACACTGGCCGTTTTCACCATAGCTTGTTTTGGTCTCTCCACCATGTACTTCCCTGCTATTTCATTTCCTTCCTCCTTCCAATTAGTTCGTTTTTTACTTGTCATTTTTAACACTTCTCAAGTCCCTTTTAATCTCCAGTTTATATCCTCCGGACAGAAAGCAATTCCAAAGATTCACATTTGGCTATGGTTGCAAAAAGTCGGGCATTCACAAACAGAAACAGAATGAGATAGGATATGCTAGTATTTAAGAAAGGTTCAGTTTCTTTCACCACCTAAGAACATGTTGTTCCTTTGTTGGCCATTGAACACAATGGGCACTAAAAGCAATTACAAATTCTTCAAAAATTGGAGGAAACATGAAAAGAATACCAAGAAAACTACAAACCTGAGCTTCAAGCTTATTTGGTATCGTTTCAAAAGCAATTAGATCAGCACCAGTTTCTGCAAGGACCTGTACTCGTCTTCTATGAAAATCCTTCAGATATTCTAAGTTCATAGCCTCACCATAGTCCCCACTAGAAGAAAGTGATTGCACAAAGTAATCAGAGCAAGCAAAAAGGGAAACCAAAACAGAAAAAGGAAAAAGTGCACATGAACACCACCTGTACTCAGAACCATCAGCTAGATATGCACCATAGCTTCCCACAGATGCTGCTATCAATATCGAACGCTTTTTGGGAGCTACTGCCAGTGAACTAGATTTGCGTACATCGTCTGCAAGTTTATCATAAAAAATTTCACGTGCTTCACATGCAATTGCCACACTTTTCCTCAGTAAATCTTCACTTTGTTCTATAGAAAATCCTTTAGATTGAAATCCCTGAATGGTAGCCTGCTTAAACAAGAAACGAATGGTTAAATGCACTTCAAATGCAACTCTATCAAGAGCAGAGGACGAGAGGGAAAAAAATGACACGCACACACCTGATAAGAAGCTGTAATCAGAATATCTGCACCTGCTTCAAGGTAGTCAAGGTGAACCTGTTAAAGCAACAAACAGAAGAAACTTACATAAGATGCTAGGAACCATCCTAACTTGACAAAGCTGGTTTCTTTACGAGGATTTCTCTCTAGTGATTCAAAACAGAACATGGACTTACAATAATAGCAAAAAAGTTGACAAAAGCTCAAAGATTTCCAGCATGCAGCCTAAACAGACGCATACCCGCCCAAAAAGCAGCACAGGCATCTCACAGTTAGACTTGAATCAATTATCCCGCACATTCGAACCCCGTCGATTCAATCCTCTAACCAATACCCGCAAACACAGAAACACGCAGAATCCCATGTCTATCCACTAAAGAACACGTACGAAAAAAGAGAAAGCATCTCATCGACATTCTTGGACAAGACTGCAACATCTGCCCACAGATCCAGCTATTCTTGCATAAAAGAGAGGAAGCAAAAAGCGTATACTCCCGGGGAGGTAGAGAAGATGTATGGAGGGGGGAGGCGGCGGCTGGAGCCTGCACCTTGCGGATGAGGTGAGGGGACTCGACGAGGCATTTGGCGCTCCAGAGGGGGTCGTTCAGGTCAGCGCCGTTGGCCTCCAGCTCCGTCGCGAGGCCGCCATCGATCACGGCGCAACCCCCGCGCTCCCGCAGGAAGTCCCGCATGCCCGCTGCCGCATCGTCCGCACTCGCCATGCCCCGGCGACGCTTCACATGAGAGAGAGAGAGAGAGAGAGAGAGAGAGTGAGGGTTTTAGTCACACTCCCGTCGCCTCGTCATCATGGCTCACCCAAAAGAAAGAAACAAACGTGGCATGGTTCTATGGTTGAAATCCATTGGGCCACGTGGCGAAGTCTGACGTCACGTAGGAAGGACGCGTCGGACAGCTCATCAGCGACTGCTCTTAATGGACGGCCACTACTGACGGCTCTGGCTGCTGCCACCTCCTCCTTGTGTTGTTGGGCTGCCAAATGGCATCACGTGCCTCGATAAGTTGCCATCAACCAGCCCACGTCGTGTTTAAGATAGGGAAAGTCTTGTTGCAAACCGCCACGGTTTGCAACAAAGGGGAGCTGAGGTCAAGGGTTGTGCCCATTTCTAATGAGATGGTTGTAAATTATATCTCTAGTTTGCATCAAGTGGTGTTCTTTAAGATAAGAGAATGAAAAATATTTATTTCTCGGGTGCCCGGGCTGGATTTCTCGGACGTAGAGGGTGTGAGATCTGTTATTATGATGATAGAGGATCTTTTTAAGAGAAATATTTTAGAAAAATATTTAGTATATATTATTAATGTGCATAAATTTAGACATATCACCGTAGGTGTGCCACCTCCATCTTAAGATTCTTTGATAACGAGATAAGGGGACCGGATATAAGTAAATCAATTATAAATTATTCATATTTAACAGCTATTTTAATTTGAGATGGTTTAAATGAGAGATAGTTATGTAGATGATAATTTTTAATGTGATATGATATGATATGATGTAATGTGACACAGTATGTATATATAGTTATCACCCATTTATCCCTAATTTGACACTATTTACTTGTGTATAAATACACACACGATTTTCAAGAGTACAATAATAATATTTAATAAGTTATTTCTAGGGATAACTTTTATCACCCCCACATAGGGGAGGTAGTTATCACCCCCTTTATCACCTTTTTATTCTGGATAAACTTTATCACCCACGGATAAACTAAACACTTTTCCAAATTACTTGTGAGCATAAAACTTGTGATGAAAGAGGGATAAACCCACTTATCATGTTACCATAAAGGCTATAACATACCTTCAAAGAGTTTTTTTTAATCTTAAGGGGTGGAGAAATAGAGGTGACACAATGTGATCACTTAAGCACATTTCAAAATATGTGCACTAAATATTTCTCAACATTTAATATGCATTTATCGCCCATCTTTAAACACAAGCAGAGGTATGGCAACGAAATCCATCTCCACTTGTGTGTGACTATAAGGACAGACAGACTTCCCTAGCAGATAGAGTGCAAGGGCGGTTCGGTGTAGTATGTTTGGTATTACGATGGACTGAGGATAGAGTGCGAATATTTTCAAAATTTTAAAGATATCTTTAAAATTTTGAAGATATCTTCACTTTATCCCTAATCTATTTTGATACCAAACATGTTTCGTGTTTCTCTATATTTAATATCGGTCCTAAACACATGATAAACGACCGAGTACTTAACATTTCTGGATGATTAATATAGTTTTAATTTTTTATCCGGAAAATAATTAAAATAGTCAGGATGATGATGGTTGTTGATATTCTGGGTAATGTTTTTTTTATGCAGGCAATCGATTGAGTATTGTGAAAAATCGTAGTGGTGATAACTTGTACATCCGATTTTTAAGTTATTAGTTTACAGTAACCTATTCTAATTGTGCCATTCACAATTTGAAAACTCAATTTCGGAGGACCGCAAGTCTAATTATGATTAAGTTTATGTCTGGTTCGGACACAAATGATTTAGATCTGTATTTAATTTGTTTCATGTTCAAATAATTTCAATTTTTCAAGGGCTATGGATGGGTTCCTAAGGGCTTGTTCAGTATTAAAATAAATTGAGAATAATCTCAAAATTTTAAAGATTTTTTCATTCTATCTCCGATTTACCTCGATGTAACATGATCTAAATGTTGATAGCCCGGCCCAACTCTATTAGTGGACCCATCTCATTTCTTGTTTAATTTTGGGCATGGAACAGGCTTAAGTTTGAAATTGGAAAAATTACACATATATACATATATATATAGATATATCTCTAAAATCTACTATATTCAAATGTATCCTTGAAATTTGTATATTACACTCTATAGCCTTATATTCCACGTATTTCATCATGTGCTCTCCTATTCTCTGATTCCGTCTATTTAACTCAATTATAATTAAATCAAAAAGGCAAAAAGATTAACTTGTAGGTTATAACTATCCCTTTAGTTTAAAGAAATATAATAAATATATTTATATACCCCCTAAAATAGACAGAAATATTGCATATACCCCTCAAATTTTCATCTCATCAAATATACCCATATTTGTGTGTATTGCATCATAAATGCCCTTTCGTTCAGTTGAATCCAACTGTAGGTGAGTTGAAGAGTGGAAAACCTACTATCAATTTAAAATCCCCTCCCTACCCTCTGCTTTCTTTCTCACACACAAAATTTTCCGGTAAGGTGTTTTTGTTTTTTAAAACTCATAAATTAGTTCCTTCCATATTTTAGTAGAATATTTCCGAGTTTGTGATGGCTACTTAACCCATAAGATATAAGTGATGTATTTTTATTGATTACAGGTTCTATTTGTTGAGATCAAAATTTAAGGAATATACAGAGAATATGATGGTTTTCAGGGGTATATATGTATTTAACTTTAAAAAGAGCTCTTCCCCTCTCTATCTCTCTCCCCTTTGGAGTGAGGGCATTTTAGTCTTTTTAGCCCTTTTTACGATTTTGTTTGCATAGTAAGGAAATATCATCCAAATTCCGATGGCATATTAACTGGAGGGATATAACTGATTAAGTTTCATAAAATTAGGGGTATATATTATAATATATAGATTAATTTCAGAGATATATATATTCGAATATGACATATGTCAGGGGCATACATATAATTTTTCCTTTGAAATTTTTCACTGCAGCTTATGCTTTGCTGAGCCTGACCCATGTCAGGCCCAACTCTTCCAAAATGGGCTCAGATATTAAAAAAATATTAAGCCCATCTATTTTTTTCACTTGGAGTTTGGGCTTGGAAAAAACTTAAGTTCGAAATTATCTACACCCAATCCATGTCCGGCCCAACGACACCTCAATATTTACTGCGAAGGCAACCAGATCTTTTTTATTTGTTGTCCAATGGCTATATATAATCTTCCTCTTTTGTACACCTCCATCGGTTGCCAAAGGTGTGGCCTTAGCCTTACAATAACGTAGCCTGTTGGACCCTTCATCGACGTGGCAGCTATATAGATTTTACTGGGAACAGAAATCTTTACAAATTCTGTCCGAAATTTATATCGGTATGATATATATATAATATATATATATTATATAGAAAAATGCTGGGGTGCGGTGGTGCGGCCCCGCCGCACCCCAGCTGCAGCCGCTGGATGCACATCCAGCGGCTGCCCTGAAAAAAAAAAAAAAAAAAAAAAAAAAAAAAAACCTGCCTGCGCGCTGCCGCTGGATGTGCATCCAGCGCCAGCAACTGGGGACCGCCCGCCGTACCCCAGCATCCCTCTATATATATATATATATATATAATATTGATAACGAGGAAATTCCACTCCGTGTGGTTTTATGGGCTCAAAGATTGGTGTTCGTGAACTCCAAAATTAGGACTTGACAACTCCTATTTTGCGTGTACCCGTATTGTCTTTACCTTACTTGACCGAAAAAATTTCAAATCTACACATCTCGAATATATTGTATGTAAATCAGATAAATCCCCCCCCCCAAGAATCGAACTCGGGACCTCCTACTTTTAAGCAAGAGTTTTAATCGATCGACTCAACCGGCGGGGGTCCTCATATCCATATAATATTTGTTCTCATGTGATAGCGGATCTTTTGTCACATAAAACACAACTCTCTGTCACATGAATTGGTCTCTCTAAACGTTGTTATGTCACTGTTCTACAACATGCATGGGTTACAGCTCGGAGAACTAAGCCTACGATATGGTTTTGTTGCATAAGAGAAATCTTTGTCATTCGTTAAAAGTTATGAAAAAAAGAAGAAACAAAGAATTGGGTAATGTTTGTTTCAATTATTATGATTTAATCATGCATGCCTAATCATCTTATTTAAACTAACATATGATTAATATATGACTTGACAACACAGGACGAGTACTGAAGGAGAAGCCACTGCCAGCAGACACTCCATTTATAACATGCTGAGATGTCGGGTTGGCAGCATTCACATATGTTCTATAAGATCTATCATATGTTTCTATGTCGTAGAGATTAATTAACAAGCCTCATATATATTACGTATATATCTATATATCTAATTAACCGAAAGTATGAAGTTTTGGTGAATCTGCTAACAAGTTTAGACCCGTCCTTACAAGGCTAGGTTTATCGAACCTAGTCTAGAAGACCTATATATCATATGTAAGTCGTAAACGATCTATAATATAATTATGGCCACCATAATATGATTATTGGCACTAAAATACTATTATTAGAATAGTCATAATTTATTGGAAAGAGAGAAAATATCTATTATATTTATAATAATAATGCCATCTCCACACATCACCTCAAAATTTTGGGTTGAATAGTCAATTCAATATTAAATCTCAATATTGTATAGAGCACAAGGTATGATATTGAGTTGCGCACCCCATGCATGTTTATTGCTCCCGTGACAAAATTTAAAATTGACCTACATGTGAAAGGACATGTTAAAATAATCTCATATCAAAAAGGGACAAAATTATCCTGTGTTTATAATAATGGTGCTCTCTCCACTTAATTATCATCTTAAGATTTTAAGTTAAAAAACCTAATCCAATATTAAACCTAAGTAACGACACGTTGAAGAAGTAGAATATCCTAACCTACACATTAAGAGGAGGACATCCATATGGTGTGATAAAGATTCCCAACCAAACAAGTCTGCCTCAGCTAGCAACGTTGTGGTCAGCGGCTGTGGACACCTAAAAAAAATGGGGATGCAAAGGGCCTGCATCCAGCAGCCCAACCATCCGAAACAGCCCTAAAAGACCACTAGGAAACCATTTAAAAAGGCCCAAGAGAGCCCATTACCTAGTGGCCCATCTACCCCATGTTAGGAGGTCATCCTAGGCAACTCATCACCCCCCACTACCCTGACAAAACCTGCTCTAGCAGCAGCATGGCAGGAGGTTGGTCTCTCTCACCCTTCACCCCCCTTTTGGCTGGTTACGGGAAGGCAGAAGAAGGGGGGTTGGTTGCTTCTCTTCCAAGGCTGGCGTTGGCTCTCCTCTTCCACCAGTTTTTTTTTTTGCTGTCCAGGCAGAGGAGAAGGCTGGGGATCTTCTGGAGAGAGCAGAGAGCTTCCATCCCGGGGGTTGTGTGATCAGAAGGCTTTGGAAAAGAGGTGCAGAAGGGCAAAGGAAGAAAGGAAGGGGGAGGCAGCTGGGAAGCTACCTCCTGGCTGGTTAAGAGAAGCAATAGAGGGGAAGAAGAAGCCCGGGTGAGCAGAAGAAAGAGGCAAGGGAGGGAGGTCTGCCACGGCACCCCCATCATCTTTTTTTTTATCTTACCCCCTCTCATGTAATTCCCCATTCTAATGGCAACAGACCCGTTACTTCTATTCCCCTTTGATATTGCATGGTTGTGGTGACTGTGGTGGATAGAAATGTGTATTTAAATGTTTCTTTTTGCTTCTGTTTAATGGTGTTCTATGCACAACCGAATGGCCATGTCCCTTTCTTTAGTTTTTTTTTATGATGTATGGTATGCCCACTCATGTGCCCTCTCTCTCACCCCTCTTGAAAGCTCTCAATACCTCAGTTCTATTGGGTGGCAAGGAGGATAATCTAATATCCCACCTTGTTCCCAAAAAGAACAAATATGCAACACTGCTGGTTTCCCCCTTCCTGGGCATTGTTGCTTGGTTGGGAGGGTTCAGATTTGATGCTTTATGCAATTTCCTTTTTTGTTGTTTTCTTTGAGCATCCATTGTGATGTTTGAAGACTAAACCGTGGGAGGTCAAATAAGATTGATATTTACACCTCATACACTGGGTTTAGAAGGCAGTCAGACCTCTGTTCAAATCCCCTTATCACTGCCCTTGTTTCACTGTCCCAGTCTTGCCGATTCACTTTTTTTATGAGACCTTGAACACTAAGGGTCAGGTAATTGACACCTGGGCCTTGTTCAGGTTTATGAAAAAGGCGTCATTATATGCCAAATGATCTGTGTTTCCGACGGGACGCCCAAATGTTGCGCGTGTTTTGAGAACCGTGTCTCCAAAGTGCTGCCGAATCACTTTTCCAGGTGGTTTTGAACATGAAGGGTTCGGTATCCAGTACCCATGCCCGGTTCAGACCCATGGATGTATTCTACATATGTTGAATAGCCCGTCAGCCCGACCGGACACTCAGGTCATCTCTGAATTTTGAGAACCGTGCCTCCGAAGTACTGCCGAATCACTTTTTCCGGTGGCTTTGAACATGAAGGGTTCGGTATCCAGTACCCATGCCCGGTTCAGGCCCATGGATGGATTCTCCATATGTTGAATAGCCCGTCAGCCCGACCGAACACTCAGGTCATCTCTGAATTTTGAGAACCGTGTCCCTGAAGTGCTGTCGAATCACTTTTTCGGGTGACTTTGAACATGAAGGGTTCGGTATCTAATACCCATGCCCGGTTCAGGCCCATGGATAGATTCTCCATATGTTGAATAGCCCGTCAGCCCGGCTGGACGCTCAGATCATCTCTGGATTTTGAGAACCGTGCCTCCGAAGTGCTGCCGAATCACTTTTCCGGGTGGTTTTGAACATGAAGGGTTCGATCGGTATCCAGTATCCATGCCCGGTTCAGGCCCATGGATGTATTCTCCATATGTTGAATAGCCCGTCAGCCCGACCGGACACTCAGGTCATCTCTGAATTTTGAGAACCGTGTCCTCAAAGTGCTGCCGAATCACTTTTCCGGGTGGTTTTGAACATGAAGGGTTGGATAGTCCGTCCCCATGCCCGATCCGAGCTCATAGATGGTGTCCATACATATTGTGGGTGCTGCCATCCCGTCTGTCAGTTATGGTTCCTCACGGATTTCAAGAACCGTGCACAAATAGGACCGCAGAATCATTGCGATTTGATATGTTGGACAAAAGGGCCGGATAACCTGATTCCCACGCCCCGTCCGGAATTGAACAGAGCCCTTTTGTGATTTGGGTGCCATTCCCTCCTGACCCGGTCTTCGGATCCTCCGTTTCCCACGCGTTTTGTGCATTGCAAGGGCTGCCGAATCATTTTGGTCTGTGAACAGTGCTGCCGATTCGCCCCTGCTGAATGGCCTGGCTACCGATTCGCTCCTGCTGATTCACCCTTACTGAATGGCCTGGCTGCCGATTCGCTCCTGCTGATTCACCCTTACTGAATGGCCTGGCTGCCGATTCGCTCCTGCTGATTCACCTTTGCTGAATGGCCTGTCCGCCGATTCGCTCCTACTGGTTCACCCCCTGCAGAATGGTTTTAGCCGCCGAATCATTTTGCTTGCCGAATGAAATGGATTGTGCATGACGATGTTTGGGCATATAAGAGTCAAATGAGATCGAACCATGAAAAGAACAATGACAGTCAAAGCATGTCAAACTTCTTGCATTTACCAAATAGAAAATTGGCATAATAAACAAAAGAACAAGTAAATGGGCATGCAAATTGACTTTTAAAAAATGAAGAGGACATACACATTCAACTCTCTTGCAATCTAACTACATCTTGTAGTTTTATTTTGCGCCTTTTATCGGATGTTCCGACTTAGGCCATAAGACCTTCTATTCTGGCGATTAATCAAGGATTTTCTCTTTCCAAAAGAGATGTAATTAACGTTGTTGCGTTCAGGCAACGGTGGGATCTTGGTCCAGGACCCGACATTCACTTTCGTTTGACGAATTCAAACGGTGCGCACAACAGACCTAAAGCCCTCCGACTCTCGGAGGCAGACCATTTATCGTCACCTCGGTGGCTGGTACGCCCGCGTTGTGCGAATTGCCGATTCATCTCACGTCGCCATTGCTCGCGTAGCATTCGATGGGATTTAGATTAGCAATATGCATTTATCCATGAGAATATGAGATAACATGATCAATAGATTTTTAAATTGATAAATTTTCCATTTCCACAGCGGCTCTCTCTCTCTCTCAACTTTCTTTTAACTTTCAAGTGCTTGGTCGAAGGTGGGGAGAAAAGAAAAGCTCCCTGTCAACTCTCCCCCACACTAGCTGCTCTTCACCTGCTTTTGCATGGGGAGTCGTCCGCACCGGCGCCTTTGGAAGAGCATGCATATTATAAGGGAAGCTGGTCAGAACAATTTATATAAAGAAGAAGAAGAACAATTTAAAATCCCCTCCCTACCCCCTGCTTTCTTTCTCACACACAAAATTTTCCGGTAAGGTGTTTTTGTTTTTTAAAACTCATAAATTAGTTCCTTCCATATTTTAGTAGAATATTTCCGAGTTTGTGATGGCTACTTAACCCATAAGATATAAGTGATGTATTTTTATTGATTACAGGTTATATTTGATGTGATCAAAATTTAAGGAATATACACGATAATATGATAGTTTTCCTGGGTATATATGTATTTAACTTAAAAAAAGAGCTCTTCCCCTCTCTATGTCTCTCCCCTTTGGAGTGAGGGCATTTTAGTCTTTTTAGCCCTTTTTACGATTTTGTTTGCATAGTAAGGAAATATCATCCAAATTCCGATGGCATATTAACTGTAGGGATATAACTGATTAAGTTTCATAAAATTAGGGGTATATATTATAATATCTAGATTAATTTCAGAGATATATATATATATATATATATATATATATATATATATATTCGAATATGACATATGTCAGAGGCATACATATAAATTTTCCTTCGAAATTTTTCACTGCAGCTTATGCTTTGCTGAGCCTGACCCATGTCAGGCCCAACTCTTCCAAAATGGGCTCAGATATTAAAAAAATATTAAGGTCATCTATTTTTTCACTTGGAGTTAGGGCTTGGAAAAGTGTTAAGTTCGAAATTATCTACACCAATCCATGTCCGGCCCAACGACACCTCCATATTTACGGCGAAGGCAACCACATGTTCCCTTTTATTGGTTGTTCAATGGCTATATGTAATCTTCCTCTCTTTTGTACACCACCATCGGTTGCCAAAGGTAAGGCCTACAATAACGTAGCCTGTTGGACCCTTCATCGACGTGCATGGCAGCTATATAGATTTTACTGGGAACAGAAATCCTTACAAATTATGTCCGAATTTTATATCCGTATAATATTCGTTCTCACATGATAGCGGATCTTTTGCCACATAAAACACAACTCTCTGTCACATGAATTGGTCTCTCTAAACGTTGTTATGTCACTGTTCTACAACATGCATGGGTTACAGCTCGGAGAACGAAGCCTACGATATGGTTTTGTTGCATAAGGGACATCTTTGTCATTCGTTAGAAGTTATGCAAAAAAGAAGAAGCAAAGAATTGGGTAATGTTTGTTTCAATTATTATGATTTAATCATGCCTAATCATCTTATTTAAACTAACATATGATTAATACATGACTTGACAACACAGGACGAGTACTGAAGGAGAAGCCACTACCAGCAGACACTCCATTTATAACATGCATAGATGTCGGGTTGGCAGCATTCACATATGTTCTATTATATCTATCATATGTTTCTATGTCGTAGAGATTAATTAACAAGCCTCATATATATTACGTACATCTAAACTGAAAGTATGAAGTTTTGGTGAATCTGCTAACAAGTTTAGACCCATCTTTACAACCTAATGAGCAGAGAGATGAAAGAGATCATGTTTCAACCATGTATCTTGATGAAGTCGATGAGAGCGCGAAGGTTTTGGTGTGCCGACCGACCTCTAGGAGCCCAAGTCAGGGACTTAAGGTGCTAAAGTAATGCGACGAAATAGAAATCCATTCTAAGCCGAAGTTAACCTAGCTTATAAAGACAATTAACTCTGAAGAAGGTATTTTTGGAACCGATCTTTTTGACAATCAAATCAATTTGCTCGACTTAATTCAGCCTAAAGGAAAAAGTGTTGATAGAGAGAAGAAAGAGTGCGGAGCTGAATTATATTGAGAAAGATTTATTGCACTTTAGGAAAATGCAGTAAGTGCAATCAACCTAGGATGACAGTCCATGTGGCGCCACATGGATTGTCAGGTGGTTTTTCTTTTTCTCTTTTTTTTTGAAATCTAATTGTTTTTTAGCCTAACCCATCTATTTTGGAGTCCAACTCATCTATTTTGGAGCCTAACTTTTTATTTTGGAGCCTAAAAAATAGTTTAGCTCCAAAACAAAAGATAAGTTGGGCTCCAAAATAAAAAATTGGATTCCAAAATAGATGAGTTGGGCCCCAAAATAGATGGGTTAGGCTCAAAAAAAAAAATGACCTGACAGTTCATGTGGCGCCACATGAGCTGTCATCCTAGATGGATTGCACTTACTGCACTTTCTTAAAGTGCAGTAAGTCTTCTCATGTTTTGGATGACTGTGTTCCTTTATTTGACAACTTGAGTATGTTAACCTTCTTTTGAAGATAGCTAGAAGTATAGAGGAAAAACGAACATTCGATATATGACTAAAGTCTTTTTAAGAGTTTTTTACGGCCCCTTCTCCATTTTCTTATTCTTCTAAGAGTCCTTACAGGACTAGGTTTATCGAACCTAGTCTAGAAGACCTATATATCATATGTAAGTCGTAAACGATCTATAATATAATTATGGCCACCATATATGATTATTGGCACTAAAATACTATTATTAGAATAGTCATAATTTATTGGAAAGAGAGAAATATCTATTATATTTATAATAATAATGCCATCTCCACACATCACCTCAAAATTTTGGGTTGAATAGTCAATTCAATATTAAATCTCAATATTGTATAGAGCACAAGGTATGATATTGAGTTGCGCACCCCATGTTTATTGTTCCCGTGACAAAATTTAAAATTGACCTACATGTGAAAGGACATGTTAAAATAATCTCATATCAAATAGGGACAAAATTATTTTGTGTTTATAATAATGGTGCTCTCTCTACTTAATTATCATCTTAATTAAGATTTTAAGTTAGAAAACCTAATCCAATATTAAACCTAAGTAACGACACGTTGAAGAAGTAGAATATGAGAAGGAGGTGGGTTTTTTTTATATATCATTGCCGGAACTTAGTCCTGTCTTGCGGCAATTACAGAATCCTGAGTTCACAAACTTATGACCTACACATCAAGATCGAGGAGGACATCCATATGGTGTGATAAAGATTCCCAACAAACAAGCCTGCCTCAGCTAGCAACATTGTGGTCAGCGGCTCTCTCTCTCTCTCTCTCTCTCTCTCTCTCTCTCTCTCTCTCTCTCAACTTTCTCTTAACTTTCAAGTGCCTGGTCGAAGGTGGGGAGAAAAGAAAAGCTCCCTGTCAACTCTCCCCCACACTAGCTGCTCTTCACCTGCTTTTGCATGGGGAGTCGTCCGCACCGGCGCCTTTGGAAGAGCATGCATATTATAAGGGAAGCTGGTCAGAACAATTTATATAAAGAAGAAGAAGAAAGAAAAACAAAACCCACCCACTCCCCATGCAAAGGACCAAACGGGACAAGGCAGGGCCTTTTCTTTGTCTCCTTTTTCTTGACCAGAGAGCTGCACACACAAGCATGAAGCATGCCTTGCCGCGTGCCCCCACATCATGACATGGCACCCCCCACAAACCCCCATTTAACGAGAAGAAATCTGATTTTTATACATATATATATATATGTGTGTGTGTGTGTGTGTTCTTGAGATGGGTATTTTACGGGTGATTCATGTGCATGATCAAAGCCACTACGGGGTACGTGTGGCATTGCATTTGCAAGATCCAGGGGTCCAACAAGAACAAGTCTCTTAATTTCGAGGTTAATTTTGACAAGTGTTCTTGAGGTCTATATATGCATGGGTGTACGTTAATATTGTGCAGATCAATCGATATAACAAATTAGTACTACGGGCCGGGTATTAATGCATGCATGTGGGTGATGAAAATTAAAGAGTCAAGTCTCCGCATCTGTTTTGCAAGATATGCTGGGTTTTATGGAGGGGTGGAAAATTAAGTCCTCCCGATTTAGTTTGGTCTAATTTTATGTGTAAATAAGGTTTCGATCGAAAGGGTGAATAAATATGGATGGATGGATGGATATGATCTTGATCAACAAGAGTCGATCAGAACATCTGAGACGCCCTGAGATAGTTTGTAAGTTGTGTTATGGGGGTTTCCAGGCAGGTCGGCTAAATTGAGGATGGCCGATCGCATTTGAAGATAGTCTGACATTCCATAGCTTTGGCTACTCGGCTTGAATATCACCTCGGATGAGAACCGGTTCGGATCGGCGGAGTCGACGAGAATGACGAGGCGTCCGAACTAATCAAGGTATTCTCATCAAGTTGGACCTCGGATCAGCCGACCTCAGTAAGGTCATTGGCCGACATCTTACCTACGGCCTCACCAAGTATGTCAACTACAGCTCTGGTCTATAACGTCCCGGGCGTCTACAGTTCGGCCCAGGCAGTCTTGCGAATCTGACCACAAGGGAGCTCACCGTTTTGCACCTCGGATCATCGAAAGCTTGGTCTAGCCGACCTGGAGCTCGACCCTCTCATGTGCCCCATCACAGCCCACATGGTCAACAGGCGAATAGGGCAACGACCGAGAATCACGGAACCGCAAGCCACGGCCATTAAGACCGCGATCTCAGCAATCAGGCCTACAGGTGGCAACCACGATCATCGCAACTCAGCAGAAGTAACGGCACCCAATTCGGCGGGAATCTCGGTAACTCCCAGCGAGATTGACGGCTCGTCCAACTCACACGTACGTGTCCTAACACTATATAAAGGGTAGACACTCCACAGGCAAAGGTACGCTATTCTCCCCCATGCTACGCCATTCTGCTCGGCTAGCAACTGACTTGAGCATTGGAGTGTCTCTCCGCCGAGCCCACTCGGCGGGCTTTGCAGGTCAGGTCGGGAGGTCGGGAGCAACTTCGCACGTCGGCCAAGCGCGCCTCAAAAGGATTCATCGACTTAGTTGTCTCGGCTCCATCTGACGAGAAGCACCTCAACGATCACCTCGACTGGAGCCTAGCTATATGTTACTATAGCAGTAACAAGTTGCATGCCCACTAGCTAATAAAATCTTACAAGGACACCAACATGAGTGGAGTTACTACAAAATTATGAGAAAAGTTTTGTCTACTATAAGGGAGTGCTCGAAGCATTGCTAGGATATTATAAACAACATAAAGAAGGGAATAGAGAGAGAGAGAGAGGTGGGTGAAGGGGGAGTTTGACCGTGATGGTGTCACCCAAGTCAACGGTTGCAGACACACAATAATAAGAGACGACTAATAAGAGGTATACCAACCTTTAGCTCCGTCCGCGCGGGCCGCTCCAGCTATCTCGCTACGTAGCTCCACGACTGCCAAACTTTTTCGTTCCTTTCTTCTTCGTTCGCGTGCCAGCGACAGCGAGCGGGGAGCAGCGGCCGGCGCATGCCGTTCGACTGGGGTGTCCGCCCCGCCATCATCTCCCTTCGCGACACCAAGATGCGGATGCCACCCCTCCTCATCATTATAACCATGCAACACACACACATATATAAATATAAATATATATATATATATATATATATATATATTAATTGTGATTCGTTGGACGAACATGTTCCCATCTAATTGGGTGGCCTGTCGACACAGAAAGATTTTCTACAGGCTGAGCGGATAAATTTTCTATCCATTTTCGGCACAAAATTGTCCCATATCTTAAAATCAATTTTTGGGACAATAGATCTAGACATGGGACTTGGGCAAGTAAGTTTTTTACCCACTGAATGAGTATATTATAAAACTTTGCTCGTATCCGTGACACCACACAAATAATTTAAGATATATATAATGCAGTGGACAAAAACAGCGTGGATGATGACAACTATGATGACATGACGTTATTGGTCTTCGATGATGTAATTGGCGACAGTGGACGATCACAGATGGCATGCCACTCCAAGTCCGCATAGCACCCCGTCTTGCGCCACGCAAATTGTCATTCCCGTCCAATCAAATTGTAACACTTTTTTCTCTCTACATAAATATATATATATATATATAATTTTCTTTTGTTTGCATCCCTTCAGATGTGGTATCGCTTGAGTTGTGGAGTCAGGTTTTATTTTTATTATATTGCGATCTAATAGGGTCCTTTAGATCAGCTTTGAAAAATAGTTAAGTAACTTCTAATTATTTTATCCTAGAGTTGCTTAACTCAAAAAACTATTTATTTTTTTGACCTAAAAAATAGGTTTTTGGATAAGAACTCGATTAAGTTATCCAAGTCTTTTGACTTGGGTAGGTTATTCACATTTTTAATAACCTCATTTCTGTTGGGTAAAAGTGGCTTTAGGAGAGTCAATTCTAAGAATGGGAGAAAAGAAACACAAAAGTTTGATAAAGTAAAAAGTGTATAAAAAAGTGTGCAAATCTTGTCTCTTATGTGAGGACTTTAGTCTCACATGAGAAATCTAAGGAGATGTAGAGCTTCGTAACCCCAAATATCTATGAGACTATGTCTTATAGACAAAGGTGGGGGTATGCTGGACCATCTCACACACACGCGCGCGCCGGGCCGGGCCGGGCTGGGCAGGCGCGGGCATGTGATGGTGTGGTCCTGTCGGCTTGTCTTGGTACCTGTATTAGCTCATGCGGGCGTGGATGTCTCATATAGCGATTAGGGTCTCCCTAATCGCGGTTACTACTGTTGACACGTCGTTTGACTCCCCAAGGAGGAACCGCTCGCTGCGCTGTTGCTCCTCTCTCTCTCTCGCGTCGGACTGTTGCTCTGCGAGGTCGTCGCTGGCCGCTCTTCCGTTCGGGTGTGCTGTCGCTCACCGGCGTTCGGGGCACCGTGGTCGTCGTCGTTCTACGCTCTCTCCGGTGTTCGGTGCATGCTTCCTGCCCTAGTTTTTTTGTAGTAGAGGATTAGGTTTCCGTGTAACATTCGTCTTTCGGAATCGATCTTGTGCGAGAGCGATTCCGTGTCTCGTGGTTGTACCATGGGAAAAGGTCGTCGGGCCCCAATCGCACCGTATAGTGGGGGCGATACTTTCTCTAAGGCGAGTTCCATTATGGAACGCCTCCGCAGTTCTGCTTCTGTTATTAATTATTCTGTAATCGCCATGCTTATGATCCATTATCTCATGTTATATTTCTGTTTTCGGGGTGTACCTATGAACATTTACTTCTTATTGCGTTTGCCATACGATTTGCACTGATCTCTGTGATGATGAATTGCCTTGAATTATGCCATATACCCACTGTTCTAACAACAATTTCTACCCAACCCACCTTAGTTAAGAAAATTAGGCTTCCAAAATGTAAAAAGACTTTAATCATCTTTTTACCCATGGACGGACGCAGCACATGTCCAGTGGGGTCACGTGATTCCACTGATTTTTTTTTTTAAAAAATAGTCATTTAAACTGTGAATTTTGAGGATGACTCCATTGGAATCGACGGTGTCCAACCCCAAAAATTTATTTTTATTGAATTTTTTATTTTAAATATAAATTTAAATTATTTATTTTATTATATAATAAATAAATTATATAATATTAAAATATAATTTAAATGATCCCACTGATCAAAATTTCTGCGTGCTTTTGTCCTCCCTTAATCCCACCTTTAATCTTTTGACTTGGGTAAGTTATTCACCTTTTTAATCCTCTATAACCTCATTTTACCCAACCCACCTTAGTTAAGAAAATTAGATTCTCAAAATGTAAAAAGACTTTAATCATCTTTTTGCTCTCCCTTAACCCCACTTTTACCCGCTACTAAAGCGGCGCTTAAGAATATTTTATCATTGGGTTAAGTTTTATCTGTCTTTCATAGAATGGTGTAGCCTAATCAAGGTAATGGGGGCAGGGATATATACGATGCATGGGTTAACTATACCAAACGTCATTAAGCGATGGGATATGTTGCAACCTAATGATAGCACATGATGTTTGAATATTATCTAGTCAATATTCGAATACCATTGACAGATATCAGAATATCAGTTCGAAATATTCGATCATTATCAAAATATCAAGTGTGATATTCGAATATAGTACTCTGTGATATCTGAATTACAAATCGAAACGTAAATAGGGTGCCTGGGGTTTAAGATAACGCTAAACTAGGTTAATCATAAGATATATATATATCCCACTACTTATAAAAAGGGTTGAAGTGATCCCATCGTGTGAAATGAGATTGGTCTAACATGAAGGCAGAGAGACTGGATTAATATATCCATAGCGAGAAACACGGATCTTCCAAAAAAATAGTGGGGTGTCGTGGTGGTGAACCACCAATCGCTCTTGGGACCTGGTAAAGGTTCTGATCTCATTCTGTCCCATGTTTACATGGTTTATCAAACAGTCTGAAATCCAAGTGTATAACTATTTTAGATGGCAGCCATCTATTTTTAATTAGTGTTATCAAACAGGCTTTTAATTCAAAAGAAATCTATCTTTTGCAAGGACCCAAGAAAAATCAAATCACAAAGATTTATGGTAGCATGTGATTATAACAAAGATTTGCCTCTGTTTGTTAGTTTGTTTCTGTCATATATTATCCCCTTGAATTCATAGAGACTGATCAGTGGGAGAAAGGCAAGACTATTAACAAGAATGTGGACAATATAAATAAACCAATGTGCCAAACATGTAAGTTTAAATCATCAAAGCTATGTAACTCCCATTGTCCAATCCCTCCATGATTTTTTTTGTCCTCTAGTCATTAGTGATGGGGATTCTCCTCTAGCAAAAAGATGGATACAATGTAAGGTAGATAATTAAGAGGGTCTTTCTTTTTCAGTAGGTAATGTGAGGGCTACCACCCTAAAACCAAAGTTGGCCGATGGATACAATTGTACCGTGCAGGGGACCATAAAATTTATAGCATAGTATGGCATGGCCAACTATGCCTAGAAATACCCCTCTATGCCCCTTGATCGTACTGCCAACCCCCAAGCCTGCCTCCCCCTTCATCGTCCCCCTCCCCTACATATCTTTTTTCCCTACTGCCCTTCACTGCCTTCACCAACTCTTCCGCCTCTAGTTGCCGCCCTCTTTCACCACCACCCCTATTAATCTTAAACCCTAGGACCTCACCATGCCAACAACTCATTCCTTGGATTTGCCTAGTCACCCTCCATCTTACAAATCTCCTTCCACGCCCACCCTCCACGTTTTGCTAGTTTGATCCTCTCTAATACTACTATCCACCACCTAAATCTGCAACCCCCTCACCCTCTAACGCGTTCAAAGTCAGTTAATTCGTCTCTACCCCGTAGTTCTCCACTTGTAAATATACTTTATAGTACCCCTGGACTGGGTCCAAAGTAATCTTATTGGATCCGACCCGGATCGGCCCACTTATAGTATGGAAGAAGAAGAGGTAAGACATCTCTAAAGAGAAATTTAATCTCATATCGAAACTCACATACTTCTCCTATTTAACGCCACATTTAAAAAGACATCAACATTTTCAAGTAAGAGGGAGGATAGGTGTCAACTAGACATGGTCCGCTCAAGTAAACTCGCTCTCTTCTTAACTCTCTTCTTGAACCAAGTTCTTTCTTTTGTTGATTTGACTGGCGAAGGGTCGTCCTCTAACCCCTCATCCTTTGAACCGACTATCTAGTAGGTCAAGGGAGTAGTCGAGAGTGGGCTAGGATCTTATTTTATTTCCTCATCTTAACCACGCAAGATCCAAACTTGAGTCTATATATAGTAGTCGTCTCCATCGAGGTCTGAGAGTGAGATCAAACAAATCATATCGGCTCTCTTGATTTTTGGGATCATCACATTCTGGTGTTGACCTCGACCTGGGCTTATTAGCATGTGTTTGTTATTGTGTAATTTTTTTTGTCCAGGTGCAGCCTATCAAAATAGCTTCATGTGTTCGCACCTTTGGCAAGCAAGTTTCTAATCTATCAGACTTGGGATTGCCTTAGATTAAGAGCCATTTTGATAAATTGATAGTTTATCTACGAATAAGAATAAAATAACTCAATTTATGACATTTTTTATTTGGTCAAATTATCTAAGTTGGTAATTTTATAGGAGAGAGATAGAGTTATCAAGATTTATCATCAATAACAATGATAAAAAAATCTGATAAATTATCTAAATTATCAAAATAATTTTTATTTAACTAGATTAATAAATCTCATTATCAAGAGTTGTATGATTATCAAAAACGACCCTAACTTTAAAGCAGATGGACAAGCTTGTATTATGGAGCTTCTTTGCACATTACATCGATCTGTGTGTGTCATCTAAGTTTTTTTTGCGCATAATAGATAAGCAACCCTTTCTCTTATAGCAGGATTGATCATTGTTGTGTGTGTGCAACTCCGGCTCACTGGTCGAAGTCTGCTCCATGTTGTACCAGCTCAGTTGATTTCTCCTTCTAGGTGAGTATATATGATATATTTCCATCTGTACCTTGCTAGATTCCCTCTTTCACTCGTAGTTTCTAGCCCTATGTTTGCCTCTGTTGCTCGTCTTTTACCCCCCACCAAAAAAAAGCAATATGTCCTTCTATTCTATCTATCTATGTGATGTTCTATACAATAGTTGGGATTAATTTAGTAGAAATACGCATTTTACTGTCAAAAAAAAATGAGGGCAGAGATTTGAACTTGGGTCATTATGACATAGGCCTTAACCATTGAGCAGCCAGTACTCCTTGTGTATGATGAAAGGGTCTATTAAGTGAAAGGGTAATTGTCTTATCTACAGCATAGTAGCATATAAAAGGGGAATAAATTTATGGGGTGGGATGATGCACAATAATTTAAAAGGTAAATTAGTTAGGAGTTCTTATCGGATGTTTAATTTATTTTTAATCTTTGATAGAGTTATAATTTATTACAGTAAATGTTATTTTATATTGAGCATATATTAAGTCTTATAATAATAATAATTTTTTATTATAGTTAATTTTTTTAATTAAATTACTCTAACTTAAAATTTAATATCCAATTTTATTTCTACGAAAACAAAATGTAGGCGATATGTGGACATGACATTTCTTAGAAGATGACAGGTGTATATATACATAAAACACATAGATAATATTTGAAAATAGAGTTTAAAATATTTGCAAAATATCCACTCCCTCATCCTATTCGAAGGTCAAGGAAAACACCATTTTCTTGGATCTGATATATTGGTACCTTCTCCATCCTTGTCATCCTATAATATTATATTAAACATTGATGTGACCCATCAGATCGACCTAGTTGAGAGGACAGGATGACCACGGACGGCTGGAGATGGGTTCTTGAAAAAAAAGTGTTTGGCTAGTCTTTCAATTTTGCTCTCACTTGTAAGATAATTAGTCATGAGATAGGATTCTCCAAATCAATTCTCTAACATTCAAGTCAATAGAGTGAATGTGTTTGGTCTAAGAAAGAAGTAAAGAATTTTGATAATAAAAAAAAGATTCTTAATTGAGCTATGTTTGATTAACATGTGTTTGGCTCGATTTTATTTGTGAACCTCTTAACACTTTGATGTACGATGAAATATCCAACCAATGAAACTATTTCTAATGTACTTGCTCATATACAAATATGAAATACCGTCTTTTTTTACAAGAGAAGTTATCACCAAGACCACATTTAATACTTCAAATATTGTAAAAATCAAGCATCCTTCCATGAGAATCCTGTTCAAATTATGTGACATAATTATTTATAATGTTACCCACTATGCAATCTACATCAAATGAAAAATTCTCTCTCCCTCTCCTAGCTAAAATATTAATAGGTAACAATTTTTGTGCCATAAATTGCCATAAAACAATCATAAAAACGGCGTACCCGTTATATTTGTCATGCCCTAAATCCCTTTTTAAAATGCCCTAAATCATTTAGGATGTTCTTATTGTACTTAAGAGTGTGCTACATATCATTATCGGACTTAGAACTAAAATTGGGGACGTAAAATTTTGTAAAAAATTTAATAAATATTTTCTTTCAAAATTTAATACTATTATTTTATTATTTTAACTCATAATTATTTTTTACTGTTTTAAGTCACCCCAAAATTGCACTATTACCTCACGGGGACATCTAAATTTGGAGGTCCCCACCGTGTCAATGACCCACACTCACATGGGAAAGTCCTGCTGCACGCAGGAGCACTGGGTTACCCCAACCACCGGTGAGCGTACCACCCCCCCCCCCCCCCCCCCAATTAGAATCCCATCTTTCCCACCGTCCACGCGTTAACCATCCATGGTCCCGGCCGCTCTTTTGGAGCGACGCCCAACGAGTCCGACCGAATGGAATGTCACCGCCTGGCGGTGAGCGGAACAGGACCAGTTCATTAAAGCCGGGTAAGACCCGGGGAAGCTTCCCGATTTGGCCGGCTGCCCGCCGTCTGATCCGTGGGCTCGCTTGCCTTTTAACTTACTTTAAATGGGGCCAACGGTGGGCCTCGGTTAGGGCTTGGGGAAGTTTCTTGATTTGGCGGTTTTTGCCGTGGGCCGTCTGATCGGTGGAGTTTATGGCTCCCGTCACGGGATTCCGGTTCCGGAATTAAATGGGTCCACGGGCTCACGTGGAGTGTCGCGGGGGTCTGCTGTGGGCCCCGCGTGGGGCTCCCCTTAAATCGGGCGGCTGCGGTGGTACGCATAATTGGTGGGGTCCCGGTCCTCGTGTACCCGATGACTGTTTTGGTGGGCCGCGTTTTTTTGGATCTTAGTTCCGGGTCCGGATCTGGATCCGGCGGCGGCAGGTGGGAAAATGGGATCTTTTAAAATGGGTGAAAAAGGGGGGGGGGGGGGTAAAAAACAAGGGCTAAACTATATCGAATGAAAAAAACTTGGGGCAAAGTTTATTGCTCCTTGTGAGGTGAGAAGTGCCTGCCTAAGGTTAGTATACCATATTATATTGGCATGGTACACTCTATCATGCCGTATGTAGCAGATCTAGTTTCCACAACACATTCGCTGTTGTTTTTTATTTTTTATAATTAAAATTTAAAATTTTTTAAGTCAAATTAGATCAATACAATCTATATATATTACTAAAACTCAAACCTAACCCAGCTAATCTAGGAAGCCACGTCATCACCTCTTCCCACTCTCTTTCTCTCTCCTCTCACCCACTCTCTCTACCTCTGAATCGTTGCTTCTTCTATATTTTCTCTTCCTATGTATTTTCTCTCCTATTTTTATTTATAAATACAAACTGTCTCAAGCACGTCTCTCTTAACTCCTTCTGATAGACCATGTGTCATTACCGTTAAAAGGGCCATTTACGCATCGTTTTAAAAAAAAAAACACCTCCCACAAACAGACGTCCTTTTCTTCTCTTAACCCACTTCTCTCCCAACGGTCGCCGATCTCTTCCAACAGGCATTCTCTCCCTCTCTCTCTCACGTCCCCACCTCTTCTTTCTGTAACAACGGTCGCAGCGTCGCCGTCGCAGTCTCGCCGTCACAGTCGCATCTTCCGTGCATCGCCGTCGCCGACCCTGCTCGCTCGCCCCCGACGTCTGCCGCACACGCGTCGCCACCATCAGCCAGTCGACACGTACGCCGCCCTTCGTGAGCACGTCGCCCCCGCCGATCGCGAGCTTACGCTGCCATGCTCACTTCCATGCGGTGGAGCAAGAGGCATCACCACCAGTTCTCCCCCCTCTATGCTGCTGTACTGCTTGCCGCGTCGCCCTCTTCGGCCCCAGCACGCAGCCCTGCCGCGAACCCGCATGCCTGCCCCCTGCGAGGCCGCACGCCTGCGCCGTTGTGTCGCCAGTGCACCGCCAACCCGTCGTCGGCCATTCGCCTGGGCCGCATCCGCTTACACCACAGCCGACCGCGCCACCTCAGCAGCTGCGCGCTCCGCCACGTCTGCGTTTGCCGACGCCGTCGCCGCGAGCCAGCACTAGGCGTCGTCGTTCCCCGCGCTGGCCTCACTGTTCGGTCGCCCTCTCATCCCCCATTGCGCCACCTCCGCGGTGCTGAGCGAACCCCATCTCTCCATTCGTGTTCCTGTAAAAAGTCGGTGGTCAAAACCCCGTTATTAAAGTAACACCCGAGTTCCAATGCAGTGCAAAAAGCAATCCATCGTGCATATGTGGTTTATACCATATTTTTAAATTTATTGCTTGCATACCTTTTGCCCAAATACAATGGTTTCCTGCTTGCAGCGTTACATCATAAATGCATGCATTAATCTTTACGTGCCAAGTATCTTTCTCTGTTTTTTCTTCTCTATATTTCAGTTTGTCATATACATTACAATCTGAAAGCATATATAAAGATTTTAGGAAACAATGTATTAGAGGTTCTGTAATTTTACTTTGTACATCATATGTTGAATAATTGTTAATATTATTTTAAGATTATTTTATTGTTAACATTATTAGTAATTATGTTATTACTAAATTTTAATATAATAGTATAGATGTTCTATTGGATTAGTTTTTTTTACTGTGTTCCATTCAACGATATATACATTATACAAATAATATTTGAAAAAAAATTCACCTAAAAAATTGTAACTATGTAATGTAGCTACAGTGTATGTTACTGTAGCTACACAGCTACGACAAGTTTATATGTATTTTTCTTTCTTAATTAGCTTTTTTCCCTCCTTTAGCCAGGTGGCTTACAGCTTAGTGAGTCATTCTTCTTGCTTGAGTCAGTTGACTATAAACGGAATCTATCATGTGAGTAAGAATAAATGGTATTATTATTATGGTTTTTTGGATGCATATAGTCTTCTATATTTAAATCTCTTTGATTTGTACTTCATATATTGGGGGTCAAGTGGGAAATTTGTTTTGTTTTGTTTTGACACTATATTAGTTAAAGAATATTTCATTAAAAGTTATTTTATTCTAGAAAATACAATAATAAGAAAGTCATTGAACTTTGATGACAAAATGATTGATAATTTGTGATAATATTTTTATAGTAAACATTATATCTCTAATATCTCTATTAGAAGAATATTATTAATTTATTATAAAATTTATTGTTTAATTATTCTACTTATTTTCACATTTTTAAATATATTTAATTAACAAAAAATTTAAAATGAAAATTATATATTATAAAATAATAAGAATATTTATTTATTAATATATTTTATAATAACTGCCGTGCATCGCACGGATAGCCATCTAGTTTGATATAATACGGTTATCCAATTTTTTCGATTCGATAAATCTTGGTCTACCTTTACATACATAAGTGGGGCTGGTCTGAAGACTACATCTATGTGGACCTTGCCCGCATATTTGTTGGGTGGATAATTAAGGCAGCAAGTCCTTGAAGTAAAAATATTTAATTTTAATTGGATACTGCTTCAAGATTTTTAGTCATTATCTTCTTAGTAAACTCGTCATTATTTTTCGTATAAAGTTGCATCGCAAATATGCATAACATTAGACAGAGTGCAATCTAAGTTGACTATTGACTTGACCCAACTTAACGTTTTAAAAGTGTGAGTCAGGGTCAATAAAATTTCAAAAACGAATCTACTTCAATTCAAGTTATTTCAACCCGAACTTTCAAATGAGTCAAATTAGGGCCATAATATTTGACTCAAATTCACCTCAATTCGGTCCGATTGTGAGTATAACTGAGACTGATCCACCTTGACTTGTTTGGGTACAAGAGTGAAGTACCGAGTTATTTATACTAGGACCAAACAAAATTTCTCAAATGAAAAGTCAAGTAATATTAATTAAAATTTATGACTTGAACCCCCAAATTGAACACACACTCACTACCATCTTTTTAAAACAGCACCACTCAGGGTTTTTTCCTTTTTCCATTGTGGGTGGGATTAGACGGACATATAACAAATGGAGAGAGAGAGAGAGAGAGAGAGAGAGAGAGAGAGAGAGAGGAGAGAGAGAGAGAGAGAGAGGAGAGAGAGAGAGAGAGAGAGAGAGAGAGTTAAGCTGTGAAAAAGTTCTGCCTATCAAATTGGTACTTATCTCATATTTCTAAATTGCATTGTATTTGGAGTTTTACGAACTACAGGGTACGGTTGAGTCAATCGACTTATAATTAGTGAGTTAAATTCCAACGATGTCTCGACCTTCGAGAATCTCCTTAACGTCATCTCCACTTCTACTCACAAGGAAGTCGTCTGATTTGTCAGGGGTAGGGTTGTAAACGGATTCAAATAATATCTAAATTAAAATTAAATTCATATTCAATTTTTTAAGTATTATTCATTTACAAATATTCGATGGAGTAGATTTTTGATATGAATATTATTCGGATAATAAGCAGAGTGGATACGAAAATAGTTGATCCGCTTTGAAATAGAGTTATTTTTTATCATTCGATCCTAATCTAATGATCCATATATAATACATAAATATATAATATATCTAATGTTAATCTTTTGTTTAGAAAATATTTTGGACATTTGTACTTTTAAAAAAATTATAATTTTTTATTTTTAGATCACTTAATATCTTTTATTAAGTTTATATTTTCAAAGCGGATAATAATATTCGTATCCGCTTCGAATTTGAAAATTATATGATTAAATTATCCACTTCGTATTCAAATTGTATTCGAGCAGATACGAATAATTCGATTACCTATTCGGATCGGAACCAAAAAATTCATATCCGCTCCGTATCCGCTTCGTTTACAGCCTATTAGGGGGTGCTCGATAGAGTCTTGCTTAGACTCTCTCTCCAACTCGCTCGTTAGTGGAGAGAGTGCTCCCTACACTCTGCCAATTTCTACTCCATGAAGACGATGGGGTTGCTCTACTTAGGAGTGTAAAAAGTCTTACATGCCCCACTCTGTCACCTTAGAATGTGGTTGACGATGCCACATCATTATCTGTAAAAAACATGTGCTGAAATTGATATATACTTCTCGTGATGAGAGATGCGCTAGCTGACATGATGGCAATGACCAATAGATAGAGGGAGTTGATGGCGATACACTTTCCCTTAATACAGAGAGAGGGAGATTATTGGGGGGGGGGGGGGCTGTATCGGAGGAGGTTTCCCCCCTTCGGCACAAGTATGAGAGAGAGAGAGAGAGCAGGGTCCATTAGAGGGGGCAGGGGATGCAAAGAGAGGGAGAAGTAGAGGGGGGGGGGTACATAAGAAGGTTAGGGAGTGAGAGATGTAGAGAGAGGGAGAAGGAGACAGTGCAATTGCTTTTGGTGGGGGGGGCGAAGGAGCAGTGTCGGATCCTCCTTATAGTCAGTGGGTCCACGTGACTCCACTGACTTGGAAGATGTGTCTTAAAGGAAGTAGAAATTCTCAATGTTTTAGGTGTGCAAATGAAAGGTGACTCCACTGAATTTAAGAGTGACCCTCTAAACTTAAGTGACCCCACTAAATTAATTTTCAAGATCCGCCACTGCGAAGGAGTGTGGTATATAATGTACCATATTACCTCACAAAAATTTGGTCCGATGCGATATTATCATATGATAAAATTTTCTCGAGAATTTAAATATTGTTTGAGGCTTTTGCATAGAAGATTAGTTGTATAAGAATCTTTCTTAAATATAAGAATTCTTCTTAAATATATATTTATAGATATAGCTATTTTACAAATATAAAATACCTTGAGAGATTCAATCGTCACCTATAGATATCAAAAAGATGTCTGAAATACTTTTTTTACTTTTGTATATATATATACTTGCTAAAAAAAGATATTAAAAGTGTATTCAAAATATATTCTTAACTTCTATCATTAGAAGTTACGATAGGTTCTGACTTCTGAAAATATCTTCGATCTTAAATAAGATACATGTCTAAACATAATTTAAAAATAATTCTCACACAATTAATCTTTTAAGAAGAGCATTTATACAAAATAACCCAAAGATATGTTTTTTTTACGGTTTCGATTTCAACGGAGGGGAGGTGAAAACGGTCGCTTCGCGTACGGGCGATATCCGTGCGAAATACGACAGCGCAGGTGTCGCGGCATCCCTCGTTCCGGCGCGGGATTCCTTCGTCCACCACCCATCACATTCGGACAGATGACGTCAGCAGCCAGCTAGCTGCTGTCACCGACTAGGGGTAAGACTGTTTGAAACCTACCATTCGGTGAGAAACTTACCCAAAAAAGGAAAAATATAGTATGGGTGAGAAATGCAATACATATAAAGAAACTCTTGGGGTGGCATAACTAATATTAATGTTGATGAAACAAAAAATGTTGCATTAAAGTTCCAATCTCGTCCGTTTCTATCATCTTTTGGGAAAACTAGTTAATTACATCTTGGCAAAATAGGTTGCAGGAGGAGCGCTTCTAGTATGTTAAAAATGGGAGAAATATTTATCGTAACAAATGTAATAAATTTTATGTGACAATTACATGACATTTATATGACATCACACCACGTGAGATAATAGATAGTGTGGACAATGAGATTCAAAATAATTATTTTAAAGTCTAAATTTATATTTTAAAGTGTAAAGTTATATTTTAGAGTTTATCTTATTATTAAAAAATTAATTAATATTTTAAATTTAAAAATAATATATTAAATCTAATCTTTATAATTTAAATTTTAAAATTCAATTGTCAATATGTCGATCGTTGATCATTGTCAACTATCGATCACCCCGTGCTCCCACGTGACATCTCATTTGACACAACGTGAATTATCATACTACTATCTAAATACAGTAAATACATTTAGATAAATACATTAATTTTTTCTTTAAAAATAGAAAGACCCATGTCGATCACCAAGTGCCTTAGGATAGTTCTATATCTAGCCAAGATCTTTTTGTGTTATGGGAGGAGATTGTGGAGTGATCCTAAAAGATGATTCAAAAGTTCCCATTGAGATCCTCATATAGTTGTTCTTGAGGGAAAAGAAAGTGAGATAATGCTGTCGGGTAAGATCCTATGGTTGGATCGATAAAAGATTAATCTTGTTAAAAGGAACTGGTTTTATATATTGGTATTATCTGTTGATATTAGATTTAATGCATAGTAAATATACAGTGTAACTCTGTATTGTTATATAAATAAAATTAGATTACATATATAATACAGAGAAAATAAGAAAGATCACAACATAATACGGGAATAGAATTATTATATGAATATAAAAATACAAGACCATAATAATATGATGCCAATGGATAATGAGCTACGTCATATCCATTATTTTAGAAAATTTTAAAGATCAATATATTCTAATACCAAACATATCCTAAGACAAAACTATGCTGATCTATTTGGAAGCTGACAGCTATAAGAGCCAACTCTATATTTACTGTCAAATGGTGGCGCAATTTTACTAAGATTGAGCAACTCAATGTTTTTATCATCAAGTGGTGACCTGGCGTTCATTCTCGAACCGTGATGACATGGCATTTTTTTATAACTTTTTTAATGTTGAAAAAACTTTGAGAAGCGACATTATTATGAGTTATTTTTAAGAAAGAACATACTTAAAAATTATTCGAGATAAATGTTCGTCTAATATCCGCTCTTATATTTATATAGAGCTATAAAAACCTTAAACCCTGTCTCATCCACCGTATCAAAGTTGGTACTCGTCCAATATCTATCCGGGTGGTTGTGTACTTGTTAGTCATTATTCTCAAAAATATTTTATCTGAAGAACAAACCCTCTCTTAAAGCTTAAACAGTGTAAGAAGTTTTCACTTCTCATTTTACACAGGAAGTTGAAAAAAAAAAAGAAGAAAAAAAACTGTGCATCGAACTCACTGAAATCATTACTCTAAATCATTTAGAGAGGTGATCCATATCAATCATCTAATCTGACTTTAGATTGGGACATCCTTGACACATTATGTCACACCATATGATGGCTAATCCCTTGTTCACCTTCACTCAGTACCGTGGGCTTTTGAAGAGAGAGAGAGAGAGGAGAGAGAGAGAGAAAGAGAGGATCTTTTTCTCTCTATCCTGAAAAGAGAGCCAGAGTTGGAACAAGGGAGGGGATAAAGAGAGAGACTTGAGTTAGAGAGAGAGAGAGAGGGTGTAGAGAGAGAGAGAGAGAGGAGAGAGAGAGAGAGAGGAGAGAGATTAAAGATGGGTTCTTACTGTTCCGTTTGCAGTGGCTCGAAGAAAGGGAAGCGTTTTCTCTTTTCCCCCGTCGTCTCCGGCGGTTAAAAAAGCGAGAAAATAATGATAAAACAAAAATATTAATGGGGGTGCGGTCACCGTGACAACAAACAGAGAGACAGTAAAGGTGGAGTTGGTGGGGACGTCTCGGGGGTGGGAGGGCGGTGACCGGAACCAGAAAAATCTTTCCCACTTCCCGCCCATCCCACCCCACTTGAAAAAAATTATATCCCGCAACAGTGGACAAAGAAGAAGAAGAAACGGAAGCAGAAGTAGCAGAGGGAGCAGAAGAAGGGAGAGGAAGAAGACGACTGCGAGGGGGAGTGAAGGAGAAGACTGTGGGGAGGGGAGGGGGAGAGGGAGGCGGGGGAAGGGGGGAGATGCGGTGGAGCCCCGAGGGATCACTCCGGCGTCCCTCCAGCTTGCAAGCAGGCGGCGGGCGGCGGCGGCGGCGGCGGCTGCGGGGGGGATGGACACTCCGGAGCGCGGGCAGCAGCACGGCGGGGCGGCGGTCTCCAGGGTCGAGGTAGGTTGCTGATGCGCCAGGGTTTGTGGGGCTTTCATGTGCGACTGCGCGTGTGCGGGCTGTGGTGCTTTGCTTGGCCTGTTTGGGGTGCTTCGTGGAGCACCACGGTGTTGGATCTGATGCGACTTTCCCCGGAGGGGAGGGGGTTTCGCGTGTTCCTTGATAGAGCGGCTTAGTGTGTCTCCACGGTTCTTTCTTGGGAGGATTTACCGGTTGTGGTTCTTGGTTTGGTTCTGAAAGAGTCCGCTTTGAATCAATTTTCTTTTACCTTTGTTTTTTTTCATCCTCTCCCTTTCACCTCCTCCCCCTCCCCCTCCCCCGCCCCCCCCAACACACACACACCCGAGATCTGAGGGAACTTGGCCGCAATCCCCCCCTTCGTAACAACTGCGTGGCCGCAATCCTCCCCCGTTTTAACAACTGCACCATAGAATTGATTCGGTTCCAAGTCTTGGCGTCCGTTGCAGTTCACCGTTCCTGTGTTTCCTCAAGTTTATATGCTATGCGCTTTTGAACTCATTTCACTTCTCGACCTAAGGCCGCGGTCTGATTTAGAAGCTCTTTACGAAGCATTGACGCATTCGCCCGTTTCTTTATTAGAATTCAGTGCACGAGAAATCCAAAGCGGCATGCTTTCGTTCTCTTATGTCTCGTAAATGGGGTCTCTTTTTGTGTTTATGCTGACCCTGATTCGAATATACCGTCTCTTGTTACTTTGTTTCTTGATTTTGTCATCTTTATTCTTGTTTCGAGACAATACTGTCGGTTGCTGCGTTTATTTCTTACCCGGCATCTTGTTTTTGCCCTTTGTTTGTTCTATTCATCTTACTTTAAACCTGTGCTTCTCCATCTGTCCCATCTTTTCTTTTGTGAACATTAGTTACATTACATACTCGCATCTGATGTTTCGTATGTTACATTAGTTTATCAAGATACTGCCTGTAATGTGGTTTTGGAAACATACCCCCTATTCTGATCAGATGCCTGGATTCAGTTTGGAGGCCGGAAGATGTGGTTTCATCTGATTGGCATAAAAACCATGCTACACTTGCAGGCCGATCTGCCAAATATCATTCTTTTTTTCCCTCAGACGGATGATAGATTTCTTGCAGTTCTAGGAAAGGCCATCCCTTGGCTACAAAATGCATGTGTATTCACTCTGATCTTTGCTTCACTTGCAGGATTCTCCCGTCTTCAATTACATCAGCAACCTTTCTCCAATCCAGCCTGTTAAGTCTGTACACATCACACAAACCTTCCATTCCTGGATTTCTCTTCAATTCCTTCAGTTTTTCTTCACCGCATTTGAGCACCCAGAAGAAAGTAGATTATCAATAAGTAACACTCTGGTAATGACATGACATTTTCTGTAATTTTCTGTGTCTTTATCAATCAACGCTCTCACTTCTTCCTCTTTGTTTGGTTTCAGATACCCTGTATTAGACTTGGCAGCAGCTGAGCTTCCCACTGACAATGGGGATGACAAGAAGATTACTTCTGGCATCTCAAATGTTGTCAAGCTTTCAGAATGCGTCATTGATGTGGAAGAAAACTGCGATGTAAAGTGCTCACTGAATGAGGCTACTGTTGACCCTCCCGAGGAAGGACCGACTCTTCCACTCAAGCTGAACTATTGTGGTAGCCCTAACCATAATACGTCACCTTGTTATGGCACCAAACTTGATCTTAAAAGGGTGAAGGGCAGCCTGGTTAATTTTAGTCCTAGTGATCAGGAAGAGCAAAAATGCTCTGCTGTTGAGATTGAGATGGAGAGTATGCATCATCGGGGGCCAAGTAAGGAAGAAGTGTCAGCAGCTGACTGGGAGAACCTTATTGCTGATGACAGTGGAAACGTATTTATTTTTGATTCATCCACTGAATTGGAACCTTGCGAGGAACAGTGTCAGAGAATATGTGATAATGATGCTCAATACTTTACTTCATCTTTGTCGAATATCCCTGAAGATGATATTGAAGATTCACAGAAAGGACAGCCAGATGGAATTCTTGGTGCCTGTCTTGAAAATTCTATGTTGGAACTAAATGTGCATGGGGACTATGGACAAGAAGTTGAGGAGCAAGTAGACTCGGAACATACACCGCAAGTACCACCTACTTGTTTAAACAAGCCAGACATTGATGGACAAATCGAGAAAATGGACGAAGAAACTCCTCTTTGTTACCCCTTAGGCTGCCAGGTAGACTAGATTTTTAGATTTCATCTTATAGTGCACTTAAGGTCATTATTATTTCTAATAAAGAAATGGTTGCAAACGACAAGTCTTCCTAGATGATAAGTTCCCCACTGTTGCTGATGGGAAGGGCTCCTCCAAGAACATGCTTATCATCAGCTATAACTGGAGGGGTCCTCATCAGCAAACAGTGCTGGAACCAATTCCTTGCAAATTGTAATAAAGAAATGGTTGTTATTGTATCATGTTATTCCGAGGCTAAATTCTGTTGCGTGTTTTTTATTTTTCTCATAATGTATATGCTAGGTTTTTCTATGAGCTTAGGTAGAAAGAGCCATTTTCTTTTCATTATTCTTTTGCTTAAGCAAGATTACTAGTCCTTGGTGGCTGTCAAACACTAGCATCCACCGAATATAGCTTGAACAAATATTTGATCTAATCAAAAGGTTATTTTTTTCTTGCTTCTTACTACCTCTTTATGTTCATGGATGTTACCCAACCACCATGACCTTTGATTTTAACTATGTATTCGCTACCTTTTACTTCGATGTCAAAGATGTACTTGATGTCTATTTTCTGTCTTTAATTTTGATTTCAAAGTTGTTCATGTACTTCTTGCTCAGGTTAACTTACCGCATCGCGGATATTTCGAAGACGTTCTCTAGTGTTTGAGGTAGCCGGGACCAACATGCTTAGTGATTCAAAAGACACTTCTTCATGTTCCTTCCCAGTTGATAGTAAGTCCACTTCTGGTGGTAAACAACAGGCTTCTAAACCTGGCCTTGGCCCACGGCCACATGTATTGCCGAGTATCGGTTTGCATCTGAATTCTCTTGCAACTACACCTAAAGAGATGATTTTAACTGAAGACAATGTATCTTCCGGGAGACAGTTAATGAGCATTTCATGCTCTGCCGGCACTTTTGCGTCTCTCTCAGCTGTGCAGAATCATACAAGCAATTCCTTGGTCCCTGAGAACACCACATTTGAAGGCAGTGAACTTCAGGATCTTCCAGCCATGTCGAATTCTTTCCAACACCAGCCACTGAGAGTGAAGAATTAAATCACAGTAGTGATAAAAAGAAAAAGTACATCTTTTTCATTGCTTTCTTATTTTCTATTTGATCTGTGATTGCCTTTATTTGCTGCTCATCAGTTATTGGATTGTGGTTCTAGGGGCAAGCCTGAAAATGCTGGCGAGAATGAGGCATGTAAGCGCTGCAACTGCAAAAAATCAAAATGCCTAAAGCTGTAAGTATCTCACTCTCTATTTGCTATGTTTCCATATGGGATTTCACTGATTTTTTATCACTATCTTGTGATATATCTAGAAAATACCTGGATCATATTGAACAAAGTTGGTAGCCCTGATGCTAATTTTTCAACATTTGATTTACTTACTGCAGAGCTCCCTCGAAGTTCTGTGTTCATTTATTCTATGATTCTCGGCTGCCTTCTGATGCTAATTTGCAATGCAGCTATTGTGAATGCTTTGCTGCTGGAGTCTATTGTGTTGAACCATGTGCTTGCCAAGGATGCCTGAACAAGCCCATACATGAAGATACTGTTCTGGCTACTCGAAAACAGATAGAATCTCGCAATCCACTTGCCTTTGCCCCAAAAGTCATTAGGACGTCTGTCCCAGCAGCAGAAATTGGCGTAGGAATCTCACTTTATCTAAGTCATAAATGTGCATGCCAGTGTTTCTAATTCTACCTCTATGTTACATTCTCCAGGACGACGCTAACAAGACACCAGCATCGGCAAGGCACAAGAGAGGTTGCAACTGCAAAAAGTCAAGCTGCCTGAAGAAATATTGTGAATGCTATCAGGTTTCTTTCTTTGCGCTATTTATATCCTTTCTTTCTCATACATTTTCTGATATGTGGATTCTGGTTTTGCTTTTAAAAGGGTGGCGTTGGGTGCTCAATTAGCTGCAGATGTGAAGGGTGTAAAAATACATTTGGCAAAAGAGATGGTAAGTTATGATTTATTTATTTAAATGTTCCAATATGTAGCGATTTAGAAGTGTCATCTTCATCTGGCGCCAACTCATCTTTGCTTCTGTTCGTTATCATCATCTTTTTCCTACACTCTGCACCATTCCCATCGGATAGGGATTAGACAATCAGGCCCAACCAGATTGTAAACTTATGCCGGAGATGTTGGTTAGGAAATATTTCTTCCCTTTAGTTGGGCAAAGCTTTGGGCTCTCATAGCAGTTAACTTGGTGGTTTCTTTGGAGTGGCGGAATATGATGTGTCCCGATTAGTGGTATCGGAGTAGGTGACGTGAGATTTCCAACTGTGGTTGTAGCCGTTCCTCGAACCATCTTCATACATTGCCTGAGATGCAAAATCGTTTTCATCTATTACCTGCGCCAAACAATCCTTTTCTCTCTTTTTACATTACTACTCGGCACTTGGTAGTTAGAGCTTCCTATTTCAGCCTGTATTTGAAAGGCCAACTTTCTTTTCCTTGGCTTGTCCGCTCGAAATTTTGACCGTCCATTCCCCGTACAAGATAGATATGGCTTATCAAACTGTGGATATTCGTTTCATGTGTTTCTCTTAATTTTACATTCGATGACAAATCCTCTTAGTAGGCTACACATTATGATTTTCTGCAACAGGTATTATGCTAATTGGGAATGAGGAAATTGAACATGAAGATGAACAGTTAGAGGTTGGTGAAAAGGATGATGATAAGGAGGCCGAACTCCAAAACGACCCGGATGTTCAGAAAGATGAAAAACATTTTCTGGATGATATTTTGCCCCATTTCCCCATCATTCCAAATTTGCAGGTTCAGCATTATTCACATTAACTTCTTGAGCTCTTCTTTTTGCCCCATTTCCATATGCAGTTAGCTAATATCAGTTACCTGCCTTTGCAGGCCATCCGCTAGAATTCCATTCTTTTCCAACGGGAAGCCTCCACGATCATCTGTGCTTACTATTGGATCATCTCCTTTGTTGAATACCTGTCAGTCTCTTAAAAAAACTGGTATCACAAAATCCAGGTTCGAGAAGCATTTCCAGCTCGTTCCAGATGATGAAACTCCTGAGATTTTAAGAGGCCCTACTTCACCCATCAACGGAGTGAAGGCCGCTTCACCCAACAGGAAGCGCGTTTCACCTCCACACCATGACATTGGTTTGTCACCGGGCCGAAAATGTGGCCGAAAATTGATACTAAGATCCATTCCTTCATTCCCATCGCTTACTGGTGATGCAATCAGTGATCTTCCAGTAAATTATGCGAAATCGTCTCTGAACTCTTGAAGGGTAATTCAAAGCACCCTCTTTGTTGTATGATATTTGACTTTTGTGGTCATTCATCGTCTCTCTCTCTCTCCTTACTGAAAAATGTGTGTTAACTTTCAAAAGGTAATGGAGCAACCTTGGCTGAAGCTTCAACAAATTCGTTGGCTTTCAGGCCTTCCCCAATGGAGAACCACTGTTGGTGCATCTCATTCCCAGTCTGCAGTCAGTCGTTTGAGGCTGAGGTATGTTGTACGCTGTACTTGTTATACTGTGCCTCCAATACGGTAGTTTTACTGTGTCGAGCCGCGAGAGCAGTTTCCCCCCCCCCTCGAGTGATATAGATGTGATTGTATCATAAGTTAAATCTTTTCGTCGCCCTTCCCTATTGTTGAGTTCATATTCCCATTTCTCCTCCTCCACCAGGCACCAACCTGTCGGAGAATAAGCCATAAAAGTTAGTGAAATGGAGACCTTAAATGTATCTGCCTGGACAGTCTCGGCGGCATTTAGCTCGTTCTTCGCTATGTATATTTGTAAAAAAAGTGCGTGAATGCAAGCATTTCAATTTTCTGTTGAAAAAATTACCATAATGCTATCCCCTGTTTTGGTCTCTGGAGATGATGCTGTCCGGTTCCGAGAATTGTAAGTACCTGTATGATGAAATCTCTCTGAGAACGCTCGCCCGGATTGTTTTAGTATTGGGCACCACGAATGCAAGCTGTTTGCAGGTGGGTGCATGCAAATCATAAATTTCACGAGATTTCTTCCATTGACATGTGTAATGCGAACTTCCTGACCCGTGTCCTGAGACGAAGTCGAATTCGTTATTTCAAACACAAGACTCGAGAGTCTCACATCTCTTCTGATCGGTCATCGGTCGGAAAGTTGACATGTCTCTTATCTTTTTGGCTTATCTACGCTTGTCACTGTTTAGTCTCTCTTTTTGAAACATCATGTATTTTGCGAAGAAATTTCTGGTCGATATGGGAGTAAATCTTTTGGCCTTCTTCTTCCACTTTCTGGCTCTAGAATTGGCTTCGGGTCCTTGCTAAGACTATTGCGCCAGGCCTATCACAATCCAAGTAAGATCCTTCTTATAATGAATATTTTATTTTATCTTTGTATTACAATCGAGACAATAGTTCGGCATCACTTGCAATTTCTTTATTTTTATCGCATGAATGCAAATCCTTGGTCGCAGGACGAGAACTGCGTTACCATGCGTGTGAGCGTCCGCACGTGCATAGTTTTGACTCGCGCGCAGTTGGAAACATCTGTGGGGTTACGTATGAAACTTACGTGCCTAATTCCTTGGTTTTTAAAATCTCTGGTTTATAGATTACTTATTCACTTTGAATCCAAAACGGGGAGTATTTTGTACGAGTTATGGGAAATGAAATAAGGTATTTTGTTTTTTGTTTTTTTGATGTAATTCTTAAGGAATATAACTGACATATTTTTATCAAATAAGGGGTGTATTTGATGAGGTCAAGATTTGAAGGGTCTATGTGAGAATACAGTAATTTTTAGGGGTAGATATGTAATTAACCCTAACTTCTAGGTTTAGAATTGATAATTTTATGTCTCAAACCTAAGCTATAGAAAGGGAGTTTCAAACTTTTCACTATCCTTGATGAAAGACATGTTATTGAAAAAGGTACAGCTTCTCCCTCATAATTTAGTTTAAATTTAGAATTCAAGATTTTACGTCTCAAATGTGTGCTATATAATAGGAAGTTTTTAAAATTTGTGATTCGAAGGATTTCTTAACGTTTACTTCTGAAACGTGACCTATATAGCACGTAAATTTCCGAATTTTACCTTTTGCCTGGTAAAAATTTATACCAATATGTGACTACTACTATCCCTTCATGATTTTAATTTTATTTATAGTTTATATGTCAAAGGTGAGTTTTAGGAAATAATTTCTGAATTGAACCATGTTTACTTGATAATTGACTTGTTATCAAGAGAGAAACAAAAAAAAAACCCTTGCGACTTTCGTCTTCAATTAAGAATTTAAGACTTTACATCTGAAAGATTGAGCTATAGTAAGATGATTTCTAAGAGTTTTCCATCTCATAATTTTCCATCTAAAATTTTAGAATTTTCATCTCCAATGTATGCTATTGCAATTTCTTATGTTAACACCTTACTTCATAGAAATTCATAGCAGTATATCACCTTTCAAACCTATGCATGTTGGAACTTTAATTTTAAATTGAAAATTAGGGATGTTATATATCAAACTTGAACTATATAGCAAGAGAACTTCTAAATTTTTTTTCACTTTCCTTCATGACAACATGTATGAAAAGAGGTACACCTTCTTTGATTTGACTTTAGATATGGAATTCATGATTTTTTGTTTCAAACGTGAGCTTATTAGAGCCATAGCAAGGGAAGTTTTATTTGTTTTTTGCACTATCCTTGATAAGGACATGTCATTGAAAGATGTAGAGACTTCTTCTTTGTAGCTTGTTGTAAATTCGGAATTTGAGATTTGACGTCTCAATTCTCAAACCTGAGGTATAATACCACGGGGTTTCTAAATTATGCCATTGTACTTTTTTCTTAATTACCCTTTATCAATTTAGATTAAAATCAACAATTCGAGATTTTACTCTCCCAAGCATGTGATGTGCCAATAAGACTCCGACTATTCCCTTGGAAGACCTTTTGTTTTAATTCTTAAATTTGAAATTTCTGCACCCTAAAGTTGGATAATTGCAAGAAAATTTTTGCATTTTACCACTTCATGGTGACGACTGCTATTCCCTCATCACTTAGACTTCGTTCCAAAATTTGAGAATTTACATCTCAAATGTGAGCTACAGTAAGATAGTTTCTCAATTTATTCACTTTACTTTGTTGCATTATCAAAAGAAGCACTACTCTATTACATTTATTAGGTTTTTAAATTCTAAACTTTAGATTTTACGTTTCAAAAATGTGTTATAACGAACGAATTTCTGAATTGCAGAGATGCTGCACTATCCATATCCCTAAACAGATGCCAGATGTTGAACGAAAACATAAAGATTTGAGAGACATGTGAGAGGACAATAGGACAAGTAGAAAGAGTGCAGCCTGATTACTTAACTCCTCCATAAGCACACATACATGTAGAATAGCTTATTAATGTGCTAGGGTTTGTGTCTTGCGTTTTTACATGATGCAAACACTTGTGCTCTCAGAATCTAATTCAATGACAACTGACTAGCATGCAGCTGAACAGAGATGTGGACAAAACAATGATCTGAACTGCTAACAAACAAGATATACAATCATCTCTTTATCGCTGTTTATCTTTGTACTGACCAACACGAATGCAAATCCAAACACTTAAGTCTTAATTTAACCATGCTCAAAATATATATTTCCACCAATGTATATTGCAATATCATGGAGGTGTCAAAGAATAGTAATTTTCCACCAGGACTTCCCTGTTCATAGCTGTTCAACCAAATACATGATTTACAAATTGCAAGGAATTATGCATTGTAGGATAATTTGCCATTGTGAGATGTGTCTGTAACTGAATGTAGCTAACAAGAGAGTTTGGTGACTTCAAGATTTAGTTTCAATAGGAATAGCTTCAGTACCTATATATGTGTATGCCCACTTCATAGAGCCATCTCTCACAGGCACGGTCAGATGATCCAATCTGGAGTTTCCCAATTTTACATGCTACGTCAGAAGAAAAAAGAAAGAAAGAGAGGTGATCGCTAAAGAATACGATACAAAGAAGAGATGTTCAAAAAAGTCATTTAGCTTTGGAAGATAAAGAATCCATATCGGGGAGGAAATCCCTTCTTCCTCTTAAAATGGTCCCTCCGAATCCATCCAGAAAGTCTTCAATCAACCTAGTGAAGTGAAATGGAATCGGCCTTAAACGTCTTCTAAACATTGTAAACAAGAACCTAACAAGAGTTAATAACTTACAGGCTGCAAAGTGCCTTCTGGGCTGAAGCTAATTCACGATCTGGAAAGGAATCCTCCCAGTGGAAACTCAACCAAACATAGAGATCCAAGACCTAATTTTCAAAATCAAATATCTGAAAGCCATTAGTATACAGTTAAACACATCCATCAAGGAGGAAGATTTTACTTTTGACAATAACAACTGATTATGATTTCATATCAAATTTTATTGATCCTTCTGATGAATAAAAACATTTCTTTCGTATCTTGAATAGACAACATAACCAGAACATGTTTGTATGAAAACATAACGAAGCAAGATCAAGCTCACATGAGGGGGAAAAAATGCTACTACAAAACCCTTACACCCAATAATTGGCAATTGCATTGCTCCAGAAACCTGGCGCTGAAATATGCCTGAACTTGGTGTGATAAAGAAACTCAATCTTAGTAAAAAATATACACTCCTGATCTGTCTTGACTTAAGGTCATGCAATATTTTTTTGAAAGTTAAGGTCATGCATCCATACAAGCATATAAAAGTTTAATATATTTGCAAAAACCTCAGAAACTTCGTTTCCTTCTATATCAAAGCATGTGGATGTAAAATTGCATTTCATTATAGAGACTCTTTGAATGTCAGTTTAAGAAGCCTGAGACGAAGGTGAATAATACCTTGTGAATGGATTCAAGCTCCTTGAGTGCCTTATGGGATTTTGGCACCCTGAGTGTTCCAGGTGTAAATATTTCCCTCAGCCTAACAAGCCCTTTCCTGGCATAATTTTCTGCAAACTGTTTTCCCAACATGAGTTCATGTCAGATGTTACTCTATACTTCAAATAGTGTACAATTTTTTAAGTGGAATGCTCTTACCTGTGTCAGACCCTGAGCTGATACATCATCATCCATGTCCACTGGACTGCCAGAAATGTGAATACAAGGAATAATGGCATATTAAATCTAATTACAGAGCCTGGGCACCAGCCGAACAGTCTGAAATTCCTTTTAAATACTACTTTAAGGAAAAGAACAATAGTTTACCTCAAGCAGAAAAGATACTTGTCCTTTAAATCCATAGGCAATAGATCAATGACAGCTGCAACCTTCTGTCACAGATGAAGAAGCCAGCTGACTAGTAACGGAACTAATATGAAGAAATTGGAGGATGATGAATTATGACATTGTTATATTTTATAATCTAAGGCAAACCTCCTTCAAATTAAAGCAGAGACAAAAGGAGGACAAGCATTTTAAGACATCATAATTGAGAACCATAGATCACCCCTCAATTAAACAACAAAGGGTTCATGATTTGGATTGCATTGCATTGCTTCATTTGCTATCTAATCTTTGTGTGGATGGTAGGTATGACCCCAACATTTCATGCTACTAGACTACTATACATTTGAAACTTACACCTGACAGAATGTAGCGCCCCTACTGACTAAATTTTTTAAAGCAGTTATGACATAGGAAATGAGAAGTTACCACCCAGTTGTCTGTTATTAAACTACAAAATTACTAGAGACATCACATTGCTGACCATAGATTGATGGAATGAACCATGATGATCATAATGAAGGCCAGATGCTTTTAGCCCAAGAAAATTAGGCAAGAAATAGTGTTTCAAATCAAGAAGACACCAAAACAAAGTCAGCTAGCAAATAGAGATACTAATATGCATTCTGACTTTCCGAGAAGCAGGTCATCCTTTCTCTTTCATGTCCAGGGATACTACTAAGTCGTATGATCTAACTTTGCTTAAGAAACAGTAGTACAGATTTCTCAATGAATAGTGCAGCACAACTTCCTATAGATGGTACTTTACCAATAATTGTTCACAATCAGCAATAAAATATTTTGGTGACAACTTCGCCTTATCTAGAAATTGTTCCTGCAGAAAATCATATAATCCAGTAAGAAAAACAAAGCTTTACTTTCAAAGATAAAGAAATCAGAATAACATAAATCTTCAGTAGCACAAAAATCAAGAATGTGAAGAATATTACCCAAGGAGCAAGAGCTATTTTCTTGAAAGTGATTGTAAGTCACAATTTATTAGAAACAGAAGTTGATGAAAGATCTGCATACTATTCTAAGAAGGTACATTATATTTTTTTTTCTCGTTATTCATTACTAATACATGCATTAAACCATCATTTCATATACATAAATTAATACATATGTATATATATATACATCAAATTAATGTCTAATATTGTGTACAATAATTACATATTTATGTATATAAGTACACAAACACATATAGGCATATATATGACATGAATATGGATATAATATATCATATTTGACATCCATATGATGATTACATATCAAAAAAAAAAAAAAAATATATATATATATACCATATATGTATAAATTCATTGTCATATATGTAGATTACCACATCAACTATAGAGAAAAAGGGCGTACCCAAGGCATGAGAATCCCGCCAACATAGGGTCTGGGGAAGGGACGATGTATGCAGCCTTATCCTGACAAGTCCAGAGGTTGTTTTCGATTTCGAACCCGTGACCTCCAGGTCATGTAGGGGCAACCTTACCGTTCTCCTAGGCCCGCCTTTCTAGCATACATCAACTATATATGCACATATTATTATTATATTTACATTAATATATAATTGTATATATATTAACACACATATATGTATAAAGCATTCATCAATATGATATAATATAAAGATTTACATATTAATTATGTTTATACAATGTACATTAATAGAGATATGTATATGATTACATATATATTGTATATATATACAAATGTTTAAATTTATATATATGATTACAAATGCCATTATGTATAGGAAAAAATAATTAGGAATCCTTGGCAATAGACAGATTTATTTCTTGGTCCCTGTCAAAAAAACATGCCCCAAATAGTCCTTCCTTTTGGTGGGCTTTAATAATCGGTCTGTGGAAGACAATTTTTGTTCTTTATTTTGTTTCTCGTTTTACCCTTCCATGTAATTAATGTGTACCTTTATTCTTTACCGTCAGGTGCGTATGACTATTGTGTTCATACTTTAACTAGTTTTCTCGTCTATTTTAACTGACTTCTTTGTCTACTTTAACTGGGTTCCTCATCTGCTTTAACTTATCCTTGCATTCTTATTGTTTGTTCTTGTATTTTAGCCAAATTTCTCTCCTACTTTAACTCACGTAAAGTGTTATTTTTACGCATTCATAGGGGTACTTAACAGAGAAATTGGCCTTCTCTATTACTTCAATCATTTATGCATCTTAAAGTAAGACGAAGTATTTATTACTTTCACTGTTTATAGTTTCACTTTAACTTTCTATGTTACATAATCTATCACATATGTAATTGTGGTATAACTTTAAAGTAAGAGTTCGAAGTCATTAAAAATATGTGTGACGGTAAGTTAAAATGTATGAGACTTAAAGTTACTGTTGATATGACTTAAAGTATAAGTTCAAAGGGGTTAAAGTAAGAGTTCGAAGTCACTAAAATATATGAGACGGTGAGTTAAAGGTGTAAAACTTAAAGCTATTGCTAACATGACTTAAGTCCAAGTTGAAAGTATTAAAGTAAAAGTTCGAAGGCATTAAAGTGAGAGTGTAAGGTCGTTAAAATATGTGTGACGGTGAGTTAAAAGTGTGTGACTAAAAGTCACTGCTGACATAACTTAAAGTCTAAATTCTAAGGCATTAGAGTAAGAGTTCGAAGTTGTTGAAGTATGTGCGATGATGAGTTAAAGTGTGTAGGAGTTAAAGTCATTGTTGACATAACTTAAAGTCTAAATTCAAAGACATTAAAGTAAGAGTTCGAGATGTTAAAGTAAGAGTTAAGGTCGTTAAAGTATGTGTGACGGTGAGTTAAAATGTGTGAGACTTAAAGAACATGACTTAAAGTCTAAATTCTAAGGCGTTAAAATAAGAGTTCCAAGTTGTTAAAGTAGTGTGACAGTGAGTTGAAGTATGTGAGACTTAAAGTAACTGTTGATATGATTTAAAATATAGTTAGAGGCGCTAAAGTAAGAGTTTGAAAGCTTTAAAGTAATAGTTGCTCATAGTCAGAAGACGGAAAATGTCACTCGGAGATCGTCTGGTGCAGATCCTAATAAAGTAAGGACTAGAAATAACACCCGTAAAAGTGCCTGGACTTCTTCGCGCATACATTTTAGACATGGACCTACAGTTAAAGGGATCTTACTGATAGGGACCTGCATTTAATTTTCCCTTATACATATGTAACCATTACATATATATATATATATATATATATAACATATATATATATACGTATACATAGTATATTATGTATAATGTGCGACTATATATATTAACACATATCTATATATGTATAATGCACAATATTGAATAAATAGTTTTCCTTATTTCTTGAATTTTTATGATTTTTTCCTTTTTTTTTAATTAAATATGGCTGATCTAGGATTGGCTAGACTTCTAGTGAATTGATCAGACCTGCCGATTCAATCCAGATTGGCCCAGGGTGATCCCTGGCCCAATCTGATTCTTTTTTCCATTATTGGTAGCACATAAAAATGATATCTCCTATGGTTGGGGAGTAATCAAAGAAGAAAACAATGAGGCTTGTGTCACATTGGAACCACATTGTCAAAAGGAAGAAATCATGTTTTCCAAATCTTAAGAACAGGCTATATGTGTTAATGTGGTGTGGGGAAGAGGGCTATGGCATTTTACTCAACTATCTGGGACAACCTTCTTGCATGAGAAAGAGCAGAGGAGACAGAATAGGTTCTGATGTTCTTGCCTCTCTTAACCGTAAGTGTGTCATGACTAACCAATTTTTTTGGAAGGGGCTCGACGATGATGAATCAAAAGTTTCTCGCATGATTCTTGTCAATTTTAAACATGTGTTGAATTTTGTGAACTCATGTAATTGTAGGCATGTATCCAAAGGTCACTGACAACACTCAAAACTGATGCCACTAGATTTGTGCCAGTTAGAGTTAATAGAATACACAAAGTATTAATGGATTGAGAATCTGGGATACGTACGAAGTTCTCAATGTTCAACCCATGGAAGGCAGGATCAGCGCGAATCGAATCGGCCGATCTGATCGGTTTTCGGCCGACCAATCTGATCACACGCCCCGAACCACCGTCCTTGCCCAGATCGAGCGGATCGGATCAGATCTGCCTGAATTGGCAGATCCAGAGATCAGATAACTTGATACGTCCTGGATTGGCCGATTCGAGCCGAAACGGCTAGTTTCAAACTACCCGTTGTAAAATGCTAGTTTGAAACTAAAAGTTGGCCAACAGCATACTACCTCCCCCCCCCCCCCCCCCCCCCCCCTCCCTCCCCCCCCCCTCCCCCACCACATGTTTGTAACCTTTTTTTTGGTAAATTAATAAAATTGCAAGGGCTTACTCAAGGTCCCATAAGTTTCAGGCAAAAACAAGTATTTTCCATTTTTCATGATTTTTATTTTTAAAATATTTTCTTATTAAAAAATGGGGGACCGTTTGGATCAATCCAGATCGGATCACCGATCGATCAATTCGGGATGGACCAATCCATGTTCGTTCCCCGAGTTTTCCTTGGTTCAACTAGTACTACTGCTATTTCTTTCAAGGAAAACAAATAATTTTATGCCCTCTAGCAATCCATGAAGTCATCACTCTTTGCTAACCAAGTCTAAAATGGGGTGAGTTATCTGAGTTACTCTAGTTGTCCAAGTTTGGTACCATGGATGAGTTGTCCTGGGAGAATGAATCACAAGAATTCCTATACTAATGGTGCGTGCTGTAGTGAGATGGCCCAGTGGATTTCAAGTGACTAATGGAGCAGCTTGTTCCCAAGCAAGTGCCCAAAATAACTATTCAAGCACAAATAAGAATTAGTTATTCATCTAAAATAGGATTTGATGCGGGACGAACCTGCAGGAGAGAGGGAGGGTGCAGAGGTCACAGGGGAAGAGAAGAGAAGGCAGACGACGGGAGAGGAGAAGGGAAGTGAACGCAGACGAAGGGGGGAAGAGAAGGGCGACAGGGAGAAGGAAAGGGGGTGAGAGAGAGAGCCGAGGCCTGCGCACAGTTCTAGGCAACTTCTGCCCAAGAAACATTTCGTTTTCTTCTTCTCTTCATTCCTCCCTCTCCAAAAGACTACATACAAAAGTATATATAGGACAAGCCCATAAAACCCTACTGTTCATCTCCCACTGGACCAAAATATCCCCAGTACAAATGACAAAATACCAACCTTGTCCCACATCTGCAAATAAGCTCCACTTACCAAAAATTAGACATTTAAATCTACCTAACTAAATCAAACTCCACTAAAAATGAAAAATACATAATAAAATAAAATTGATGTTACTATTTCTCTGACGTCTGCAGTCTCGGTCTCATTCCGCGTCCGTCACGAGTCACGGTCCCCATCAGGATTATTTCTCACCTATTTTTGTATTATGTTATCTTTAGTTATTCCTCTTAATTTATCTTCTTACTCTAGGTGGAATCATGATGTCGCCTAGGCCGATCCAAAATCGGATCGGAACACTGTTCCGGTTCGATAGTAAATTTTTTTTAAAAATGGTTTAGCGAAACTGGACACGAACTCCCCTTAAAAGGGGAGTTCGCGTCTGTGATCCCCTCAGATCTGAGGTGTTTTGCCGTAGAGGGGGGAGGGGGACTGTCGAGGAAGGGTGGAAGAGGCTTTGAAGGGAGGATTTCACCGCCAGAGACGCTCTTCCCGCCGCCGCCGTAGGTGTTTGCATAGCATAGGGCCATTTTCTCATCCTTTGCATGGAAGGAACCTGTATGATTATGTTTTTCTTTGCTTTCCATAGATTTACATGCTATAAATAACTTTATATGCTACATAAGTACATATAGCCATTTTACACCCTATTAAGGGAAAACCCCAATTAAGACGTATAGTTAGATAAGTTTGCATGATTAAAAAGTCAATTAATTCATAGATGGTAGTTTAGACTTTAGTGGAGCATGGTGATAATTTTATTTATGTTATGTAGTTAGAGTAAATCTCCTAATTAGATTTAAATTAGGTTTACAAATTAGGACTTTTGTGTATCAGGGTTTGTTAAGTCAATGAAGATTCAATAAGCTTCATTCAATGGTTTCAAGTTTTAGCATCCTGTTAATTGCAGTACATGTCATATTTGAAGCTAAATATCATAATTAGGAGGTAATTAACTATTAAAAATCGGGGCTTTCGTATTATTTGTTGTGTTTATGGTCAATGAATGTTAATTAAGATCATTGACTGTTTTAGGTTTTAACATACTGTTAATCATGGTTTGCTGGTGCGCCGATTCGGGGCGAATCGGGCTCGCCCTGATGCGCTCCGATTCGCCCGAATCGGGGCGAATCGACCCGATTCGCCTGGAAACTGTTGGGCAGTCATGGCTGAAGCCCCAGTTTGGCCAGATTCGCATGGTTTTGATATTTTTTTTTTTGTTTCTATGTTTACAACCTCTTGTGAAGAACATCATGTATAACTGATGATATTTATGGCATGTAATACTACACAAACATCCATTTTCATTCAATTGTATTGGAAATTGAGAACAAACTTCAAAGTATAAACATGAAATGTGAAACATGAAACTCAATTCCAATTGAAAAATACAATGAGACTCATATCAACTAAAAAGTACAAACCTGAAATTCAAATCCAAATACAAAGTACAATGAGTCTAGTATCCCCAATATCCCTGCTGATATGGATCATATGTACCCCACTGGGGTTGGACAGACTCATCCGACTCTGAGGGCAGCTCCCCAATAAGATGATAACTTTTGGTTCGAGACACAAATGAACGGAACTCATCCCAAGTCATCATGGTGTTGTATCTGCTCCGAAACTCCCTCACAAAGTGGTCCCACACCTCGCATCCAGGACGGACTATCCTCAAACTCGCCATTTGCACATCCTCTGCAGAAGCATCAATCTGCTGAACAGGAACAGGATAGGAACATGAACATGAACAAACGGAGGAGGATGAAAATATGGTGCTGGGTAGCCTGTGGTGGCGTACCCACTATAGCCACTAGAGTAGCCTGTGTCGGACTCTGGCTGATAACTATGTCCCCCATATCCATAGGATCCCAGACTCATTTGTACTCATTCTTTCAAAATCAGACATCATAGTGTTATAGCTATCACTATCCACTGCTGCACCTTCTGCACGACCACCTCCCCTAACCCTTCGCCTTCTATTGTACTTCACTGGGCCGCCATGATGCTCCTCCGCTGTGAATGCTCCCCCATCTCCATCATTACCCCCGCCCCCTCCCCTCTCCTCTCCAACATTACCATCGCCCCCTCCCCCATCTCCATCACCTCCCCCTACAGACCCACCCGTGAACCAGTTGTCATGGAGTCATGGGAGCGGCTGCTGGGTAATCGTGGCGAATCCTCTGGAGGTGTTTCTTCTGCATTTGGATCCAATGTTTCTAAATCTGCAATGTCAAGTGGATCTACAGAAGGGGCAGCCAATTTTTTCCCTTTCTTGGATCCCCAGGGTAACCAACTCTTTTTCTTTTGTGCTGGGGCGGTTGGCTCTGTAATGACAATGCCTTTGGCTGGGCACCTGCTGGACCTATGTCTCCTTCCCCTTCCTTTCTTTGGTTGGGATGTCGCCACCGCCTTTCCTTTTGCAGCTTGGGAGAGAGCAGCAGGTTCCTTATGTGATCCCTTCCTTCTTGGTTCTGCGGAAACAATTGCTTGTGCTTCTCTCATAAACTCTGAGTGGGCTGACGGGCCTAAATTCATCAATCTTTCAAACTCTGCATCATCATCAACAATTGCACCACCTGCAATAGTCCCCAACATCACAAATTATACAACAGACAATGACAAAACAAAGAATGAACATGTTTAACAAATTAGAACTACTGTCTCACCTCTTGCCCCATTGATAATTCGCCAAGAAGATCTACCTCATCTTCTTCTTCGGCCCGAAATTGACTAGAATGTGGTTGGCCGCCCCCTCCCACATCTCCATCACCCCCCTCCTCCGCTTCTGCAGCTTCGATAGCCTTAGCTAAAAATGTGTTTGGCCGTGGTGGATCTTCCGATCATCTGCCTCCTCATCTAACTCGAACTCTCCCCGCTCTGTGGTCGCTCGTGCAACCCATGCAACCATTGGGTCTTCATCATCTCGTAGAAACCCAATGTCAACCGGATCATCCTCCACCTCCCCCCTCTTTGGATCCTCTGTTAAATGCTTCACCCTCAACCTCATGTTATAATGCACATACACCAAATTGTCCAACCGCCTATGTGACAACCTGTTCCGGACTTTGGTGTGTATCAATGCGAAGGTGCTCCAGTTTCTCTCACACCCACTTGAGGAGGAGGTCTGGGACAAGATCTTTACTGCAATTTTCCTCAATATGGGTGTCGAATGCCCAAAGTTGAACCACCAATCAGCTGTAAAAAAAATATTGTTGCACTCATTAGTCAATCGTTGAGTTTACTAATATGTAATTATAAAAGGGAAAGCACATTACCGCCCATCAATGCGGTCCCGACCAGCAATAGCGGATGGCTCTGCAAAACTCCCCACCCCTTCTCTAAAGCTCTTCATCTGCCGCAATGAAGTCCATTAGAAAAAGCTGCAATTGATTAATTGACATAAACATGATGTACTTGTATTAATGCTCGCCTGATCAATAGCATCTGCTGCATCCAATGGACTCCTTGACAGTCTTTCAACAACCCGTGTAAAGGCGGCAATCAAGTGATCCTCGTACGATAGCTCGAACGCATAATGGTAAGCAGGATGGAGATAGTAAGCTGTAATTATGGTATAAAATCAATTAGTGTGATTGTACTAAAAAAAATATAGTACCAAGTTGAACTAAAATTTTCTCACCCGCCATATGTAGATCCCGACTCATTTGTCGGTCCCACGATCCTCAACAACGTCTAAGACCAAGTGTGCATAACGAGGGGACACATCGTGGATCTTTTTCTTTGCAGCTTCAATTTTTGCATAAACCAAACCTATGCTTGGTCTCCTATCCCCATCAACCACCCTCAAAACCTCATAAAGAGGTTCAATGATTTGCACCAGCTTGAAGACTCGGTCCCAGAAATTAGCGCTGCAGATGATCCCTTCTACCTCTTTACCATCAGAAGTCCCTGCAAAAGTGCTGTGCATCCATCTGTCTGTCCTAAACATGCGTTTTAGACCATCTTTATGCTTTAGGAGACTTTGTAAAGCAATGAAATTAGTTGCAAAGCGGGTGATAGCCGGCCGCAACAACTCTCCACCTGTGGACTCTCTCATCCACGCCAACACAACATGATGATTATAATGTACCTTGTGATTTTCTGCCCAGCCTCCACCACCGTCCTGACAGGTCGCAATGTGCCAATCTCTTTCAACATCAAATCTACACAGTGTGCTGCACAAGGAGTCCAGTAAAGATGAGGATAAAGAAGCATCAACTCCTCACCTGCCTTCTTGTATGCAGAGCCATTATCGGTCACCACTTGCACAATATATTGCTCTCCTATCTCATCCACAACCTCCCGCATCAAACTTAGAATATATTCAGAATTGTGCACTCTATCGGATGCATCAACAGATTTGTGGTAGAACACCTGTCTATCACAATACACAAGGAAGTTGATAAGACTACTCTTGGTCGTACCTGACCAACCATCACACATGAGTGTGCAACCATATTTTCCCCCTTTTTTTTGAAGCCTTGGATATATGACTTGATCTCCTGCACTTCTTCATCTAGATATCTCCCTGCCAAGTCTCTTGATGAGGGTGGTTGCACATGAAGCCCTTGTTGTTGTACCTCTTGGATCATACTTTTGTAATACGGGCTATTAGCTGCATTGAATGAAATGCCCGAATGATGCCACCATTTTGCCACTGCACGGCCCACTTTATATCTAGGCCCTTGCTTGTTGTATGCATCATCAATTCTGGTTTGTTTTCCATGCTCCCGAGAATATAAATGCGGATCCACCTCTTCTAAGGTTACACCCGTGGATCTCTTCCTTTGCCCTTGCTCTCTGTCTGGTTTTGGTACGTTGGTTGAATATGAGTGAAGTAATCACCCACATTGGAGTACCGACGGGACTGCGTCTCACCCCCAACTCTACTACCACTGCCACCACTACCACTCCCAACCTCAAAGCTCCCTATCTGCTCAGGGATAAGGCACATCAGGTTCGTCATCGTCATCTTCATCTCGTTGCCTTCCCGAGATGATCCTCTCCTGCATGCCCTTGTCCGCCTTCTTTCTTTGCGACTCAGCACGAACACCCTTCAAGTGTTCAATCATGAGCCGCTTCACTTCAGCAGGCACGGATTTACAACCTTGGACATCTTGGTACCCTGCAAGCCGCCCACCTGCAAGGTGCTTCTTGAGGCGGGAGACGCCCCCTCCTTGGCCCGTATGGCCGCAGTAGTTGCACTTGTAATTGTGCCTACTGCCTATTGCAGTCCCGTGCTGCCACCCAATGTCCTCACTAGCAGCTTTCTTCGGTGCCATCTACATAAAATAGTTATTCATTAAATTTCATCTAAAAAATATATTCTGATTTTTTTATAAATAAATTCAGAAATAAAAAATTAGATGAACATGGCCAAAAGTATGTGTAAGAAAGATAGATTCAAAGGAGAAATGGTGGAAAGTGAACATTAAACACTTACACCATCATGTTTAAATTATTTTGAATTTTTAAACAAATATTTTCAGAAATTCAAAATTAAAGAAAGGGCAAATCTATGTGGAAAATTTTAAGATTGAAGAGAGAAATGGTGGAAAGTGAACATTAAACACTTACACCCTCATGTTTGAATTATTTTGATTTTTTAAACAATATTTTCAGAAATTCAAAATTACAAGAAAATGGGCAAATGTATGTGGAAAAATTCAAGATTCAAGAGAGAAATGTTGCAAGTGAACACTAAACACTTGCAACATCATGGTTCTAAATTTTGATTTTTAAAAATATAATTTCGTTGCAATTTCTGTTTATTTAAATAATTTCAGAAAATAAAAAATGGAAGAACATGGCAAATTGTGGAAGAAATGTAGATTCAAAGGAAATGGTGGAAACTAAACATTAAACACTTGCTATATCATGTTTCAATTATTTTGATTTTTTTAAAAAATATTTTCAGAAATTCGAAAATAGGAGAAAATGGGTAAATCTATGTTAAAAAATGGAAGATTCAAGGAGAAATGGTTGCAAGTGAACACTAATCACTTGCAACATCATCTCCCATGAATATACCTCCCATGAATCCCATCCATCAACAAAAAACAGAAAAAATGGAAGATAGAATGAGACTTACCTTCAAAACAGTGAAAAAGATGAAGAGAGGATGAGAGAAGCCCAAGAACACCTCCAAGCACCTTCCAATCCACCTAGGAAGCCTCCTTGGGTCTCCTAGAGTGTGGATCTGGCGTTTCCTTGAGAGAGAAGGGGAAAAAGGGGGAAAAGGGCTCTTGCGGCGTGGCTCCTGCGAATCGGGACTGCACAGTCTCGATTTGCAGGGCATCGGGGGTTTCTTACGGGCGGGGCGAAGCGGAGCGGGTCGGGCCGGGCGAATCGGGCCGGATCGAGGCGGATTCGGTCGATTCCCTGGCGGACGGCGGATCCAGGCGGATCACGCTTACGGGCCGGCGTCGATTCGCTCCGATGCGGGCGAATCGAGCCGATTCGCTCCGCCGTGCAAAACCATGCTTTTAATTGCATAACATGTCATATTTTCAGGCTAATACCCTAATTAGGAGGTAATTAACTATTAAAATGGGGCTTTCGTATTATTAGTTGTGTTTAGGGTCAACTGAATGTTAATTAAGCTTCATTGACTGTTTTAAGTTCCAAGCATGCTGCTAATTGCATAACATGTCATCTTTTCAAGCTAAATAGCCTAATTAGAGGTAATTAACTATTAAAAATTGGGACTTTCGTATTATTAGTTGTGTTTAGAGTCAATTGAATGTTAATTAAACTTCATCGACTGTTTTAGGTTCCAAGCATGCTCTTAATTGCCTTTTATGTCATGTAATTATGTAATTAGGTCAAAATTATGTATTAAAATTTAAGGCTTTTGTATAATTAGGTGTGTTTAAGGTCTATTGAAGCTTAATTAAGGTTCAACACAATTTTTCCGGTGGGAAAATAGTTGCTTGTATTTTTCATTCTACTTATAACTTTTTATGCTTGATTTTCTTATTATAGGACCATGGCTAGAGGAGAGCAGAGCCAGGGACTGGGAAATTCGTGGTGGGCTCTTCTCACTTTACTTAATGCTAGGAAGAAGAAAGTAAAATGCAATTATTGTAGGAAAGACATACATGGAGGAATTACTAGAGACAAACAACATCTAGCAGAGGTAAGAGGATAGGTAAAATAATGTGATATAACTCCACGAGAGGTGAGGAGGAGATGCGCCAGTGTCTTTTGGGCCAGAGAGAGAGTAGACAAAGAAGGGCTGAAAATGAAGCTGAAATTAGTCAGGAGCTTTCAGGCAGATTAAGTAGAAGGGCTACGAGGGATGATGATGATGAATCCGCTCTGAGGATTCAGATCCTGAGCTAAGAGAGGTAGTAGAGCGTGCAACTCGATCAAGGGACAGCACCTGCAGGAGGATCCGGTAATAGGGGCAGCACAAGCACAACCCGTAGAGAGCAGGCCCCATGGGTAGTTATTACTTAGAAGGTAGAGTTCAACACAACCTAAAATCAAGTAGGCATTGAGAGGTGTCAACAACAGATTCTGCAGGCACACACTTAAAAGTATTTAAGTGGTTCTTTCATGCAGGTGTGCTTGCCCATGCAACTCAATCAAGTACTTTCAGCCAATGATTGATGTTGTAGCAGATGCTAGGCTTGGTTTCAAGGCTTCGTCACGTCATGACTATATGGGCGTGGCCTTGAGGGGGAGGTTGAGGAGCTCCATCAGTGGGTTGAAAGCTTCAAACATATATGGATGGAGAGATGTTACATTATTATGTGTGATGGTTGGATGTGTAACATGAAGAAGTTCATGATTAACTTTCTTGTTTATTCCATTGAAGGTACAATTTTTTTTAAAGCTATTGATGCATCAAAGTATGAGAAGAATGCAAACTACTTGTTCATTTGATGAATGAGATTGTGGGAGAAATTGGAGAGAAAAATATTGTGCAAATAGTTACTGATAATGAAGCTAGTTATAAGGCTATAGGTAAAAGTTGATGCAAAAAAGACAACACTTGTATTGGTTTCCATGTGCAGCACATTACATTGACCTAATACTTGAGGATATCAGAATGGATAAAAATGTGAAGATCACAATTGAGAGGGCACAAGCGGTGACAATACGTATATGGTCATCCTAAGAACCTTAACATATTCAGGGAGTTAGCAAATGGAGGCCGAGACATCATTCGTGCAGGGCCAACAAGATTTGCTTCTAATTTCATTTCTTTGGAGTCATTACATAAATTTAAGAATGAGTTGAAGTCTTTCATGTATCACAAGACCCTGCGGGTGTATATAGACAAAGGCAATCCTCATAGTCAGATGGATTATTTGAAATGCTGCCGTGTTATTGAAGACAAAGATTTTGGGATAGGGTAGCACATTATTTAAAGTTATCACTACTCTTGTAAATGTGCTTAGAATGTAGATGGTGATGATAAGAATGACATGGGATATTTACACGAGGCCATGGACCACGCGAAGATGGAGTTGCGACAGTCCCTCGCCAGAGAGTATAAAAAGTGGTGGAAAATTATTCATCACAGATGAGAGAACACTTTACATCATGACTTGCATGCAACTAGCGAGTGATGAATCATTTCATCATTTATTTCCTATTGGAGTATTCTACCGAATCTTACATTCACTTAATTATACATAAATGCAGGTTATTATCTCAATCCTCAATTGATGTATGCTGACAATGCACATATTGATAGTGAGGTGCTTCAAGGCACCTTAAATGTCATTGGTCGTTTATCCATGACACAAAAAAAAAGGTTGGATGCTGAGGTTCAGGTTGGTCTTCACTCTTTTTATGAGTTTTATCAATAAGAGGGAATATTTGAGAATAACGAGCTAATGTTAAACTGATATTTTCACCTTATAGATGGATGCATATAGAATAAGGACTGGGACATATTCTGACTCCCAATTGCAATATACTGTAGGAAGAGTCAGTCCAGGTATACAATATTTGCCCAACACGTATACATATACTATGATGAGTTGATCTAGATGAAATCTATTTAACATTCATTTTATTTACGATTGGTGGACAACTGAACGGTGGATTATGGTCCAGAATAGAGATTTTGGAAATAATGCATTGGCTTTTATTGCTATTAGGGTGCTTAGTCAAACAACATCAGCTAGCCAATGTGAAAGGAATTGGAGTACGTTCAGCCTTATACACTCAAAGGTTCATAATCGGCTGAAGGCAGAACAATTAGAGAAATTAGTTTACTACCATTACAATATGAGATTGATGATAAAGAATATGAGACTAAGACAACAATTGAGGGAGAAACGTCAAGCAGATGATACAACTGGACAAATTGATGTGGACGCCTTATTTAATGATGATAATCCTTTGCAATCTTGGGTTGAGGTACAAGAGGACATTGATGGCCCTATTTTTGATCCTACTGATACAACGTGGGCAGAAAGAATATTAGATGGAGATGAACTAAGGGATCCAGAATTCAAAGTACTAGTAAAAAGACCAAGAGAATCATCATCAAGGGAAAGCAGCCTAAGATTGTTGAGGACACTGAGGAGTAGCTTGAGCCAACTCGATTTCAGAATCAGATAGCAGGCCGATCACTGTTAGAATGGTGAAGCCACCTCCATCATTAAGGAGAACTATATCAGAGATATATATGACTGAGAGAAGTACTGCTGCTGCTCGAGATGACCTAACAATTGAGAAGATGAGGCAAATTTATGTGAGACGAATGCCAAGGGAAATAGGACTCTATACAAAGATGCAAGAGGTGGGGTGGCCCAACCAACAGAAAAGAAAAAAGAGTCAAAGACTGCAAGAAGGCGTCTGGTTTCTTATACTTGTGAGGATAATGATGATGACGATGGTGATGATGATCCTAGTGCAACTACAGGTGCTACTAAGGTTTGACGCATCGGGGAATCGGGGTGAATCAGGTTTTTCCTGATCCGCCCCGATTCGCCTGAATCGGGCCGATTCGCATGGGAATCGGATGGGATCGACCCGATTCGATGGGAATCGGGGATCCGGCATGCCAAACCATGGGTGCTACTACTGGCGGTGGCACATATACACAGTCACAGGGTGATTATGGACATGATTCACAGGGTGACTATGGACATAGTTCACACGGACAATGTTACTATGTACATGATTCACAGGGGTAGTATCGACATGACTCACAGGGGCACTATGGATAAGATTCAGGTTATGGTCCCTATGGAGGTGGCCAATAGGAGACAAGAATGTATGGGTGGGCTCATGAACCTGAATTCTAATTTCAACCACTTCTAGCCAGTAGCAGTTATGGCTCAGTATCTTCTTCTTATGCTCGAGGGTCTTCTTATTCTGATTCCAGATTCTAGTCAACCCAACAATCATTCACTCCAAGAGGATCTAAAGAGGGATGAATGAGAGTTGGCTGCATCTTTGTTTGATTATAGTGAATATTCTAAGCATAAGAACCCTCTTTATGGGTTTCAAGGACAACAACCATACGATGAAGGAGAAGGTTCTTCCAGCTATTATCCATCTTAGTGCATTGTAATGTTTGGGTATGAAAATTTAATTTTTGCAGCATTTTATTGTGTTTATAATATTTATGGTAGTGCAAGACTACACGATCACTCCATGTTTATTGTTTAACTGTTTAATATGCATCTAATATTCTATTAACATGCCACACACATATACCTATCACTTCATCCACTTTTTTTTCAATCTTAAATGCATGCCTACTATTTTTTTGTGTTTTGATGAATTTTATATTTTTTATGAAATTTTCAAGGTTTTTACATTTTTTTTGGCATTCTTTTAATGGCCCTTTGCAGGTTTTGCTGGTTTTGGCCGAATCCGATAGTGATACTGAATTGGTATTGATTTCGAACACCCCCAAAAATCGATACCGAAACCGGTACCGACATCCTTGGGTGGAATAAGAAAACAATTGTCCAAGCAAAAGGTCAGTTTTCTAGGTCTATTCTGCCTAGGAATTATCTAGCTGGCTTATCCTAATTGGTTAGGGACCCTAAATAACCAAAGGATCCAAGTCAAGATATGATGTTTTTACATGAACCTAAAAACACTTTTCTGGGTTCCACAATTTTTACATCAATAAGAAATTACAAAAAACATTTGGAACTGGTGGATTATTTAGTAATACGAATTCCCAGTCCTAATGCTTTTAGGCAACCATTTCATTTCGCTATTAGAAAAAAAAAGCAATACTGCACATGAAGTTATTGATATATCATCCAAACTACTGACATAAGCAAAACGACCACATGCCTAAAGATATAGCTGTGCAAGGAGCTGCAATCATATCATATAGATACCTAAAAAGAATACTGCATAGAATATTTAGAGGCAGTAAGGGTTACACACCAATATTGGGTAGAGTTCAGTTGTTGAATGTACACGAGAATACAAGGATAGCAGTTCAAATGTGGGAAATAGTCCAGCATGCTGCACAGGGTAAAATCATAACCACATGAGGGAGGATGGAATCAAATTGGGAACTTGGTAAATATCATGAGAAGAGCAACGACAATGAACATCACTGCATATCAATAAATGAAGGATATATGTGATCTTCATTCACGACTTTTCCTAATAGTCTCTAAAAGGATTAAGTGAAATGCATGAAAAATTATACAACTAAACCAGTTAATAACAAGAGACAGAATAAAACACACAGATTGGAAAATTAGCCCAATGAACAAACTTACCCTGTAAATTATCTAAACAACAGAAAAGAAAGCCCCCATGTCCAGACTTAGTGGAAATCTGCAAGACAAACCAGCAAAATAATGCAAATGGAGAGTGGGAAATCATTCTTAAACTCCATTTCTATTATACCCTCTCTGAAATTTGGAAGTCAACCAGCTTATGGCATTGTCCCTTGCAAGGATGTTCCAGTATGAACAGTCTCTATGACCTTAAAGGAAAAATGAGGATAGTTCACCACCCTCACTCTAAACTAGTTGTCCTGATAAGGTCTTTCCACTTACATCGTGATGCTACTCTATGAAAAGAAAGGTCCCATTTGAAACCAATGTATATTTTTACCACTTTTCTCAATTGACCTGCTTAGCCAACAACTCTTGATACAATTTGACTCCTTTCTGCTTTATCTACAAGATGAAGCAATCATGTCTCATCAAGAACGTGAAGGACTTTAATCTCCTCAATATGCGTCCACCTATTCAGATAAGGGGTTTTTTGGCACCTCAAGTGAATGGTCACCACATAAATCTATTGTGGACCCTTTTGTTTGTCATGTTCCCAGAGGCCAGAAGCTCCAAGATGCCTCTTATTGTTGCCCAGGCTATGTCTTACCCAGAGTGGGGGTACATGGGTTAGTTGAAAATTTATTCGTTAAAAACTATAAGATCAGAAGAATGATCTAATATAGATATATAGTTCGGTTGACAGAGTAAGGCAAATCGGTCAACTTAGCTTAAACACTGTAGACTGTATCCTTTATCTGAGAATCCTAAGTGTCCTATGTGTGTATGTGTCAGTTGCAGTAGATAAGGTATATGTCCTATGACTTTTAATGCATGTAAGGCTAGGAACAAAATATAAAACAATCAATCGCACAATAGACACAATATTTTATCCTAGTTCAATGTTGACCAACTCAACCCTACATCTAGTCCTCAAGATCCAACTGATCTGGGATTTTACTAACCATCAACAACTACTAATCTTCTTCTATTTTCGAGCAATAAGGCAGCTCACTGGACACCAACCCCAGCAAATCTCTTCTATTTTCAAGCAAGAAGGCAACTCACTTCTTTTACGAGCGAGAAGCACACTTACTGGAACAGACCCCAGTCTGGTCACCCTATTATGAGCTAGAGCTAGGCTCACTAGTATAGACCCCATTCCAGTCTCCCTCGTAGGGTTCTTGCCAACTCTTACAATGCCTCTAAGCAGGAAGATAGTGACTACAATGAATGCTCTAAATGCTCAAACACATGAATCAAAAAGAAGAATGAAATTGAATGGAATAGATCGTGTGCTGCTTCAGTAAGTCGATGTAGAGTTTGAATGTTGAAGACTTGAACTCCTCCTTTAATGCTTCTTGAGTTGTTGAAGGAGAGGAGGGAGCATGTAACCTTGAATGCAGTTGGTGTACATGCTTGGATTACTCACAAGTGCTGCCCGTCAACCTGTCAGTGTGCCCAGAGAAGCTGTTTGTAGCCTGTTAGCCCCCTGCGAGGGGTGGGCACCCATTAACTTTTGTAGTGTTTTTCTTCCAGACTGTTGTACTTGGGTACACGCCGCAGCCAGGGTCTTCCCCACGCACCAGTGTGGAGGTACGTGCTTCTATCATTGTTGACTCCTGCTCTTTTTGTATAAGCTTTCATCTACAGCTGACTGAGTGGAAGAGCGTCTATCTACCTAGTGATATAAACCTATGCTGACAGCGAGAGTGCGAGACCCCAATTCTTGGAGGCTCCATCTGGATCTTGCCTGTATTTGCCTACCCTAGTCAAAGGTGGTTTCTCAACTACCAACAGTCCCACGCTTCATCTGCACGAGGGACAATTTCATAGGCTGAGCTACTTGTTCTTGGCGTGGTTAATTCCTTGGACTTACCTTCATGTTGGTCTGCTTGTTAATTCTTTAATGTGTATTGCTGATCGCATCCTTAACGAGTCTGTTGCGTTTGTCCATGCAGGTCATTCCACATCAGCAAGTTTAATCCAAACTAAAAAACTAGCTCAACTAGCTGGGAAGAGAAGCCCCTTAGCAGTTGGAACCCTGGTGCTGCATTAAATTTAAGTGAACAAGAAAAAAAATTCACCCAAAAAACCCTCGCAGAGAGGAAAAAGAAGAATTGAAATGTATATAATAGTCAAACAGTCTATCAAACCCCTCATCCTCCCGTGTCCCAGATTACAATATGTGTTTGCAGCATGGCAACACATGGTGAGATCAGAAATGGCAGCAACCATGATGTCTGGAATCAGTTAGGGGTGGAAACTGGGTTGAGCACCCACAGATCCACCCCAACCACACAAGATTTAATTGGGTATAGACCTTCCCATATACTCAGATTTGACCCATTCCCGCAAGGTTCAGGTCTTTGTCCAGTCTCCAGTTGAAACCCACAAAAGCCATTTTTAGATGATGGCACAGGTTTCCTCCTATGAGCACCACTGTATCATACATTCCCTCCCTTCGCATGCTACCTACTTCCTTGCAGAGATTCCATACAGACTATGGTTGTAACTTGTAAGTGCCACATCACCTCCACCTATGATTCCCCCACATGTGGGTTATTAATAAACCCATGCGGCACTTACAATTTGTGGATGGCAAAAAAGTGTGATACAATAGCATGCATAAATATACAACACCCCAATATTCATTACATATTTCACACAGAGTAGTGGACAGTGGCACTAGAAAAGAAAGAACTAAATTATGCAAATAATAAGAATTCTAGGATAACCTCAACAACAAATGACAGAATAACCAGCAAAACTGTTTTTTCTACCACAGAATAGAGGTAACCTTCTGTATACACATCCAATTGAGATGCCATCACCTGCCAGCTTATTAACATAACCGAAAGAAAATCTCACTTCTACAAGCATGTAATAAGGTTGACAAACAATAGATGAGAATGTATGCATTTGAGAATATGACAAATGTTTGTTATGACTTTAACTCATTGATGCATATGGCCATGATGTTAGACCCAAAGAAAAAATGTATCACCTCCAAAACAGGTGAGGAAGTTTCCAATGATGAATGAAGCAGGGGCAAGTCATCAGGATTCATACAAGTAACCTCTCCAACAGGAAATTTTGATCCATATCTTCCAGCTCGCCCTGTTTAAGAACATGTTAGCAGTTTAATTAAAAGCTATTCTACCCCTATATTGAACATTGTTTCCCTCGAATGAAAAATGGACAAAAAATAGATAAATGACATGTAATGTCAGTATGGCACTACACCAAAATAAAAAAGATGCAATAGCAGGAATATTTCAATGAACCATGATATCTAAAATTCAGCTATGGTTCAAAAAGTTGGGAGCATTTAAAATTTATTAAGAGAATGGTTTATGCATTAAGAAAACAGGGGGGGGGGGGGGAGAGAGAGAGAGAGAGAGAGAGAGAGAGAGAGAGAGAGAACTAGATACAGATCATCCAGCTGCCATTGCATAGGCATCTTTTGCTACCTTTGAAACCTAACCAGTCACCTTACCTTGGCATAAGAAACGTCATGTCTGACTACTGCCTGGTGTTATCATGGACTGACCCCAGCTTATAGTTTAATTCAGTCATGAATTAGCTGATATGGGCAGATCAGCTGATCAGTATAGAAAATCAAAGAACACATGAGAAAAGGACGAACCACACCAATATTGCATCCAGAAGTGAATCCACTTTATCTACTACATCTTCATAAGAAACCCTTCAAGAAGGAATAAATGGTTCCCCATCCACCAACTATTGAACTTCTATTAAATTTTGTGGACATGGGATGACAACTCCTATAGCATCACATATCTCTTCCTGGTGCCACAAGAACTAGGAGGCTTCAATGAAGACCTAGGTTCCCACAATCAGGAAATAGATCAGGATGGCAGGTTCAGGCTAAGAATCACAATCTGTTTGTGATGTGATAGTGACTCATTGTGGCATGTGAATTAAACATTTTCTGCAGAGAAATGTAAGTGATCTCGATCCAAAAATCTGATTATTGTCATCATAAGAAACTTTTTGTTTCAGACACATTCCCATGGTTTGAACTCTAAGTAAAATGGAGAACTGCTTGAATATGAAGCACTTCATCCCTTGGCAAAACTAATTGGTATGTATGGTTGCTTACAATAGGGCAGAAGCCCAGAGTAAGAATTCATCTGGGTGAACAGTTAACTCCATGGACACAAATATGTTAATGTACATGTGCATTTTAGTCATGACATTATGTAAACAATCATGTCCCAACTGATGCATTTTGAAACTTATCAAAGAAAACAGGAAATAACAGAAAAGGCAACAAGCATATGGGTTAGTTTTATAGCTGGACTTTGCATTATTGTTGAAAAACCATGGAACCAGAGAGAACAGGAAAATGGGCAAGTTGTTCTCAGCAGATTGTCAGGAACAAATGTAGTAATGTATACATGTGTGTGCATATCTATATCTATCAATATACAGGTTATATATGCCTAAGAACGAATCTCCAAAATAAATATGCCCCACTATAAGAAAAGGGTTGTCACCAGCTATCTGTTTGATTTCTGGCACAGTTAATTCCCGCGACTCAATGCCATCAAATTTTCTCATTGTTGAGAAGATGATCCTAGATATGTTCAGATTGAGGCCCATCCCAATGGCATCACTGGCAACAAGAACATCAAATTCGCTGCTTTCATCATTGAACATTGAAGCCTGCACACTTGAGGAACAGATCCTTAGATAATTATATATGCTGCAAAATCTGAGCAGACAGTTAAAAAGTAATAATCAGCTCCTATTTAGTACACATATTATTACCAGTAACAACAACATTAGCCTTACCCTACAATATGAAACCAGGAGGAACCCTCTAAATTTCCTGTGGACTTTTAAAAGAGTCTAGACAAAGAGGCGAAAGACCGGCACAGAGATACTATATTTGAGAAAAAACATTACAAACACATATTTTAGTAGAAAACGGTTATATATATCACATATAAAATTGCCCCCATGCCAAACCACTGAATAAACATTTGCATGAGAAAGTGGCATATTGCTCCATGAATATGAAAAAAGTATCATTTAGCTGGCTATTGCAGCAGGTGTGCAGAACCTAAATCATGCTATAGTAATATAGAGATTTAGAGGACAAAAGAACTTTACTGCCTAATTAGATGGAAATTTTATCTTGAAGCAATTGAAATCACCTAGTAAGAACAGGACTAAGGGGTAATATTTTTTTATCAAGGAAATGTGACACCAGACACAGTTAATTCCATCATTCTTTCTGGTTAGAAGTTATAATCACACTGACACTTGGTCTAGCTCAGTAAACTACTCTACTAAAATAAAGCTTCACATCAGCAATCATGGTCAACAATGACAAAAGACAATTTTATGCTGTATAAAACCCAGTACCTGTCTTGTGCGAGTCTCCGGCGGCAAGGAACCATAAACTACAGAACACAGATGCTGTCCTTCCTTTTCAATTCGTTTCTACACCTCCAAAAGGGGAAACACCATTTATACTCCATAAGGAAAGGAACAAAGGCAATGGTGCACGCATAAGAACAAACTAGTATGATGTATGTTCACTAGCACAAACAGTTGAAACAACCAGTAGATCCTAGGCTCCTGCCATCTCTACCGTAATAAAGTATACTCCTCTGAGATAAGTTGCATCCGAGTGACATCATGGATGAGAATCTAGAGAGAAATATATTGCCACATAGATTGGAAGGACATATACATTCATACCCAGATGAGAAAACTAGAGAAGACTACAGTGGAAAAGTCTAAGCCAGTGCATACACATTAGACAATGAATATCAAATGACAGCAGTTAGATCCAGCAAGTCTATTTTCCCAAAAAAACATCTGACCATGATTCTCATCACTTTCTCTGGTAAAAAAAAAATCATAAATACAAGCATGTAAAGGATTCCTAAAAAGTTGTTATTCCTTGGAAAGGGAAATCTTCTATTCCAACTCTGCTCCCCCCTCCCCCCAATGCACACAGTTCCTCCCACCCATTTCTCTCTCTCTCTCTCTCTCTCTCTCTCTCTCTCTCTCTCTCTCTCACACACACACACACACACACACACACACTCTCTCTCTCTCTCTCTCTCTCTCTCTCTCTCTACTCTCTCTCTCTCTCTCTCTCTCTCTCACAAATGGCCCATGATGCCCATCTTCTCAGCAACAATCTTATTAGAGTCAGAGACGTGGTCCAAAATCAGGCAGGCAGTTTATGCTGGATTGATACATGGATGGGTCTATATCTAGTATGCAGAGGAACAAATTATTACGTTCTATAAGACATATCCTACCATACAAGCACTTAGTCTTAAAATTACAATACCATTTTTTTATAAAATTAATTAAACATCGACAATATTCAGGTAATGTCAAAGCTAGCATTTTTTATGCATACCTTTAACTTGTATATCACCTCGCGGGAAAAGGACACAATGCAATCACCAGTTTTGATGTTGGAGATAGATCCAAGAGGCATCTTTAAAGGAATGAGAGGAGAAAGACGGTCATAATACTGAACCTGTAAATAGAAAGAAAGATATCTAACATCAGAAACTGCCAAGATAAGTTATGACACTATTACTAACAAAAATATGACGGGCTCCCATTTCTAAATTACACATCTATTACTCCAAGAATTACATTGCTGATGACATCAAATATCAATCCATATTCTCACCATGCTAGATTTGCCTCAATTTTCCATGAATTTATCTTCTATTAAATGGGCTACTGATTCAAAGTATATTGTTTCATTCACTGCTTCCATTTGTTAGAACTTAGGAGTAGGATCTGTCATATGATGCAGAGGATTAAAACTGACAATGAAGTAGGTTGATTATGCCATCTTCAGCATCTACATTTTCAACCTTCCACCATTTTACCTTCTCTATTTTGTGCTATTTACTTTTCTGCTGTTGCCAAAGCGTGCGAGACTTCGGCATCTACTTGTGTGCTGTCTTATGCCAAAGTCTGACCTCCTAGGTTCACGTCTTCTTCTTGGTTTTTTTATTGTATAGGCTACAAGTTGGCAACATACCTGGCCCTTTCTTTTCATTTTTGATTTATCTGTCTTCAATATGCTTTTTTATTCTAGTTCGTTCAATTTTTGGGCCCAACTCCTTTTACCTTTTACACAGGATGTCTTTATTTTACTATCTTCATTCACGAGGTTTCTGGGTACATTTGGGTGTAATTCATACATACTTCAGTCACATCTCTACCTGATGTGAATCGTGTTTGACATTACACTCTGAAGGGTTGTCATCCTCTTGATTGCTTTGGTCCTATTATGGTTGACCCTCAATCTCCACATTTCCACACCATGCTTGCAGTGATTAATCCATTAATAGTCACCAAGGGCCTTGAAGCTACAGCCATGCAGCTCAGTATCTAGAGTTGAAGCAGTTCATTCATGTAAATGGGTTTCCTATAATTCAAGTAGAGAAAGAGAAATTCTTTTCTGTCCCTACACACCCATCAACCAACATGACACCTGCATACAACTGAACAAAGCTAGAAACAGAAGTAGGTAAATCAACTCTCTCTTCCTCCCTATTAATGATTGAACAACAGGGGGCCAATGTTTAAAGTTTCAAATCCCACTGCATTTATGACCTAATTGAGTGGACCTAAATACAGTTCACCATCTGAAGGATGTATGTTAAAAACCTCCTTCATGCTTTTTTATTGAAGGTATCCAAGAAATGCTCTATGAAAAGCTCAATCTGATTGAAAAATGATGTACTTGAATCACTTGTGAACATAAGGAGAGAATATACTGATTTGGGAAGTCATATATCATAGTATAGATATGTTGGTCTTTTGAAGATGAAAGCAATAAAGACAAAAGGTTGTTAGCTTATTAAGTTAGATTATACCCAGATAGTACTCTGAAAAACTATTATACCCAGATAGTATTCTGAAAAACTAACTGCCATGACAATTAGACCGCACAGGATGAATAAGTTGGAAACCTGAATAATATCACCAGTTACTTCAAGAACCTCCTGAATAAGAGGAACCACAGCTGGATCTCCACACAAATGAAGCTCATCTGAAGAAATCCCAGCAATGCACGTGTGAATGAAAACCCTCTTGTCCTACAACTCACCATCTGAAAAATGAACAATATATATAAGCAAAATATCACTTTAATAGTTATTGCATTACAGTAAACAATTTTATCTAACCGTTTCTGTGACTAAAAAGCAATAAACATTTGTATATTGGGATCAAAAGAAAGAGATACATGTTTTAAATAGTGATAATTACATATACAACCCACAAAAGCATTTATTTCATCCCTATATTCCTTCTGTTATCATGTACCCCCATAATAATTGCATCTCATCATATACAACCCTCCATCATCTGCCATTTGTTTAATTTATGTCTAGGGAGATTAAGCGAGGAAAAAGTGGCACAGTTATGCAAAGAAAACAGGGAGAGTTTTCTTGGAATTTAATTCATTCGAGAATTGGAATTCTCTTTCTGAGTTTTGACATGAAAAAAAATTTGATAGACCAAATAATCTACATCCTTTCTAAATTTTGAGAGGTTAAAGACGGCAACACCATCAGGTGGTAAGTTAAACAGATTTTGACTTTCTCAATCATCTAGTTGTGTGCCTGTGACGTCATGTTGACTTGATAAAGTGAACAAATGAAACAATTAGCATCACCCACCTGAATTTCATCTATAACAGCACACTGGTATTCATTGTTTAAATCAGCCATTTCAACTGTCAGAGATTTGTGTTTTGCACCTTCTTTTTCCTCTCTTTCTTGCCCAGTGATGAGGTCACAAGGCACATGGGCATTATTTAATCTATTTGCCACTTCCCATGCAAGAAGTCTCAAAGGCCCACAGTATATGCCTGTATTAAAATGGCAGATCAGATATCTGCTTTATCATACGGTAGCAGACCTAAACCACAGCCAAAAATATGGAAGTGGTGCACAAAGCAAACTGCATATGACTACATAACATAAGCCAAGGGCAGAAGACTGCAAAAGACCTGAAGTGCTAGTTTCTAATCTCTTTAAAGCATTGTGTGTTTTTCCACTATTTGTAGGACCCACATGCAAAAATACTTTGCGTTTTTTCCTTCGAGCATTCGGGTACCATGTATGAGGACACCTGTGGAAGAGTAGAAAATTTCCATATATAAGACAGTAGAAGGATCCTAACAGTCAAAACTAAAGCAGGTAAAAAACTTAGATTTCTTCCTTTTTAAGTAATAAAAGAAGATTCAAACAGAGAAAATAGATACCGCTTGATGGTTCAGAACTTCAGATATTAAATGGAAAAGGAAGAAGAAAAATACATTAGCAAATGCTATATCCCAATACGTCCTTGGAGCCTATAAGAAAGAAGCAATCCTAATTTATTGAGCAAGAATCATTAATTAAAACAAGTAAAAGAAGAAAGTCAGCATTCATTACCAGCTAGGAACAATGAGCATTTGATGTACTAATTTAACTAGGACCATGTGATGTAGATGCACCAATGATTGGTCAAATCCATCCATTGGCAAACACATTTCATTCAACACAGGAAAATACATTTCACGCATTGGCAGATGTGGGTGAGGCAGAGGCGGCTGGACTTCTATCAGGTATTCAGGGGGCTCGAGGTGGCAGATCCATTTCTCATTTGCAGTATGCTGATGATACTATTCTATTTCTGGCTGAGGGAGATTATATGCCTTTCATGGTGAAATTTTTGCTTGAGCTACTAGAGGAGGTCCTAGGGCTGAAAGTGAATTTTGATAAGAGCCTTTTGATTGGGCTGAACATTGAGGAGAATTCTGTGGAGGGCATCTATGGTTCTGGGTTACAAGATGGGTAAATTCCCCATCTCTTACCTGGGCCTGCCACTATCTCCTTGTGCTTTGAGATCCTTTGATTGGCTCCCTATTGTCCAGAGGTTTCATTCCAGACTGGAAGGCCAAGTCTTTGTCTTATGAGATAGATTGGTTTTGTGCAGCTCGGTACTGAATAGTCTCCAGACATATTTTTTGTCCATGTTCAGGATCCCCAAGCAGGTGGCAAAGAAATTGCAAGGCATCCAGTCCAAATTCTTTTGGCATGGCAATGGAGGCAGATGCAGGTGTTGGCATGATGTTGCATGGGGAGACTCACCGAGAGCAGGGAATAGGGTGGTTTGGGGCTGAAGAATATCCAAGATTTCAACATGGCTTTACTTGCGAAATGGCTGTGGAGATTAGGGGGTGGTGAGAATTGTTTGTGGACTACTATAATTGCTCAGAGGAACTTGTCTCCTTCTCCGAGATCTATAACTACCCCCCTGTGGGGGGACATATCCTCCTGCAGGGATATTGTTGTGGGGGGTACCAGGTTTACTGTGGGGAAAGGGAAGTTGGCATTATTTTGGAGGGATAGATGGGGTGGGGATCTCCCGTTTTGTAAGGCCTTCCCTGACCTTTACCAGGTGGTGGAGGCTCCTCTTACTTCAGTCTATCAAGTTCTTGATCCTTCCCTTCTTGGGAGGGTGTGGGCACCTACTTTCTGAAGGAGTTTGCGGCAGTCAGAGATTTGTCAATTGGAGGGACTGCTTGCTCGTCTGTCCTCCTTTTCCCTCTCCAAGGCTATAGATCGTTGGACGTGGAGGTTGGAAAAGGAAGGTACTTTCACAGCAAGATCAGCATATCAGATCATCTCAGATGGTGGGCTTTGGCATGGGCTTCAGTCTCCCATCTGGAGGCCTCGGAGTTCACTCAAGGTGAAGGTTCTCATCTAGAGAATCTCCCTTGGCTGACTCCCTACAAGAGATATACTCCTTTGCCTCCTTCTGGAGCTACAGCGTTTGTGTGTTCTTTGTGGGGAGGAAGAGGAAACTGTTGATCACTTGTTTGTGGGTTGTTCTTACGCTCGATTAGTGTGGGAGGCAGTGGCGGCTAGTACGCAAGGTGATATTCCATCATTCCATGTGACAGCGAAGTGCATTCTTTCTTACACAAGTGGAGGAGATGAAGGCAGATGGGGACGCTGAGTATTTTTATTGAGGTAATTTGTAGTAGAGTGAAGGAGTGGGCTTGTAATGTGAATCAACTAAATTCAACTCTTTTTGCTTTGTTTTGGGGGGGGGGGGGGGGTAGAGAGAGTATGTCCGTTGGGGGTGGTTGGTGGTGCATAGGCGGGTTGTGCAGTCTTTCGTACCTTTTGTAGAGCTTATACTTGTACATTCTTTCTACTTTTTAATTTATACATCAGCGGTACCATCCACTTTCAAAAAAAAAACACATGAAATCTTTGGAAGCGTAAGGCATTTTGTTAGTTGATAATTATGAATTATGGCTTATCACAAGATTCCTTTGAGCATTAAAATCATTGCTTCCTACTTAATGCACAAAATCAGCCAAAAGGTGTCAGTTGCTCTTTCAACCAAGTCTGGAAATAACTTTCACAACACTTCTGATCTTATGGAATAAGCCTCGCCATGATCTTTCTTGGAATACTATACGAGACTTGTTTGCCAATGGAAAAGGTCAAGAGCTTTGTTCCAATAGGGCCATATGCCATGGAATGCAAAATCGGCCTATTCAGAATGGGATCGGCCGATTCGAGTCGGAATTGGTGGGTGCCGGTCCAACTCAGGAGAGAATGCCTGAACCAACCCCTTCATGAACCGCCGGGGGCCGGGGGGGGGGGGGGGAGATAGAGAGAGAGAGAGATGGGTTGGGGTGGTTCGGGCAGAATCGGCCAGGATAGGCCAAACCCGATATCCCGGACCCCAATCCGATCGCGAATGCCTAACCGTAGGTAGCTAACATCAGAGAAAAACACACCCCTTCATGAACTGTGATGTTCTACACACAACTTAAATTATCGACATCACTTTAACAGTACTGATATAGCAAAATCTAACAACACTAAACATCAAGAAGCAAAGGCACATTTACCTGTCATCATCAATGGATGTTTATCTATTTAGCAATTTTCAGTTAACCAACTAATCATCTCTTTTCCAATAAAGAGTGAAAATAAAATAATTCAGCTTTAAACAGCATACTTTCATAATAACATGGACTTCAATAAATAACAGCGAGGAAATAGAAAATAAAAAGGATGTTAAAAATCCTTCACAGATGTCTTTCTTTCATCAGCCAGTGATGAATGGATTTGAGGTGTAGTTCAAGAATCAAGACTCAAATTATTGCATAAGTTTTCTTGCTTATATGGTGATGATATCTCATTGAAGTGGCAACGGGATTGATGATATTGCATGTCATTAGACAGACATGCAGGATGTAATATTCTAACATTAGTAACTTAATGCCCTCTAAAAGATATGCAAGTAAACTACAAGGAGGTGTTTATACATATATGCACTCTATAGAAGTCTTCATGTATAAACTGATCCTCAAATGGTTCTATGCAAAGAGCCATAGAAAATTTACAAAAATATCTTCCTTAAAAGAGCTGCATTAACAAGTTTCCTCACCATCCATTCAATGTTTGCCTGCCTATAATGGGATGGAGAGAGGACATTCAACAAGCAAAGTAGCATGACAATTAATTGCGATGAGCACCCATTTACTTGCAAGTATATAATCTCTAGCATTTTCTTACGTCAAGTCCATCAAATCCACTTCCGGATGGCAGAAAACCTACAGAAGTACTGCATTGCAACCAAAGTTTTTGAAATGATTCACAGTTGCGCTCCATATCTGAAAGTGGAATATAAATGAGAGTAATGTCTAAATAAATACTTAATTTGCAAATAATCTCATGAATTCATGAATTGCATGAAAAAATTACAAAGTGCATCAACAAATGGTATCAAGAGATTCAAGTGAGATAGAACAACTACAAGGTATAGAATAAGGCAAATGAAATTACTGCATAAAACTGTACATTATTATTGGGTGCCTCCTCTAAGATGCTGATACCTGGTTCCTAGTTCATACACCATGATTCCATCAGATTGAATTAGTGAGTGGCTAAATCTCCTTTCTAGCACATTCTATTTGCGGCCTCTACCCTCTATCTTCAATATGCGTCTAGAGATATGATCAGTGATTCAGTGGTGAGAACAAACTATGCATGAACTTATCTTATGACTGTAAGGTCTCTCCATAATTAGCTAATAATCCAACTATCTAATAGCACTGTCACATCCATGGCCACAGACTAAAATCAGAATGACTCTCTTCCCCTTTGATGGGGCCAACAACAGATATTCTTCATTTCTCGGTAGCATGATTTCCTAAAATAGTACATTTGATGTCATGCTTACAGTTCCTACTTCCTCATTCTCATTGCTCAACCCTTCAGCCCTTCAGCAACATGTAAAAGTTTCCCCACCTGTTTCCTTTTATTTACTTCTCCACCATTATTCAACTTTTACACCTTGCTAGACTTCCAAAGTGGCAAATTAGCCAACTACTGACACATCCTGAATTCTGGGCTCCCATTCACCTCAAACTCTCCCTTGCCTGCTGTAACGAACTTGCTACCTCACGGGACTTTAGTGAAAGACAATACCCTTCCATCGTCTCTCACAGTCATTATATCAAACATCACAGACCACTGCGTAACCACGCGCAGGCGTCTCCTCCCACTGACCTTTCTGCTTCCATTAATACGCTTAAAGAAGGAAAATTCGCCAGAATGCTGGCTGCAGAAAAAGCAAAGCTTTCCTACGACATCCAATGGTCGAGACAATAACGTAGACAGAAACTAAGGTTAAGTGCGGAAAGGCGGAATTTTTCGAGGAAAATGAAAGCAAAATCAAAATTGGGTCTGATCAATAAGAAAAGAAGATCAATGCAAGACAATCGAACGAGAGTCAGAAACAGCAGCAAAAAGATTCCTGAATCCGTGCCAACGAACACAAACATAAGATGAAGAAAGGTTAAAAAAAAAAGGAATGGACTTCAAGGGAAGAAACATGATCGGAGGGAGGCCCATGGGGTAAGTAAACGAACTGGGCATACTGGGCGTGGGCACGAAGTAGCGTAGCCGCCGCCGGAGGAGCGAACACGCCATTAGCACCTGCTCTTGTTCTTCTGATGCTGTTGCCTCGTGTCCTCTTCCGTCCGTGTCCGAAGGAATCCGAAGGCTTGTGACCTGGGTCGCCGCACGGAGAAGCAGTGAAATTTGGGCAGAGAGAGGAGGAGGAGGAGGAGGAGGAGGAGGGCGGAGGTCGCCGTCCGCCACGCTTTGCACCGGCCGCCGAGAAACTTGGAATTACGGAGGCGATTCTTCGCCCGCGACTCAGATCGGGACTTTTTCGTTTAAATCCCCATTAAATAAAAAATTACGCCTTTATGATTTTTTTTCTAAAGGTCCTTGTAATCTTGTAAACCATAGGCGTAGAGTATGCGTATCTCTGTCCGACCTCTGTAGGAAAATTGCAAAAGTATCCTCATGACGTATATAATTGCAGAAATGATACTTTTATTTTCTAATTAAATTAACTTTCCTACACCAGCATAACAACAAAATTATCTCTGCAGATAACTGCTTCCAAGGCAAATGATGGTGTATTAGTTGTGGGGTATTTTTACACTTAGGAGAAATGCCGATGCATGCACCATTGATTCATGCATTCGAATGAGTAAGAATATTAAATATATTTCAAATACTTTTGCATCTTTTTATAAAATTATTTATCATTTTTTGAATTATTATTTTTCAACTAACGGTGACAAATAAATCAACAGTTAAAAGATATTTGTTTTCTTTTACTTGACTAAATTAAGAGAGAGAAATTTTTTGCATCCAGAATTGTGAGTCTGCATAAAAAAGAAAGGGGAAAGGCCCAAAGGGTAATTGTGGGGCCCACTCACTGCACAATGGCCCAATATCCAAGGTAGGAAATTTGGAGGGGGAAATAGTGGAGTTCATGCATCTGCATTGCACAGGTGATCCAACGATATCTACGATGGGTAGATTATCCTCTTGGAAGGGAAGTACGCATTTCTTTTAGATGCTCCAATATTTATAACACATAATAGGATTATCTTTATGCTAACAAGTTGAGATTTTAGTAACAATTTTAATGGTGATTAGATTATCTCTAATTATTTTTTACATATATTTTTATGGTCCTATCTCTTTTTTTGACAATTGTATGGTTATATCTCAGCATGCACATAAATAGTACCATTTTATGATAATTTTATCAATTTAATTTCCAAAACTACTAGCACCGTTTAACTAGGCTTATCTCTGGAAATTATGAAAAAAATTATTATTTTTGGATAACGAGGAGACTCATCACCGTGCAATTTATGCAAGCTCATGTATTGGTGTTCGTGAGTCCTCGATTAGAATCTGACAATTTTACTTTCTGTGTACTCGTATTATTCTACCTCATTTGGTAAAAAAATTTCCGAACCTACTGATCTTGAGATAAAAGAAGAAGAAGAGGGCAACTTACCCAAAGAAGAGGGATGTTTCTTGGTGATGTCTAGTAATACATTAATGATCATAATTGTAAGGATGATATGTTGGTACGTAAAAATTTAAATTAGATATGGATGAACTATATGACCATATTTTGTTTATTCTTTCGTCAGAGTACTGAGCTAGCTTGCTACTTTGAGTCCTGTCCACTCTAGGTTTGTAATCTCCCATTCAAATAAAATAAGACATCTGAGTGTGTTTCTGGCCAAGCCCAGGCCCAGCTATGTATGCTTGGGCCCGATGGGTTTTTTGGGCTTAGCCCACCAAAGATGGGACCCTTCGTCAGCATTTCTATGTTTAAGGTGACACCATCCTTAATTAGAGCATATAGTATTTTCATGAGATAAGGGTCAAGTATCAAATCTTCAAAAAAAAAAAAAAATCTTTTTGGAACTTGGGAATATTCTCTAGGATCCCTGACAATTCTTGGCCTCTTTGATACAAGGATGGGATAAACTTATATAGGATTTTCTAGAACAAGATTCTTCGTTTCTCTTTGACAGTGTTGGATAAGATAGCCTAAGGTAGCTGAATCTCCATAGATACAACGGGATAAGTTACGACGGATTTATCCTGGATAAGGGGCTTACCTACAAAGTTTTCTTATACAAATTGCCAAAATGATTTGAGACATCTGTGTCAAAGCGGCCATTTATATAGTTCAAATGCATGTGTTCACATGGTAGTAGGATGAATGAACCAACATATATATATATATATATATATATATTTATCAGTGAACTGTGATATATATCATGCCTGATGAATGAGTGCAACAGGTAATTCCTGTTTAATCCCATGCAAAACAGACATGAGGAAAGAAACACTAAGCGTATTCACAAAGTGAAAGGCAATAGAGTTCCCTCAGTTTTATCTCCATTTGTCATTAAACTTCTTAGGGAAACGAAAAAAGATGAGATGTAGTTGGTCATGACCTTTATGTTCATGTCATCTCCAATCTCAAATATCTTTTACAAACCTATCTAAGTTCCTCTCAGAAGCTTTCATGCATGAACAAGCTGTTCATCTTATAACTAATTAGGCACCTGATCCCATAAGCTTTCATGATATCTAGGTTAAGGTTACGTGGAACTTTTTTTTGCAATTAATACATCATTCTCCATCTTTTGAGGCATGAAGAGATGTCAGACGGCTGCAATATGGTGGGGGGTGGATGAGCATCTTAAAAGGAGTACATACTAGAAAAGTAAGAACAAACGTCATCCACATTATTGAAGGGAGGTACACCTGCAATCCAAGTACACTGAATAAGGTGGAACAAGGCCTTGCTCTTTAAAGACTACAGAATTGCTAGCATGTGGGTTTCTGTCATCAAACATCATCAGTACCACACTCCAAGGCAATCTTTCAGCAGTAGCTTTAAATTTGAATATTGTTCTTGTCAAACACACAGCATATATATGTATGCAATGTGTTTGGAACGTTTTCGGATAATTCCCAAGCTAAGAATTGATCTTCCCATAAGTTGAAACATCCAGAAAGGGCAGAAACAAGGAAGCTACACGCGTTGAAAGCACTAGCAGTTGGTCATGATGTGTGATCATTACCACTTCCTGAGAGAGATGTTAGATTTGCGTACACTGATCACCAGAGCTCCTGATGAGTTGGTCTTGATCTTAAACGCGTGTTTACTCTTAGAATAATAAAAAGAACAAAAAGGGGAAAAAAAAAAGAGAAGAAGAAAAAAAAACACTTCTTCCAAGTAGTCTGGAATCATTACCTGCGTATGTGCTTTCAGATGGGTGATGAACACTCACTTCCAAAACTTTGGATTTGAAACGACGAATGAAACAGGAGAGGACTAATGCCTCTATCTCTTCAGTAACCGGCGTGGCGTTCGCCGGGCGCCCCAGGCAGGAGTACTGTTCTTCATTGGTTAGCAACAAAGGCTGTGGAGCTTCTGTTGCAGGGCCTATTTGTGCTTGGGGTGCTGCAGTGGCATTGCTATCTGGGCACTACCTGCATGTTAGTGGTGCACTTTGTCTTTGGCAGAGTGGTGACATGCATACCAGTGCACCATCTCTTCTCTGCCGGCCGCAACAGGGACCAGGCACGCGCCTGCCCCAGCTGGTGATCCCCCCCTTATCGTTGTCCACCCACCAGAGAGATAATGGCTGCTCTTTAAAGGGGAAAACTCTGCATTACCAATGGCCCTAGACGGTGCTCTCAAGCAAATGGGCAATGGGAGAGTGGGCACCATCACAAGTTGTGCTGGATTATTCTTCTTGATGGGGGGGAGGGTGAGATGTTCTTGATGTCTAAGAGGACAAACTGTGACGTCCCGCATGAAATCTGCTGCATGAGGGCAGTGGGTCGCTTGGACGGGCGCGGTCTGCCATCTGCTCGGGCAAATGCTAGCTATATTCTGCATGCATGGGGATGTGGGTTTGTGTACTTAGAATTGAGTGGATGCTGATGAACAGCTGAAGACATAGATTGCCTCCTCTCTCTAGCTAGTTAGTGATCAATAATGGTTACAAACTCGTGTCCTATTTTCCAAAGCCTTCTATTCTTCTTCATGTTTCAAGTTTAAACTGATCATGGGCATCGAGCTGCTTCAGCCCATTTAAGTTCTTCCATCAAGGTCTTGGAGGTGGGGTCAGCAATTCTAAACAACTCCTCGACAGCATGGGCAGTTGTTTATGCGGATTTGGTCGTTTGGTGGTCCAAGATTGCTTGTAGCAGAACACAAACGGTACCTTTCACATCACAACATACACGACAGGCGCATGAAGACAATGGCATCACATGCGTCATAAAGACACATCTTCCCTTTTGGTAGGAGAGAGAGAGAGAGAGAGAGAGAGAGAGAGAGAGAGAGAGGAGGTCCCCCCCTCCCTCCCTCCCTCTTCAAGATTAGGGACCATGAAAGAGGGAAGAAAAAGAACAGCTCAGGTGGTAAGAACTAAGAAGTGGCAGGAGTAGGAGGGGTGAAGAAAGGTACAGAGTATCTGTGCCTTTCATACATATCATTGTCACAAATAAAATTGCACATTTGCCATTGAAGCAATACATATTTGCATAGATACATCGTTCTACCTATATTTCACCATGTTTGGTAGTATTTTCTCCTTTTAGCACAACTTCCTTCTAGTAGAAGTGATCAAACCACCTTTTGTAAAAGGGCCATACATGATTTATTTGCTAAAATCTCAGAAGGCCTGAGAACTGGATATGGTCATTGGAAGTGGAGTCTAACATGTACCCATACTTAAATGTGAGAAAACCTACATGCATGTATCATACAGGATCCTACTATGCATGCTAACATACTATACTCTGAAGAAAATAGAATACTCTATCAATATTTTGATAAACATTTACCTCAAGTAGGGGTGTTCACGATAATTAGTTTATGTACAAAGGGGCTTATAATAAAAGTATGACTCTAGACTAGGTTTTTGTCAACTTGTCACTTAGGGGTGTGTGTGTACAAAAAGAAGCCCTTATTATCTTTACTTCAGAGGAGGTATATATATAGAACTGAGAGAGGTAAAAGACCTTGCAGCAAGATACGGCAGAGGGTGTGGGCAGTGGGCACCAGGGCGGCACCAAAGGTGCTTTTGGGGTGTGTATTCTTGGCTTTGGCTTTGGGAAGATGTCTCTAGGAGAAAGCCAAGCGAAGCAAAGGGCTCACTAAATTAAGATGAGCTTGGGTTAGCTATCCAGCTCTCTCCTAGATGGGTTCAGCCAAATCCTTCTCCCTTATGATTGGCAAAGGCTGGCGTCAGCCCCCACTTAGCCAGAGGACTGGCTAGCTTTTGATGACTCCTATGAAGGGATCAGGAAGTTTGTCTCCATGAGAGGTTAGCCAAGGAGGGCCTCTGCCTTGTGGAACTGTGTTGGGAATGGCAGGCATTTAAAACAAAGCCTGAAAAGAAAAAGGATGCAGTTTGTGGGGGGGGGGGGGGGGGTGTTGGCGAGTTTGTTTGAGGACACACTTTGCCCAAAGTACGGACGAGGGGAAGATCTTCTTTGACTGTCTCCTGCTTTGTATCCCTTTCCTTTCAGATGGACCAAGTCATGGTGGTGAGATTCTCAGGTGGGGGAGAGTGGGGTAGGACAGCACGAGGGATAGTAACAGGTAGAAGGTGAAAAAAAGTTGGATGGCAAGTCGGCAACTGTGTTTTTACATTAATGTCCCCATGTTAGGGTTCATACTTGTGGGGTTGCCCATTAACGCAAGACATGTATTTGCATGTATCAGCTTTCTTGTGATTTGATCTCGCGACCTCCACGCGTAGAAGACGTGCTGCGCGTGCCAAATGCGTCCAACTACTGTGCTATAGGCATTTTATGTATATATATATTATTTAATTATATATATATATATATTCAGTTCATTTCGATTTCTCAATTTAAAATTGAATTGAACAGTGAGCCCCGTAAAATAGAACTGAACTGAATTGATCAATTCGATTCAATTTTTTGATTTAGACCATATAATGAACATCCTAATTTATAATATGCCAACTTTAGAATTAATGACCAAGTTTAACTTTAGAGTTAGCCATCAAAATATGCCTTAGAAGAAAGACTTATCAAAGTTGGGGCTTGTAAGGCGTGATGGTGTGGCATATTTGCAAAACATGACAGTGGCATACGTGGAAATACACTTTCTTATTATGAACTATTATCAATTGTAATTTTATGGGGGTAAATGTGAAGGAGACGCAAAGTTTTTTTTTTTTTTTTCTTTCTTGAAAGCATTCGAGGATCAGCATTGATCACTGTGCGTATCATAACCTTCAAAATTTTGATATGTATGGGTCCAACATAGATCTAAGTTGTACGGGTTAGACTGAGTTGAATCAAGTTAGGAAGCTCTAGCTATTTTCTTGTCTTTTCTTTACTCTGTCGCTGGGGTGAGAGTTGGAAAGCAATTGAAGCTAATGGTGACTTCTGTTGCATAATTAACTTGTGGACTATTCTCTATTTTTATTAATTGAGTATAATTTATTTTATACTAGCTCTATATCCATGCAATGTATGGGAAGTTTTTAGGTTTGATTTTAGTAAGGATAAGAGGTGGTAGTGCTTAGGTTGGATAAGGGAGGAGAAAAAAAAAGTAACTTTAGGTAAAGACATATTGGGTTTTTAATGTATTAGAAAGGATGGTTTTTAAAAAATTAAAGAGGTGGCTACGTATCTTTTGTGAATTTGTTTTTTTCTTGTAACTGGAAAGGAAGCATCCTGGTGCTATCATCACATAGGAGTACTTAAAATTGTGTTTTATTAGTGCAATATAGATTTAGTTGTATAGTAAGTGATGAGGTAACAAATATATTTCTATATAATTAACCACTATAAAATAATAGGGCAGAAGACAAAATATGGATGTGCCCATAATCTCCTCATTTTTTATATATCTAAGTATACATCAAATATTGCTCATGTTAATTCCTTACAAGCATATGCGTATAGTTTTTAATGTTTCTAAAAGTTTTATGACATTGAGTTTGTATACTGTCTAGTTAGAGCAATTAAAGGGAAGGTTCCCCAAGCAAAGTAATGATTACAGTTTTGGAGCACACTAATTAAGGAAGCCAAAACAAGACACTGATTATTAGCTTATATATATATAATATATATATATATATATATATATATATCATGTATGCTTCTCAAAACAGCCATCAACTAGATAAATCTTCACTGTAACTGATTAGTTTACCACCAATCATCTAGAGTGTGGTGTGCTGAGACAACGTTCTTAATTGGCCAGTTTAAGCATGTGGCCATCCATAATAATTAAGAGCCATAATCTTACAGCAAAAACTAGTGTGACTTAAGAAACACCACTTTGACCCAAGATTCTGTCTCTCTCTCTCTCTCTCAAGTAGATGATCTGGATGTAGTGACGGACCAAGAATTTATCTAATAAAATCATTTAAATGGTTTGAAGCCTAGACCTAGACCTAGATATCAACATGTGGGGTCACCATAATTCTATTTGACCTATTTCAAAATATTTAATGGGTACATTTTAATTTTTTAAAGAGATTTACAAAATCTAATAAAGTCACATAACTCCGTTTAATATAAACTGCACCGCCACTGTATGGATGGTATTTAACATTTCAAGATTAGAAGCCACACTCTTTAGAATTGAGATCTTCTCAGTATCCTTACTGAGGAAACTTAGTCAGTGTAAGAGAGATTTTTTGTGAAAAAAATCTTCTTACACCCCACCCCCACCCCAACGCCACCCTATTTTTGGGTGTGAGAAGGATTTTCACAAAAAAATCTCTCTCACATTGACTGAGTTCCCTCAGTAAGAGTACTAAAAAGATATCACCTCCACTCTTTTAACATCTTATTTATCAGTGTCATATTGACTGAGCTTGGATGGATAATATGAAATAGCAAATAATATGGTATGAAGAGTGGCAATGTAGCATTTTCTGTCCCGGAATTGGAGAGAGATCTGTGGGCTGTGAATCCGGTGAGAAGAGGACGCCCCCACTTGCTCACCAGGCATGAACAGGAAGAATTCCAAGCCTTCATGAGTGTTGGAACCTTGTAACCATGATGCCTTGAATAAAAAATCCAAGTTGTCTCCCTCAGATTCCCATCCAAGGCAAATGGTGGGAACCGCCAAAATGCTCCAATGGAGAAAGAGATGACTTCTGCCCTTTATCATGCACGCAATAGGAGGGTTGGCTTCAATTGTATGTTGTCGCTACGATTGTTCATAATTTGATTCGGTTCGATTTATATATTTTTTTAAAAAAATTAAATTTAACTGAATTAGAAAGAAACCGAATCGAATCAAGCTTGTTCGATTCGGTTCGAACCGAAAATAGGAAAACAATATTTTTAAGGGGGTTTGAGTATCAAACTGACAGCCTCTCCAAGGGAGGAGGCGCTCTAACCACTGCAGCACTTATTTTCATATGAAATATTATAATATTTATATTATATATATATATATATATATTTCAATTCATATCGATTTTACAATATGAAATCGAATTGAACTGTAAAGCCCTTCAAACTCAATTGAATTGTGAGACCCTTCAAACTTGAACTGAACTAAATGGTCGATTCGATTTTTCGATTTGAACCATTTAATGAGCATACCCCTAGCTGCCGCCGCTTAAGAGATCGGTAGTACCATGCATGTTAGGAAATTGCTTCCTTTTTCTTTTCATCTGTTAGGAAATATTGATATGTCATTTCATAAAAAAAAAGGAAAGTGGTAATGCATGTCTAATATTGATGTCTATGGTGGGTGAAGGTTCCAGTAGGTTTGGGTGTGTATGCCTATGTGGTCCTGCTGTTTGAAGGCCTCCCATGCCAAGGGAAGCTTAGTGGAGGAGGTCATGGGGCTTGCAGTGAGGAGTACTGAAAGTACTGCACACTCGGGTGGGAGGGGCGGGGGGGTTGGTTTTGACCATATGTCCTCTGCTAGGACCATGTCTTGGATGGGTCTGCCTGGCCTTCAGTAATCCATTTCTGTCTGATGGGTTTGGTTCCAGTTGGCTTGGTTTGGTATATATGCCTAATTGGAATTGCTTTTTGAGGCCTCCCATGCCAAGGGAAGCAGAGTGGAGGAAGTCCTGGGGCATGCAAGGACTACTGAGTCAGGTGTTGAGGTGAAAGATGGCCTCTCTCTAGGACACCGTCTTGTATGTAATCTGGCATTATTCAGAAATATTCGATTTTTATTTGATGGATTTGAGAACTACTTTTTCTGGGTGGTGGGTTTGGGAGGGATTTGGAGATCTAGAAGCAACTGCGTGGAGTCACTAGTGACAGTAAGTGTGATTGACTGATTGTACATCACTCACTTCATCATGGCACTTGGCATATCTGCGAAGAAATAAAGAAAATTTCAAATCCATGACTTACTATTTGTGTCACCGTGATCAACCCCAACTACATGTTGATTAAAAATTGGACAAAGAGCATCAGCAGGCAAATGAGATATGATTTAGAATTTTAGACCACAGTTGATAAGATGCACACACTAAAGTCCACTAAGAAAGAATGGGCCTAAATGACCAGAGACTGTAGTTTAAAATAGGACATGGTCTTGAGTCATTCTAAGATTACTTTCAATCGAATTAAATTTTATATAGTAATTATTAGTCATTATAAATTTGACTTATATTAGATCTATTGACTCGGCCCTCCAAATCTCACGTCATACATATGAATATTGATTTTATTTAGAAGAGATATTGATTCGATTTTTCAAATCTGCCACCTAATAATCCCTGCTCCAATGACACTCTCGGATATTAAATTCACAATTTCACTCTGATACTATTTATTATCAAAACTAAGTTATCACTGCATCAAGATTTAAGCTGTGTATCTTCAACTTGACTCTCTCGATCTTTACATCATGCAAAGTTATTTATAAGAGAGATGTTGACTCCGTTCAACAGACACCAAATTGGTGTGGTCAGAAAAAACGACCATCCGATACACGCCATTCGAAAGTTGAAGCCTCTCATTTCTCTGCTATTTGCATGTGGGGGGTGGATGAGGAGTCACTGCAGCCCTCAACCTGCTCTATCCGTCGCCCATGCTACAGGATTCTTTTTTTTTTCTCTTTGGCGTTTCGACCGGCCGATCCAATCTTGGCTTTAAAACACTGGAAAAATGCCCGTCATATGCAAACTTGCAGTATAGTTTGGCTTGCGTCCGCTTCGGCCTGAACTGTGTTGTGAGTTTGGGAAGGTGAAGTCGATCTCACGAAGTTCCCCGCGAGCAGCTCCACGGAGACCCTGTCGAGCTAAGGCTGTGAGATCCAGGCTCTTTTCTGCTGGGTAGTCTTTCACCCACCTTCTCCAATTGGGAGATCACCTAAAGGCTTCCATAGACCGTGGAAACTCTTGAGCACTGCCCAGCAGCTGCAGCAGGAGATGGTGAGCCTTTTCTTCTTCTGGAGGCCCCACCGAGGTGGTTGGATAGAGAACAGGTGTTGGATCTGAAACATACATATGGTAGGGATCTCAGAAGCCTATAGCAGCACTGGTGCCCTCTCCTGGCCTTCCGTGTGTCATCAGAGTACTGATAAGGGAAGAGTTGATTAGCTGCTTGCCAACTTGGTCCTAGCTAGCTAGCTAGGCTGCAACATGCATGCAGGCATGGCTTCTATCTTTGTCACGGAGCTAAGTGCCCACTAGACGAGGGAGCTTGCCAGTCCAGTGAGGAAGAAGACTGCTCTTTGGCCGTCGTTTCCGAAGATTATAACTTTTATCTTTTGCTGGGTTTATATTTTTCTTCTTCATGGATACCCTTCCTGCAGGGTTGTTATGCTGGGCACATTGGCCTTGGCTTTAGTGATCTTGCTCTTGGGTGTGATATATATGTTTGTAAAAACAATGCTTCATCCTAGTGTAGAAACTCACACTAAAACTTAAGTGTTGAGAAGAGGAAGGCCACACTATAGACTCATCTTTGAATTAGCCGATGTGCCAGTCTCATATAAAGTAAAAGTCATAAAAGTCCCGTGAATATTAATAAGAAATAATGTGGAGATTGAGATAGAACCAACTGACTATGACATTCTATAAAAACTTAGCCCAAAATCTAAGAGTCCGGATCCTCTCAGTACATGAGAGGACCGGACTCCAGCAATCACCAATGGGATGAGAGGGTTTGGGTGCACTTGCCTGTGTTTTACGAAAAAAACTCAAACAAAAACGTGAAAAAATTTTAGATTTTAGATTTTAGATTTTTTTGTAAAATTCTCTCAAATGCCTCTCATCTCATTAGTGACTGCTGGAGTCTGGTCCTCCCATGTACTGAGAGGAACCATACTCAAAATCTAAATGTTGAAGGGTGGAAAGTTACACTATACAAGCACAAACCCAACTTTGAATTGTTTGGGACATTTTCAACACCACATTTACCTTCTTGAATTTAACCTAAAACAAATATTTATGTCAAGAGAAAAATCTTCTTAATATCTTCGCATCATGAATATCCCCTTTAGAGATATATATCTGTCATGAATAATCTTTTTTAGTTTCACGAATACTTCTCTTATATATATGGTAATTAATGTAGCAACAAGAAGGGTAATTAATTAATTACTCATGTACTTCTTCCTCTGAGGAGAGATGACTCGGAGAACATGCGAGTGTGAGTAAGAAAAAATATCAGAATTGTTCAATATTCAAAACTCTTTTATATCTATAATTAATCTCCTCGAATTAACCTTGCGAATTTTCATAAGATTCGAATTCTTTAGTGGCGTTCCTTAGCTGAAAGTATATCAATATGCATAGAGATTTTATCCTTTCCTTTAGTTAATATCTATACGACATCTGACATATAACTGGTATAATTAACGTATATTACATTTGATAATTAATAGTTCTTATGGCCTTAACCCCCCGTAGCTCGGTTGGGTCACATGTAGGCCTAGGTCAACCATATATTTACATGCAAAGTACATTTCTTGGACTAAATAAAAAAGGCATATCTAGTGTATGAGGCTTCTGACAGCGTAGGATAGGGTCTGGGAAGGGACGATACTTTCGAATCTTAACCTCCTGCAGGTCATGCAAAGACAATTTTTAAGGTGTTGTTTCTTGGCCTAAACAAACTTTGCAATATTTCGATAATTAGTTTGTGATCTATAGTGTTCCAGAATGGTGCTTGATCAATGAAATTTTTAATCTTCGCCTGCTGCCAAGATCACAGGCAGATGAAACCTATATCCTCCGATTTGATCTGTGATCTGTTTGCCCCTACGTACACACCCAAGACAAGAGTTTGACTTGAGACCCTTGCAGGTGGGGCAGCGCCGGCGAGATCGAGCCAAGTAAGTGTTGGCCGAACAGGGATTTGCATGTAAGTGTCGACGAAGAGGGAGCAAAAGAGGAATTGTTTAAAGACTTTTCAGCTATCAGAATGGGAGGACATGCATGCGGCGACGACGGCAACCAAACCCCCAGCTAGCTAGCTGGGCAGTGAGGAACTCCCACCCTGTCCCCTGCCGGGCCTTGGATCCTCAGCACACAGTGTGGCATGCAGTGACTCTCCACACGAGGGTTATATGATCATTGATCTCTTTATCTCAGCAGAAAGAAAAAGTGGGTTTTCAGGAAGGACTTTTGTATATGATTGATGGGTCTGTTTGCCTCTATGCTTCCCCCAGTGTAAATGGTACACTGTTGCCTGATATATATCGCTATATATGTACTTTTATACTAAGATCAGATGATATATATGGTTGGATTGGAAGAAAATTGAGCTATGTTGTCTTTTTGTTTGGTTTCTTAAACAATTCAATTAAGTATTGGTGGGTTCTATGTTGTCTTAGAAGGGATAATCTATGCTGATCGATCACCTTTTAGGGTTGTTGATAGAAAATGATGGGTGTCTTTCAAAGACTACACATTTTTTGTCCTAGATTGATGCTATCTGATCGATGTGGTTTAGTCTCATTTTATAAATTCTTAGGAAGTTCATTAATTTCATATATGTAGACGAGTCTCTTACCTTTATGCTTAGGTTTTTTATTGGAATTTGGACTTTTAACATGATACCAGAGTATATTTACTCATTGGATCTTCTCTTCTTATGTGAACATTAATTGTCCTTAATTATCTGTGTTGCACTTTAAATTAGTAACTTGACGATGGATGTTGTGGTTTAGTCTCATATTAATTTTTTTTGAAAATTTCAGTTTTATATATTTAGAGGATTCTCCCAACTCACATGCCTAAATTTTACATTACAATTCAAGCCTTTAACATTATCTATGAGAACTTCAAGTTAATATGTACATATATGCCTTTGTATTTGTAGGAGTTCGGCAACATATGTAAGAACCTCAATTACCATGCACACCTTTGTCTTCCCAAGTCTGGCTGTGTTTGCGGGTATTTTCATCTGCAAAAACTCCAATCCCATATCCTTGTATCGATAAATTTGGAAGGCAAACAATACCTTCCTAAAAGCGATTTTAGCAGTGGGTGATCTAGATAGTCTCACACAAGAATGCCCTTTGAGCGCCTCTTCTAAGTTGACAATCCAGGTCATAAGATTCCTCTTACAATATGTAGGAAATGTAGTGGCAAAGATGATGGTTTCATGGGTCTAATACTAAGATATTTTGAGGATCTAAGATGCCTCTAGGAAAGGAAAAAAAGGGCTCTTGTTACGTCTACAAAATCCACTGCAGAACAAAAGCCTACCCTCTCTAACGGCCAAATCCTATACAGTGAGCCTAGGATATGCCAGTGTTTCTGCCAGTTAGCAACCCCGGTAACCTGCCAAGAACCTCCTAGCCCACAAGCTCATCTAATCCAACGCAGCAGGGTTACAACCGGAGGAACATAAAAGCAAGGGTGCCATGCCCAGAGAAGAGGAGCTCCTCCCCCACATCTCCCCAGACCCCAAGGAGAAGCAAAGAAAAGAAGCATCCAATATAGCATGGGAGATACAAATGCAGAAAGCAGAGAACTTTGTGTGAAGAACCACAATATTGGTTGCAGTGAGAAGAAAGATGCAACAAACTCCCGTTTGTACACACACACGGTGCCCTTACAAGCACTTAGGGGCACTCCCCAAACGTACTCACCCAAAAATTTTTGAAAGAGAAGAGAGAGAGAGAGAGAGATCACTTCACTGCCTCTTTCTCCTTTTCCTTTACTGCTTTTCTCCGAGTTCCATGGAAGACCAAGTGGGGGTGGAGGCACGGTTTAGCTGACCACAGGCAACGGGGGCGAGGGGGTAGATCTTGTAGACAGTGCTGGGGCCACGGGCATCTGGGGGCAGTTGCAGAGACATACTTCCACACCCCCTTTTTTTTTTCCTTGTTTTCAAATCCATGTTATTACGTATCCCGTGGCTTTTGATCTCCACTTTGGCATTGGACTTGGGTAAAAAGCCCCAAGTGTGTGCTTGTGTTTATGGAGAGGAGAGAAAATCTTAGTGGACAGGGGAGAGAAGGAAAGGGGTGTGTGTGTGTGTGTGTGTGTGTGAGAGAGAGAGAGAGAGAGAGAGAGAGAGAGAGAGGAGAGGAGAGAGAGAGAGAGAGAGATAGAGAGAGAGAGAGAGAGAGGGAAGCCCCTCTCCTTCAAAACCTCGTTCTCAGTAGCATTGCAGATCGAATTTGAAGAGAAGCGCAGGAGGGAGGCCGCCTCTCTCTCTCTCTCTCTCTCTCTCTCTGTCCCTCGTCTGTTATGTTTCTACATTGCCTTCCTCTGCTCCAAAAATCCCCTCTTTCTCACCCCCATCTGTTATTCTTGGTCTCCTCCCCTGTCCTCATCGATACTTCCTCAGCTTGGTTTCTTCGTCCCTAAATCTTTATATAGAAGACCCACCCGTGAAAAGGAGGAAAATTTAGTCTTCATATAGAAAACCCATCTGTGGAGAGAGAAAATCTGGTATTTTCCCCTCAACTAGGACAGGTAGTGGTCAGTTGACTGTTCTGCGCGTCAAACAGTGGGATTGATCGACTGATAAGAGCAGATGCAAGCCACTCGTCTGTCTTTTGTTCAGCTAGACGAGTCCCATAGGCTTCTATTCCTATGATTAGTAGTTTATTGTTTTCATAGAGGGAAGGCTGCGATTTCCTTTCCCAGTGGCCTTCAGTTTCATCAGGACAAACATCCGGATTAGGGAAATCAATATCTTCCATGCTTAGCAGTTCTTCAGTTCTTCGTCCCATTCGGAGTAGAAACCTGAGAATCTGAAACGCAGCAGTGAGAGTGGGGAAGATATTCCTACAACTGTATGAAGGTCTGAAACAATGAGAGATGAAAACACGAAAAAAAGCAAGGTACTTCTTTTGTTCTCTTTCACCTCATATTTTAGCAAGGATTTTTTTTTTTAACGATTCTAATTACATTTTGCTTCTGCGGTTCTGACTCTCTGGTCCATCTTCTCCTGTGCTTGCAAAAGCTCTCATGGTCTAAGAATCTGATCAGGAAATGGTTCAATGTCAAGAACAAACCACAGGAAATCCGTGCGGATAATAACATTCCGGGCAGAGGTCGGTCTATCTTCCTTTTTTTCCCGCCTCTGGGGCTTCATTCCATCCGGATCATCACTGGTCCAGCTTGGTGCTTTCCTTTCCCTGAAGAGTTCTAGAAGGAGCATGTTAGCACCCAGATTCAAAGAGTTAAGAATTTGTGGCATTACTTCTTTGCAACTAAATTTGGTGATTGCATTGGTTATTGATTCATTTTGTAATCTCTCTTGTAGCCTTCCTGCTTATGCTTCCTCAAGTCCTTTACCGATAGTCTTTTGGCTCAAGATTTGCTTTTTTCATTTTTTGCTTCTTTCCCTTTTGTTCTCCTAATTTTTGGGATCGAGCATGCGGTCAGTACTCAGACATTACCTCCCCCCCCACACTTTGTGTTTTTAGTCTTTTCAGGGGGTGATGGGGAGTGGAGGTCCAACTTCTCTGAGAGGGAAGCATGCACAGTCAAGAAAAGCAGAACAGGTAACTTCAAACCATCCAGCCTACAAGCTATGGGCCGTACTATTGCAGCTTTTTTTTCTTCCTCCAATTTCTCTGCAGTTCTATTTTACCTTCTGCCATTCTCTTCATTTCCCATCTCATTGTCAATCGATTTGCAGAAAGATTGTCCAAGAGAAAATCTCATAGACTACGGCGAGCAAAGCTTGATCTTAATCCTGGAGAAGGTACAAATGTTCAGGAGTACAGGTGAGTTCATAACAAGCACTTTTTCTCTTTGTTCTTAATTTGTGAATGGGGCCTAACTCCATCTATTTTCTGATGGGTAGGGTCTTTGTTTCGACATGGAATGTCGGTGGGAAATCTCCACCTGGTCACTTGAATCTTGAGGAATGGCTTCACACTGCCCCACCAGCGGATTTATATGTTTTGGGGTATGTTCTATGTGGCCCAAGTGGTATATTTCTACCTGCATCTGTCCTAATTCTTTAACTGTATGCTAATTTGCTATTTTTGGTATCGCAAATTTAAGACAATACATAGTACAATACCCTTTGTAATTTTCCATTTTCCTCCAGGTTCCAAGAAATTGTTCCCTTGAATGCTGGCAATGTTTTGGGAGCAGAGGATAATGGCCCAGCAAAGAAATGGGTTGCTCTCATTAGGAAGACACTGAATAATCTGCCTGGCTGCAGCAGCAGTGGAAATTATCATACACCCTCACCTGTCCCTGAACCAATTGTTGAGCTTGATGTAGACTTTGAGGGGTTATCCTCACGGCAGAAGGCCTCATCATTCTTGAACAGGCGTTCTTTCCAATCCTTAAGCCGCAGCTTCAGAATGGATGGTGAAATCATGGCCCCACAACCAAGGCTAGAACGCAGGTTCAGTGTATGTGAACGGGTAATGGTTGGAGGAAGGCCAAGCTACTATGATCCCCAATACAAATGGGGTGGTTCTGATGATGACGAAAATGTCGGTGGTGATTCACCTGGCACTATTGTCTATTCACCAATGTCATATGGATATGGTACCTCATCCTCTATGGAGGAGAGGGAGAGGCCAGAAGGACAATCTAGGTACATGCAGATATTTCCATATGATTGTTTCATTTCTTGTTGCAAAGATGCAAGGACATTCATACTGTACATTCCTTCATTGTTCTAGAATATTATTCTCCAGTTCCTACAACATTCTACATGCCTCCCACAATTTTTGCCCATCTTTTTTTTCATATATTTTTATGTTCATAAATGTTATCTTGAATGTCTTTTCCTCAACCTGTTGTCATGATTCATGACCATAGGTACTGTTTGGTTGTAAGCAAACAAATGGTTGGCCTATTTCTCACTGTGTGGGTGCGGAATGAAATAAAAGATGATGTGAGAAATATGAAAGTTTCTTGCGTTGGACGTGGTCTGATGGGTTATCTTGGAAACAAGGTGAATTATTTCTTTCTTTTGACTTATGCATAGCTGTGATTTTTTTGTGAAGCACTTCCATCTTCAACCTTGCAGAAGGCCTACTTACAATTTCAAGTAGTGAACTACCTCCTCCCTTTACAAATTTCCTCTCTAAGTTACTGAATCATTGTGGACAAAGTGACAACCATGAGTAGCAACCCCAAACTTGTTTTTTTCAGGGTTCCATCTCAATCAGCTTGTCATTGCATCAAACAAGTTTCTGCTTCATCTGTAGCCACTTAACTTCTGGGGAGAAAGAAGGGGATGAGCTGCGTAGAAATTCTGATGTTATGGAGATCCTGAGGAAAACACGATTCCCTCAGGTCCATGGGTTTGGAGATGAAAGATCATCTGAGACAATACTTGAACATGAGTATGTCCTTTTTATTAGTTCATTCCCTCTTGTGTTTATATATTTTTCATTAAATTTTTTGGTTAAATATCTCTTTTACACTTTTTTTTGGTCTTTTTTTTTTCTGTCTCAGTCGAATAATATGGCTCGGGGATTTGAATTATCGAATTGCACTCTCATACCGAACTGCAAAAGCCTTGGTTGAAATGCACAATTGGAAAGCATTGTTGGAGAAAGATCAGGTTGTTTATCCATCATTCTCAGCATACCAAGCAATTCCCACATTGTTGGCAATATTTGCTAGTTTTGTAATCTATTGTGTTGAGTCTTGGAGATGCATCCTCAGATAACAACATTTTAAATTATTCACTGAAAGTGATATTTCTTGCATTCTTTTTCCTTTACTTGTCAACCATAGATATCTAGGTGATGAAAATTCATTCTTGTGACTTAACTTTCTTTTATTTTGTTCATCATGAGAAATTTCTAGTCCACTGATTAGTGTTTCTTTGCCAGCTTCGAATAGAACAAAAATCTGGTCGTGTATTTGAGGGTTGGAATGAGGGACGAATATACTTCCCACCCACTTATAAATATTCAACAATTCTGATCGTTATTCTGGAGACGATATGCATCGGAAAGGAAAACGTCGAACTCCTGCATGGTAAAAAAATTAAAAAAAGATGACATGTGGAAAGTAATGGCAATGCTTGTATCCTTTGTATTGTCAATATCAGTTGCTTACATGTATGCTGTTTCTATAATAGGTGTGACCGCATTTTGTGGTATGGAAGAGGCCTCAACCAGTTATCATATGTTTGCGGAGAGTCAAGGTTCTCAGATCATAGGCAGTTTATAGCCTTTTCGTTGCAGAGGTCGAGACAGTTAGTCATGATGGGATTAGGAACATGAGCTGTTCCAGTTCCCAAGCTGAAGTGGAAGAATTCATCCCATATGACCATGGATATACAGAACTTAGGTTTTTTTGAACAAAGAACTAACTGCTTCTGACATTAGGTTTGACTGATCTGCCATTTGATAGAGTCCTTGATCTCTGAACAAGTACATTTAGGGTTTAAGAGTAAAAACTTGAATGATGGCCATTATTCTTTCAGGTTCTGCTGTTTGGCAAGAGAAGGGCTCTATTTGTTGTCAAGGTGCAGTAAAATCACAGCAGACCTGCCAATTCCTAATTGCATAGAATGTATATATTGGTTGATGTACATTGAATTTTATTTCCAGTCAGTTTACAGCAGATCTAGGGAGCTCTTCATTTTTTTCTTAGATTCTTTGAGGAATATTGATGACGTGCGGTAAAATTCTATTGCAGCTTAATGTGAAACCTCAATCTGGTGAACTGGTTTCTTGTTGCTGCTAAATCTCTCAGAGCTTAAAATCGATTTGCCTTTTGCAGCAGCGGGTGATAGGACTGAAAAACAAGTTTTTTGCTTAGTCTGACCTATGTTATATAGAGAATGTATCATTGTGTCTAATACTCATGGCATTCTATGAAGCTCCGTATCCACCATGTGTGTAACTCCTATCCTTCATGCGAGAAACTGCATTTGTTGATACTTCCAGTTTGCCCTTTTTTATTTGTAGAGGTTCCTTTTAAGCATAAACTCATCCAATTTGTTATGTCCTGCAGTCTGATCCATTTTGCACCTTGTTTCTGTGGTTATGGCAGCTAGCTAATAGAGTCACAAGGTTAGTTCCCTGGTAATCTAGAGGTCAGCCTGCTTCCTATATTCTTCTTCTAGCATTCTATTTGCAAGTATGATCTGTAGACTGATCCGTTGATTTGTGCTCTCTACTTTGTGTTCTTGATGTCAGCAGAACATTGTGAGACTCTAATCCAAGTCCTCAATTTTGAAAAGTCATATTCAGCACCAAAGGAGTTTTTCCATTCAATAATTTGCTAATACCATGGTCCTCATAGCAAATCCTTGCCTCTGGAAGAGCCTACAGTTCCTTCGGTATGTGTGATAATAAGAGCAGCTGTGATATTGAAGAGCTCCCGAAAGTTCACTAAACTCTGTCATTGGGAAAGCAGCCCAAAAGGAAACTGTTGCTTGTGAAGGGATAACTAAACTAAGGCTCTACCAATGTGGAGTTTTTTTGACCCACAGATGGCAACCAAAAGGAAATTCTTACATGTAACCATATAATGGAAAAACTAACCTCTGCTCAATGAAATGCAGAAGCAACATACAGGGTCTCCACCGTTTGACCTGAAAATCATGATTCTTGATTTGATTCTTTTTTATCCCCATGAAGGAATTTTTGTTTTGTTTTGTCATTTTTTGGCAGTTTGTGAGATTGTGTGGAAGGATGATAGAAGCTCAATAATCATTAATGTATATTTCTTCTCATTGTATTATGATTTTTTGTGAGTGAGGATGATAGCAATCAGGAGATTGTGGCAATGAGTATAAACTATTGCCTCTATCCTAGATGATGGGAATTTTGTAATTGTTCCAAATTTGTATCTAAAAGTGCTAATTCCATTGATTATTTCTGGAGATGCTCATTTTTTTGGTTACAAATTCATAATCGAGGTTTCCTGAAACGTCTCTGTTCTTTTATCGTGCAAGATTTGAACAAAGCATGTGAATGACAGATCTGGTTTATGTAGTTGGGTACATAGTTTGGCCTACAACAGAGGCCATAAGCAGAATTGGAGGAGGGTGTGGGAGAAGTAATAGAGAAGTCTGAGGCAATGAGGAGTTCATTGATCCCCTAATGTGTGACAACTTGTAGAAACACAACAGACCATTGGATTTTAGATTAAAGTGCTCAGAGCGCTTATGGGTTTCGTTTTCCCTCTAAGTTGGGTTCTTCCGGTGGCTTCTTTGAAGTTCAAAGTAATCATGTCCTGTTGCAACAGTGTTCTGGCAAAGCTGCCAACTTGTTCTACTGTAACGAAAAAGGGAAAAGGCAATATCAAAGTGCCATTGTGTCGATTGTGCTGGTGGAAATCAAGGGGGCACAATCATATTAGCAGCATTTGGAAGACCTTTTCAGCAAGTCTCTTCACAATGTCTCTGCACACAGGTTATGGTTCGTGGACATGAGGTGAGCTTGTTGGTAATGACTGGTTTAAACGAGAGTTAAAAAGAAATTTCATGTATTCTCTGGTTGAAGCTAAAAGTGTACAGCTACCATTGTAAGAAGTCATTTGGTTTCCTACTCTTCTTGCTTGACATGATATGTGCGCATGTCCTCTGAGTTTAATGTTGGTGTGGCTTTGCAAAAGAATTTGCCTGGGTACTCCTAACAAGAGTCATTTCTTGTCTTTTCAACTACAAGTAACATTTTCTCTCTTCTTTTTCTTTAAATTTTCATCTTTAGGCAACAGTTTGCCGAATTCTTCTACAAGGGAACAACATGTCTAAGTGGGGGGGCAATATTTGCACACAATGCCATGCTAAAGTATGCTGGTAAAGACATTCCCCTGATTCTTTGCTACAGTAAAATTCTGTAATCTTTACTTTACCAAGACTGTGGAGCACCCTGCTTCTGAGGATTCAAAGATGATAGCCGTTGAAGTAGCTTCTGCCCGAGTGTTTTGGTCATCCCAAAATGCACATCAGAAGTTAACCCCACAAAGACAACGCATGCCAAAAGCAGAAGAAGCATTATGAAGTCCCTGTACTGTCTTCCCACCCTCCTTCTGATCACCATTTTCTTTTGCATTAAGAAGCTGCCCTCGTTCTCTTTTGATCCCAAAAACCCATAAAACGACTGGCCCTCACTTTATTCCCCAACGAGGCCCTGTGCTTAAGGCTTTTTAACGGCGTGCTTTGCTCATCACTCTTTTTTTTCTGCTTGGGTTTTGGCAGGTGCACATCTCTAACTCCTCTTATCCTTTGGATCGGGCGCATTGCGCTTATCAAGTGGGGAAGATGTCATAATCTCTTATTGACAAGATGTCGAATAAGTGACTGGGCTTATGATGTCCTTCCATTGGTCGGGCACACTCAGCCGCGGCATGGGGAATCTGCGCTCTTTTATTACCAATTTTCTTTTCTTTTGGGTTCTCGTGTAATGGAACCCCCTCACTCTCCCATTAAACCTTGATTCAGTTCTTATGGTTTCATCTGACAAGACGATGATGGTGTGGAGGACTAGGCCTCGCATTCAAACATGGAAAAGATGGGCAGCTATTCAAAAGAATTGGACTGTCTGAGATGTCATGACAGGCTGGTGATTTCCTTTTTCCTGTGGTCTTCTTCATGGTTGTTTTACATGGACCACACCATCTTAATTGCTGTCTTCCCTTTGATGTAAGTAAGCCCCTCCATTTCGAGAGCAAAATGGTTTAGAATAAGTAAAAGCTATCTGATTCTCGGATAAAGAAAGAATGTTTAAAGGTGTATTCCTATTTATCACATTGGTGTGGGGAGGGGAGGTTTGCTTGTGAGAAAAAATTATAGATGTATACTTACTGAAGGACCAATGGCCTTGATAACAGAGCCTCAATATGTGCAGGAAGAACTGTAAAAATTGATCTGAGAGAGCCTTATACACCAGATAATTAAAGTGCAGAACGCTAAAAATTGAGTTTGATTGTAAAAGAGAATCTTAATATATGCAATAAGTTTGATTCAGCAATGCAGAAAGTAGTAGCTTAATTTGTGTTGAAATATGCCATACGGCAAAGCTTTTTTTCAGTGACATACTTAACATTGACTCCCTCAAAAGAGGAGGCTCATCACTGGCAAGAAGATAAGTACTAGCACAATAATGCATTATGTTGATCATTTGTTCAACCAATGACCAATTTAGAGACTGAAAACCATGAAGTTGTGGAAGCTTTTCAATTGAGACAAAGATCAAGTTTATTTGATATTTTCACTGAGTTATTATATCCTAAATTGGACTGTCCTATGATAGACAAGATCAGACGGGTGATAGGAGCACAAGTACTAGGAGTTTGACCCGAAATTGAGGTCAACCCTATGTGAAGGCTAAAAAATATAGGAGGCTTTTACAATCTTTGGGAAATAAAAAAGCTTCAAATTAAGACTGTAAGTAACTTAAGAGAGCGTTTGTTCATCTTTGAGCTTGTGGTTGTTACAGAGCTCTATAGTTCTTGTATTTCACTAATTTCATTTTATATTTTTAAGACAGCTTCTAATTTACCTATCCTAAGTGGACCAGTTTTGTTTGCTCTTCTCTTCCCTCTTTTTCGTTCCCTCTATTGTGTGGGGGAGAAGAATTGGCTGTACTCAAATATTGTTAATTTTGGTTGGCTATGGCTCTTTCATTTAATTTTTCTAAAAAGAAATTCTAAGGTAGGAACATAAGATGGTGCTGACATTTTACTATAGAATTTCTCAAAGAAAAAAAATGGGATAATTGAATATAGAACAGGAGTTTAGCTTAACCACAGCTGCAAATCTTTTGCATGCTAATATTCTTAATTACTCACCTCTTCCTTGCTCAATTCTTCTCTTTTACCTCATCTTCTTAGGATTCTCTTCTTTTCTTCTCTTCTTAGGATTCTCTCTTACCTCTTCTTCTTCTTCTTCTTCTTCATGTCAACAGGCATGCATCCTTTTACGAAATGGCCATGATGTATGCTAATACGCTTAATCATCCCCCCAGGGAATATTTTCTTTAAGAACCCCTCTGTGGCCCAAGGATGTGTTTTGAAAGAACTCCAATGCCAGTTGCTATACTAATAAGGCATATTCCACACAACCCCATCCAACTGTTAGAACGAGTCTCGCACACGAACCTCCAACATCTGAACCAAGATTTTGCCTCCATAAATTGATGCTAACTTAGTTTCAAGAGGAGGAAGGATTTTGCCAATAATGGGCATAAATGGATGACTAGCTAGCTCGTGTACACGTCTTTAAACAGCTTAAGTAACGTAACCCTCCTCTACGGTTTCTTCTGCAGATGTTTAGTCGTTGTCGTCGTTTTTGTATTGTCGTCAAGATCACGATCTTTCAAGAAGAATCGTTAACCAAACATGTTGCAATGTGAAACCGTCTCTGCAGAGGTATCCAAGTTTTGCGGCTAATTAGGATTACGCCCACTGGTCTTCATATTAAAGAGTGGTATACTACTTCCCATAAACTACTTCCTTATTCCAGATCTCCATAACATGACATTCCTTGAATGGCCCCACATGGTCCCAGGAACCATTAACAAGAAGATGCTCCCCGTGAGATCTGCTCATCATGGTCTGATTTCTTTTCCTAAAGATGCATCACTTTTATACTCTTTGTAATTATGTTTTAATCATAGCCTGTATTGATTAGCCACCGCATCATGGAAAAGGGACTGGTCGTGGTTGAGAACAAGGTTGTCTTTATCATTAATGTGTTTTAAGACTTAGTTTAGCTACAACGAAGCTGAAGCCTAGTTAGAGTACTCGGTGATCATAGATAATGGTATCCGCGTTTAAGTGGGTTTGGATTAGTGATACTTGCTTATTAGTGCATTGGAGAAAGGAAAGATTAAGACATGCTGACCCTAGTTAATTGGTCTGGTCCCTCCAGTTAATTAAATCGTCAGATCAAGTTAATTATGTTTTTTTTCTTATTATCGATCGACTCCCGAAACAAACGGCGAAAGGGAATCCCACCTGTGCAGCTGCCTTTATCTGATCAAAACCATGAACAAGGAGAGAGATTTGAACTAAAGATACGCTTGGAGGAGATGTCATGATTTGATCTGATGGACGTAAGGTTCCATGGGCAAAAGGTTATCTCAGCTTGGTCTTCAAAGAATTGTGTCTCCCTTTCACAAGAGCCAAGGGTTAATGATGAAGATGCTGATACTATAATCATAGCCCCTTGTAATAGCATAGCATATCTTGGCGTCTAGTATATGGTAGTGCATGGTGCACCCTACAAAGATTGAGCTTGTAATAATATTGCAAAACATGAACTGCATACTACGGAGGGAAAAACTGAAGCCGCTAGCTGTGTTTGCTGAAGCCTAAAGTTGCAGAATAACTACGTACAGAAATAATATATAATCCGGTGGGTGAAAACTATCCCCAGATAATTGCACCATGCATTGGCGGATCTAGAGAAGAATTAGTGGAGTTATGCGATCCTGTTAAATTTTTAAAATTTTATTGATGAATCTAAAAATTTTCATTAAATTAATTTGGTTGAATTTTTTTTTTAAAGTGACCCCATTAGAAGACATTCTTGGGTCTGCCTATGGCACCATGTCTCCATTGCGGCATTGCATCAGTGGCCACAGATCGAACTGTTAGGTGCACATTTGGTTGTTGGCATGAACAGTTTGTTCTGTACAATGTGTTTTACAAGTCTACGTTAATATATATCTCTCTTATTTCTCTGGTTAAGTTAAAGAATCGATCGGATGGCCCCGTGAAACATTGTGTGGAATACCTTTGAAGAAAGAGAGAACCAGTGAGCTCTGATCTCTTGTCACGTTCGACGTGATGCTTGTGTACGTACTTGGATTCGCATGCATGGGGGAATGGGTCCATGCCATAGCATGCATCCATGTAGTGGGAGATAGCAAATAAAGATGGATAAAATCGAGAGAGAGAGAGAGAGAGAGAGAGAGAGAGAGAGGATTGATACCCATACATGAGAAGGAGAGAGCAGGAACACAGTGAGAGGGCAAATGCTGCTGTGGCATGAAAAAGGAAGGAGCTTTCTGCTGTCTAGCTCCTTTCCTTTTTTGATAGTTACGTTCGGGTGTCGAAACTAAAGATCATATATATATGAGAGTTTATGAGTTTAAATGTTTAATTGTCATCTCCGGTAAAGAAGAGACTATCTACGAATTTGGCCTCATTGTATATGTACATCTGGAGTACATGCAGCCTTTCGTCACGAAGTTTGAAAATTTTCAAGGCATATGAATCTTTATATATAAACACAGTAGTTTACAAGTAAGCTCCTTATATATACTTTCTCTTATAATTGGAACACTCGGAGCTTGGTAGGTTTGGCTTGAAACTTTTGTTCTCTTTCCTTCCTAAAAACTCCGCTCCGTTGATGGCAAATGTTGGGTGATCTGAGAGAGCCATGCATGTTATTATTTGCCATCAATTGGAATGAAACCCTAGATACATCTTTGAACTCATCGCAACTTAAAGCTGGATGTACGTGTACAATTTATCATATGGTACTGTTTCCTGATTAATTAATATCATGGTTAAACTATCTTGCCCAGGAATACAAGCAGAGATCAGCTATTGCCATTTTTGCAATCATGTGTGTTGATCTGTCAAGTGAGAGTCTAAACTTTATAAACGTTGATCTGTTATGCGAAGAACACCCCTGTTTGTTTGCTCTTCTTATATAGATGATATGAAAGGGAGTTCTAAGTCGTACGTAAGCACCGCGTCTTGCATGGCTGGGACGAGACGTCGTCCTGATTGAAACAACCCATGCATGATTGCACCGTCGCAACAAGAACAAAGATTGACACAGTGGATGACGAACGTGATCGATCGTTGTCCAATTAAACCCATGATTCCATGAACAGAGGAAGCCCTTTGTGTTCGATTTTAATCGCGGGCTGTGAGTTGGAGTCCATTTGGACGATATATCTCGCATATATGCACAGGTTCTTGACCGAGTGTGGCTAGCTTCATACCATTTAGGCCGCTAATTAATAGTGGTAGTTCGAAATAAGAGAAGATATAGTCTTAAGCTCTATTAATTTAATATTTTTTAAATATATACTTTATTTTATATTTTTGTGTGTGTCTATGTAGAATAGTCATAAAAGTATACCTACCATCTCTTTAGCTGCGCTGCATATCTAAGTGTGTGGCAAGCATTAATACTCATATAATAATGACAATTTTATCTATAGATGTTTAATACTTATTACTTATTCGGATGTCTAATTTAAAATTAGACAGATAAGACGATTAATAACTTAAGTTAAATATTTTTGAACTAAATAACTTGATTCGTTTAGCTTGGAAATTGTTTATCTCAGAAACACTAAAAGGAAAAGATGTGGGCAAAGACATTTATCTAAAGAAGGTGAAGTAGGTAAAAAAAGTAGATCTCCTTAAGTTACATGGGAGAAACGGGCTTGTGGGATAAGGTGGACATTGGTGGGTGAGGAGTTTTTAAGTGTCGAATTAAAGACGGCACATGCACCCATCAACATTGAACTCTACATCACCAAAAAGATGAACAATGAAAGATCAAAGGAGAGATATCCATGTGTGAGTCGGTGATGTTGAGCCTAATATGTAGGGTACCACTAGATTTATTGCTAGGTCTCCTACTACATGTCTAGCTAGCTAGCTACCTGTGTTGGATGCGACTAGGCCAGAATTGATGAGGACCATAGATAGGAGTTTATTTGTGTAGATAAATTTAAAATTAGTTTGTTAACTCAGATAAGAAAATCTTGTAAATAAACAATTTGTTCAGGATTCTAATTAACCTTCTAATAGTTTATGTCATTGCATCTATATATAGAGTTTAACTATCTTAAACTAACTTATTTAAGACCATCAAAAGAAAAAGTAAAAACTAGAGTTTTTCGAGGTGAGAGACTATCCTATCTAATTATCAAAAGGCCTTGCGTTTTACAGAAAAGTGCTCCTAGGCACATTAATTGAGCTTGGCCAAAGTGAGTTCGATATTTTTGTACATTTTTCTAACCATAACTAAGGTAATACTTTCATCCTAGACACACAGGCCTACTTATCTTTTATGTACATGCTTGGCAAGGCAAGAATCAAATGCCCTCCTTTAATTCACATCCACTGACTAGTTCTTCCACTCCCCCTCTACCCATATCTCTACCATGCCATGTTCAACTTTTCCCCCCTTGGGTATGGGCAAAAGCTTCTTCTAGCACTCTCTTTCATGGGTCACTCTGTAGAGACAAGATCAAGCAAGATTCTGGGATGCCCTCTGCACCACGGCAGATCTATTATAACCCACACTGCCTTCTTCCCCACAACAAGATTCTAAAAGTTCATATCTTCTTGATTTTTTTAGACTACATCCATTAGTTCAGAAGGGAGATGGAGAGACAGAGAGGGAGAAGGAGAGAATCTAACTTCATCGTCTTGTCAACTTCTTATCTCGCCTTGCCCAAAGTGGAAAGCTACAAAGGTGATGATGATTGCATCAGACATTGACAATGCCAGTTGACTTGACACAAGGAGGTATCAATCACTCAGGTGTCATTCATCTTCACAATAACCCACTCCACTGATTTGATTGCAGCAGGCCGTTTGGAATTGCTTTTTCCTTTGTCCTTTGAGATTAAAAAAACTTTAAGTTATAATTACCGGTACTCATGGACTTCAGCCAGCTGAACATGTCTGTCTCATCACCACACTGCAAACAGCACATCGGGATCAGCAAGGTCGGGATGAACGTGTCAGCTAAATGTGTGTGTGTGTGTGTGTGAGAGAGAGAGAGAGAGAGAGAGAGATAGAGAACCGGGAACAAAGAAACGAATGGACTTTGGGCGAGAGGCCCACAATCCATCACAAGTTTACCAAGTGGATTGTGGTGAGAAAACTTGGGCCTCGAGATATGGGCCACCAGCAGGTGAATCCACCGTTGTCGTTATAAAAGCCGGCACGAAATGGCTCAAAAGAGGAGAGAATGGTGATGGGAGAATTCGGGCGATAACCATATATACTTCGATGAACATGAAATAACATATGAAGAGGCACGGTGTCGAAAGGGACCGTGGGTCGTAAGTTGGTCTGGGGATGTGGGATATTTAAATAGCACTCACTCTGCTCTCTAAGGATAGGATCTACAAAGAAAAATAAAAGATCAGGGATTTGTCATAAGAATTTTAAAGAATTTTTTTTTAATGTTTAAGACAACGTTTGTTAACATGTTGAAGGAGATTTTTGAGGAGAAAAATCGTGGACAAAACTTTGATCGTTTTCAAAACCCTTCGGAGCTGTTCCTCCTCTCTACTCGGCGGCGACGCGGCTGCAGCCACCACTCTGCTGGTGCGGGTCCTGCCCTCGTCCTGCAGTCACACACGCTCCCGGCACTCCCGGGGCTGCTTCCCGGCGGGGCTCTTCTGTTTCTCCTCCTGACCACGTCCGGGCGTGCCCGCTACCTCTCTTCGCTGTACTGCTCCTCCGCATTGCTGCCGGCATTGCCTTATGTGCTCGTGGGGGTCCTCCGGCCGGTGCCTCCTCTCGCACTCCTGTGTAAGTTGGCACTGCCGGAGTTGCTGGTCCATCGGGATCCCGGTGCTGGTTTGCGCTGGTCGCAGCCAGTGGGCCCTCTCCTGCCGCTCCCCGTTTCCCCATGTTGATCCTCGCAGCGCGCTGGCACTGCTGCTGACGCGGGCCTTGGGTGCTACCGGCACTGCTGTTGACCATCGCTGGAGCTGCTCCAGGGGGTCCTCATCTTCTCCGTTGCCCCTTCCTCTACCTCTCTCTTCCTGTTCCCTTCCAGCCTCTTCGTACTCCTCCTGGCGCTGGCGCTCGCACAAAAACTTTAAAGTGATGAAGAAAAAAAACTTTGGGAGCAATTTAAAAAAAAATTATTTCTACCTAAAAATGCTAAAAAATGATGTTGAATTCACTTTTAATTTTAAATTTAAAAATTATAAAAATTGATGTTATTGTTTGGTAAAAAAATACAAATTTAAATTTAGGTTAGTGTGCTTGGGGCGGGAGGGGGAGCCGCTGGGGGGGGGGGGGGGGGGGGGGGGCTGGGGGGAGGGGGGCGCCGACGCGGGAGGGGGGCACAGCCGGGGGGGGAGGGAGGGAGGGAGGGGGGCGCGGGGAGGGGTGGGGGTGCCGGGGGGGGGGGGGGGGTGGCGCGGGGGTGGGGGGGATGGGGAGCAGCACCGGGAGGGGGGCGGGGGGGGGCGCAGGGAGGGGCGTCGGGGCGGGGGGAGGGGGAGCAGCGCCGGGGGGGGGGGGGGGCGGTAGCGCCGGTGAGGGGGCGCCAGGGCGGGGGGAGGGGGAGCAGTGGCGGGGGGGGGCCGGTAGCGCCGTGGTGATGAGGGGCGCCAGGGCGGGGGGAGGGGGAGGCAGTGCCGGGGGGGCCGTAGCGCCGGGGAGGGGGGCGCGGGGCGGGGGAGGGGGAGCAGCGCGGGGGGGTGGGGGGGGGGCGTCGGGGCGGGGGAGGGGGGTGCCGGGGTGGGCCGACAGCGCCGGGGAGGGGGTGCCAGGGGGGCCGGGGCCGGCAACGCGGGGAGGGGGGCACCAGGGAGGGCCGGTGAGGGGGCGCCGGGGCGGGGGGAGGGGGACCAACGCCGGGGGGGGGGGTGGGGGGGTCGGGGCGGGGGAGGGGGTTGCCGGGGTGGGCACGGGCTTCTCTTTCAAAAAAAAACAAGTCGATACTTGTTTTTTTTTTGGAAGAGATGGAGGTGTTGCGAGATTCCCTTCCTAAAAATAAAAAATAGTAAAAAAACAGTCTGCCAAACACCTTACTATATCTGTCTTCTCTCTTTTTAAAATTTAGAGAAAAATAGGTAAAAAAGTGCAACCAAACCACCATATTTTTATCCCTCCACATGAGACTATTCCTGCATATGGCCTGGTGATGAACAGAAAGGTGGCCCGGGCCTCCATTTCTAGAGAGAGAACATATGACCAGAAAGATTTATTATATGTATTGATCAGGAGGTGATTTCCGGTTATCAGGTCCATAGATCAATCCAATACGGTTCATTCTGATCTTTCATCTGCTCGCTCATTTTCTACATGTCTTCGAACACTTCAGAGACATCAAACACACATCTACTCGACCACATGAGGCAGATTGTCAACTGTCCTCAACCCTTTGAACTCCAATTATCGAGCACCTATGGGTACGTATGGGCGCCATAACTGCTTACACTAAAGGTCTATTTGATTGTATGTAAAATAATTTGAGAGGGAAATAATTTTTCACGGAATATTTTTGTGAAAATGGAAACGTGATTATTTATTGGTGTTAGAAAAATATAAATTTGTATGGAGGGATATGAGATCTTATGATCTACTCAAATGAGAGAGAATCATAATCCTTGTGTATTAATACTATTCATCAATTTTTTATTTTATTTTATTTTTTATTTTAAATTTTTAAAAATAAAAAAATTTAAATAACTAAATAAAAAATAAGAATTTTCACAAAGATAATTTAAAGTTGGAGAAATGAAATAAAAATATAATTGAATGAATAATATTCTACAAATATTTTAATAAAAACGTAAAAAAATAAACTATTTACTATTGAGAAATAATTAAATTTGACAAATACTATTTAAATAAGTGAAAAAAATAAAAAATCATCTTAAAGAATAGTGCATACAGGTGGAATGGGTGAAATGGTGCAGCCGCACAACCTGGGAAAATGGCATCCGCCTTTATGCGCGGATGCCGAAAGCTAGAAATTTATGGATGTATTTACAGATTTTGTTTTTTCAGGTTAACAAAGGACGTAAGGAATAAGGTTTCCTGAAACCTTTTCTAAACTAAGGTTTTACACCTAACCAAAGCACCCTAAGCGATATTCATGCCCCTCCGAAAATATACGTAAATCTTTGTGTTACTGCTAGAGTAACAAATTCGACCTCAGCCGAGTGACTCCAAGCGAAGGCGAGTCAATCGCACGCGCCAGTCGTCGGGTGCTGTACCTGCCAGCTAGACCACGAGTCCCCTCGATAGAAAAAAAACTCGACGCTTAAGTCAACTCTGTAGGTCGGAGAGAGAGTTTCTAGATCAGAGAATGCGTACCTCTTATGCGGGGATGTCTCATCCTTTTATACTGGTTCGTGAGTGTGATTACGTAAGGGATCGAAGACGTGTTTCGGGATCTGTCCGAGTTCTCGTTAACTGATTTAGTGGCGCCAATGCGGATAACTTGTGGTTGCAATCCTCGGGTCCTTGCTATTAATGGGTGCTATAACTACCGCGCGAGCGCAGCTTAAAGGACGTGGTCCGTGATCTTCGGAACTTTCCCCACTCTGACTTTCCCTCGTAGCACTCAGCGACCAGAGCTTTCAGTTCTTACGGGCTGTCTTCACTTGCCTTGGAGCAGCTCGGCCGATAACAAGCTCGTTCGACCGAAGCACTGGGAGTCAGCATAATGCCGAGCAGCTCCTGCCTCGGTCAGGAGGCTAGACCGAACCATCTCAAGGTTCAACTGACCGAAGCCCTCTACATCGCCTATCGAGCGACAACCCGTACCAATTCTCGAGCCGAGAGTGACCGAATGACGACCGTATCACTTTGTAATGACAATATGATGGAGTTACTTTCCACGATTCAGCTAATTTTCACGCCAAGATATCCTCGATGCCTCTCTTTAGGGCGTTAACTACTACTCTCAATGATTTGTTACAGTCAGTCGACATGTGAATTGCCTAAGTATAAAAAAATCCAAAATCTGTTGCCAAGGTACGAAATTTCTTAGGCACAAAACTCCTAACAACATTCAGTCCAAGTTCCGCACTGACTTAATTAGGCATAGGAGGGCTTTCTCTTGGTTCTCTAAATCTCGAGGGTCCTCTGACATGTTTCTTATTTTTATAGGTCTCGCACGTCCATCAACGATCGAGTTCTCTCTTCTTAAGTAGGTAAAAGAAGTTGTTTCCAATCACATTTTGATCGCTGCACTTATTAATTATATATATATTTTTAGTTTTGTGACCAATGAATTAATTGGAGGTATATTATGTTCATTAATAAAAATAAAAATATCTTTAAAAAAATCAGAAAATGACAGATGCTTGGCTGGGTTACAGAAACCTGGCGTCTATGCTTGCAAGGAGACGTGGCGAATCGACCCTGTTATTGACTCGGACGAGTCCTCGCGTACGGAGACCAAAAAGCGACATCGCCAGCTCTGGCTTGTCGCATTATTTTAATTACCCAACGGATTTGTCTCCCAGCCACGACTCTGCATGGCCGGGTCAGAGTCTGGGAGAATGCACCTCACAGGCACGTAGTTGTGGACGTGTCTGTGAAGGGGTTTTGTTGCAAGAGAAATAATTTTGTAACATTATTTGATAATATATTAAATATATCATCGTTAAAATATATATCAACTAATTAAAATAGAAAGTTAAAATATTTATAAATTAATAATAAAATTGTGGTATATTTTAATTAGTGTGTTATTTTAATATTTACTAATAATATTATTAACAATTTTTCTTGTTGCAATAAGAAGCAACACCCGCAGGTGCCCACAAAGGGTTCTTGATGATTAAATTGATGCCTTTATGCTTTTTACATGGGAAACATAGAGAAGATGGCACGGTTGGCGAAGAACTTCGTCACAAGTTGAAAGGAGCTCGATCAGCTGTTTGAACATAAAGACATCTGGTGGCATCTATAAGCAACTTTACTTAAGAGCAGAACAGCTCAAAGTGTCACTTTTGAGAAAACACGAGTTAAATAGATCCCCCCCCCCTCTATTTCATATCATGGGCGACATCGATTCTCTCCAAACAGATGATATAGGTGAGAAAATTATACTGTATTTGAAAATTATATATATATATATATATTATATTTTTTATTAGATAGAAATAATGTGTTGGTCAATAAAAAAAGTCAAAATACATGAAAAAATATAATTATCAAATATAGGAAACTTTTCTCTTGATAGATTAGCTTATTTGTCTACGGTATGTACGCCATTATCTTAGTAGCTAGAATGGCATGGGATCTTTATTCGATCTCCAAATCGCTTTCTTTCATCTTTTCCGTTGATGGAGCTGCATGTTATAAGAAACCACAAGACCAAAGTCTTGAGAAGCTATAATAGAGAGAGATCTAAGTTAGTAACCCGTACTGTGTGTGGAGATGAGCACAACGTTCTTGCTTCCGCATGGAGCACACGCGGCGACGCGGCGAGAGCTCGTGTACCTCTCTGAGTTCGCATTTCGGCGAACGGGCTGAGTGCAAACAAAACGAAAGAGCAGCTTAAGGCCATCACGTGGCGTCCCTCTGAGAAATCACATGGAGGTCTCCTCTCGGGTCATGAAGGTGAGGCTGCTGTCCGTACTTTGCAGCGACATGGTGAGGCTTCTCGCCATCGTCTCCTTAGTTCGCACCACGTCGCTAACATGCGGACGCATGACTGCCACGTACTATGTTACCCATCACCTTTCTCTCTCCATAAATAGCGGGCATTTCACCTTCTCGTCACCTCATCCCCCAGCACCGAGCACCCATCGTGAGGCTTGATGCCAGCCATGGCTCCTACACACACAGTCCTCCTCCTCTCCATGTTCCTGATCGCCTCAACAGCCCTGGCCCTCTCGAACCAGGAGGACCCTGAGCTGAGGTACTGCAGGCGCCAGTGCCAGCAGCAGGGGCGGTTCAGCGAGAGGGAGCTGAAAGAATGCGAGAGCCGCTGCGAAGAGTCCGCCAGGGAGAGGGAGCGCCGCCGCGAGACGGGGGACGACGTCCTCTCTCAAGGTAGCCCCGAGGAGCGTCTCCGGCAGTGCCAGCGGCGGTGCGAGACGCAGCACCGCGACGACCCCAGCCAGTGCGCCCAGTGCCAGCGCGGATGCCAAGAACGATATGAAGAGGAACGAAGGGAGCAGCGTGGGTCCGAGAGGGGGGACATTCTCGGGCAGGGAAGCCCGGAGGAGCGCCTTCAGCAGTGCCAAAGCCGGTGTGAGACGCAGCACCGCCACGACCCGAGCCAACGAAGCCAGTGCCAGCGCCGGTGCCAAGAACGATACGAACAAGAACGGAGAGGGCAGCAAGAGCCCGAGATGGGCGACGTCCTCGGGCAGGGAAGTCCCGAGGAACGCCTTCAGCAGTGCCAACGCCGGTGCGAGACGCAGCACCGCCACGACCCGCGCCAACGAACCCAGTGCCAACGCCAGTGCGAAGAACGATACGAACAAGAACGGAGGGGGCAGCAAGAGCCCGAGACGGGCGACGTCCTCGGGCAGGGAAGCCCCGAGGAGCGCCTCCGGGAGTGCCAACGCCGGTGCGAGACGCAGCACCGCCACGATCAGAGGCAGCGCAGCCAGTGCCAGCGCCGATGCCAGGAACGATACGAAGAAGAACGGAGGCAGCAACAAGAGCGAGGCGGCCGCGGCAACGACGAAGAGGAAGGGCCCCAGGAGCGTCTCCAGCAGTGCCGTCGCCGGTGCAGGAGTGAGGGCTACTCCCCGCGTGAGCAGAGCCGGTGCGAGAGAGACTGCCAGCAGAGATACGAGCAGGAACAGAGGGAACGAGGCGGCCGAGACGACGAGACAAACCCTCGGAGGGAGGAAGGAGAAGAGCAGCAGGAAGGGAGGAGCCCCTACTTCTTCGACCAGCAGAGCTTCCGGCACCGTGTCCGGACAGAGCACGGCAACGTGAGGGTGCTGGAGAGGTTTACCAAGAGGTCGGAGCTCCTCCGCGCGATCGAGCACTACCGGCTGGCCTTCCTCGAGGCGAACCCCAACGCCTTCGTGCTGCCGCACCACATCGACGCCGACACCATCTGCTACGTCGCCAAAGGTCTCCTGTTCCTCATCTCCACATGTTTCCTTGCATGAATGGAACCATGCTCCTACCTTTCCATAGTTTTCCATAAGACATTTCTTATATATAGATACTTATCTTGCAAATTAATATCAGGGCGCGGAACGATCAAGCTGCTGCGAGGGGAGAACCGTCGCGAATCCTACGACATCCGCAGGGGAGACATCATCACTGTTCATGCGGGCACCGTAGTCTACATGGTCAACACTGACAGCAACGAGAAGCTCTACATAGCCAAGCTCGTGCGGACGGTCTCCACTCCCGGAGTAGTGAGGGTATCTGCAGGGACCACCGAACCCTTTTGCGCAGATTAGTCCTTGTTCTTGCATGCTAAACGACCAAATACTTGATCTTAATTCTGTAGGGGTACTTTGGTGTCGGAGGTGAAGACCCAGAATCGTTCTTCCGCAGCTTCAGCGATGAACTCCTGCAAGCAGCCTTCAACGTTCGTAACCCCTTGAGTTCTGAGATTTTGGTTGCAAGCACGTACCTACCTTTGCTCTAAGCATGGCGTGTGGTCTTGGACTTGTTTCAGGCAAAAAGGGAGACTGTGGAAAGGATGTTCGGAAGGCAGACGAAGGGAGCCATCGTCCGGGCATCCCAGGAGCAGGTCCGCGCCATGAGCCGCGGGGGCTCCTCGGAGGGCGAGAGGCGGACCTTCGGGGAGTCGACCAAGCCCTTCAACCTCCTGAGCAAGAGACCCACCCACTCCAGCCGCTACGGGCAGCTCTACGAGGCCACCGCCGAGGACTGCCGGGAGCTCCGGGACCTCGATGTCCAAGTCTCCTTCGCCAACATCAGCAGCGTAAGCACAGCAACAGGGATTTCCGTATCCATATATATATATATCTGCACCAATATATTATATGTTCTTCTGATCAGCTTCTATAACATGTTGAACCCTTCTCTTTTTCATGCTTGGATCGTGCAGGGAAGCATGACTGCCCCGTACTATCTGACGAGGTCCACCAAGATGATCATAGTGTTGGAGGGAGATGGCATCGCCGAAATGGCCTGCCCCCACATGGCCGGCCAGCGCCAGGAGAGGCCGGAGAAGGAAGAAGAGACGAGAGGCCAGGCGAGGCGCGCGCATTACCAGAAGGTCCGGTCTAGGCTGTCGTGCGGCACGGCCTTCATCGTCCCCGCCGGCCATCCGGTCGCCATCGTCGCCTCCCGTGGGCAGAACCTGCAGGTTCTATGCTTCGAGATCAACGCCAAGAACAACCAGAGGATCTTCCTCTCAGGTAAGCACTCTCCATCACCAGATGAGTCTGCTTCACATTTCGCAGTGCTACTGCCTCCTCACTGTTCTTTAATTTTGTTATAATTATATAACAACAGGGAAGAACAACATACTGAAGCAGCTGGAGAGCGAAGCCAAGGAGCTCTCCTTCAACATGCCGGCAAGGGAGGTGGATGAGTTCCTGAACCGCCAGCAGGAGAGAATGTTCATCCCTGGGCCGGAGCAGCGCCAGGGGAAGTCCCTGAAGTGGGCATCCATCCTGGATTTTGCCGGGTTCTGAAAGTGTAGAAAGAGAGATGAATGTATGTAGAGTGTGAGTACCGTATACATAAGGTATACGTAGGACGTACGTCTGTGAAGAGGGTGTGTCTGGGAAGGGAAGACGCGTCTGTGTATGTAGTAATAAGAAGAGTCTTTGTCGCTCTCTGTTCACAACAGTGAATAAGAACCCTTCCTTTCGCTAGCTTTGCAGCAGTCGTGATATTAATTTGCGTGTCCCTGATCAAACATGATGGAACTACTAAGTTTGCTAACAGTGAGAAACCCCAGCAATCGAAAAGAGAAGCAAGAACAGGAGAGATTTGATGAACAATGCAAAAACCATGGCTCCCATCAGGGAGGTTTTCATTCATTTATATAGTGAACAGGAGTTCGACATCCTACCGGACTGAGTAATTTACAAGTGTCCAACACGTTCCACACATAGGTGCATACACAGGGCAGGAGTCCCTTACACATAGTAATTACTCTACAAAAAGTCCAACAGGGACACGGCCCACCAAGAGTCCAAGATGGACACAAGAAGAAGACGTACGTGCATGGGCAATAGGATGCCCGTGCACACACGGATACGTAACGTGCAGTTGCAGTTCTCTAACTCACCCCGTCAAGTTGAACAGGAGGTTGCATGTTCAGCTTGTCACGTAACACTTGAAACTGGGCCGTACCGAGACATTTGGTGAAGATATGTCCGCAAACGTTGATCACGAGTGGGAACATAGCGTGATGACGCTGCAGAACCAATTGATGGACAAAGAGAAAGTCCACCTCCACGTGTTTGGTGCGGGTCTTGAACCTCGGATTTAGAGTGGTGATTCTCTAAGTGCAAGGGTGGAGGGAAGTCACAAAGTACAGATGAGTTTTGAAGAAATTTTATATTTAAATATCACTGTGTAAAATTTTCACATATTTTATAGGAATAGAAACGTATAATTCCCTCAAAAACTCCATTGTATTTACTGACTTCCCTCCACCCTTGCACTTAGAGGATCTCCACTCTCAGATTGAGGTTAGATGGAGAACTTATATTATATATCGCACCACAGCACTGGCGGCAGCACACTGGCAACCACATCTCGGGAAAAAGATGCTGCAGCCAGATGATCTCAATAGCTGTGGAGGCCATGGCGCTGTGGAGGCATGGCGCTAAGCTCCACCTTCGTGCTTGATCGGGCTACAGTAGCCTGCTTTTTTGCACTCCAAGTAATAAGATTGCCGCCAAAAAAGATGCCAAAGCCACTTATATAGATCGGCGATCATTAGAACATCCAACCCAATCAGCATCCGAGTAGGCGGTAAGCGGAAAGAAGGCGGCCGGAACATCCTCTGAGATATCGGAGAAGAGAAAGATTTAATGTATTTTTATATTGTACTTAACTGCAATATGATTAGACACTAAATTTATTTGACACCTAATAAATATAATATATTAGATACTAAATCTATATAGCACTCAACATATTAGGTTACCACTTTATCACTTTCCATGTGAAAGATGTCACATAAATTTAGTACCTAATCATATGATACTTAAATGTAATAAAAAATACACTAAACCTTTCTCATCCGAGAATCTATTTGACAACGGCAAGGTGAGTTGATGTAGACACTGCAAGGAATTGGCAAACTTTGTTCACGACAAATGCAATATCAGGCATAGTCAGCATGGAGTACTTAGGCTAGCTCCCAATTCCAGACTCCGATTAATGTGTGGAATTTACTAGTGGTTCGCCATCCGCTAAGGAGAGCGCGACGCGAGGAGGACGAGGAGTCGTATGGGTTTGTAGTCTTGGAGTTCCACCTTGCGCATGAGGTCCAGAATATATTACTACTGTGAAAGAAACAATGCCGACGAGGTCTGAATGACCTGAATGCCAAGAAAATAAGCAGAGGGCTGAATCTTTGAGAGAGAAGGTAGAAGGTAGATCCGACACGAGCTCCTGAAGGCTGGCAGGCTGTTGCTTGTAACGAGGATATCGTCGGCATAAACAAGTAAATAAGTTGTCACCCCCTACTTGTTATTGTAGAGAAATTAATAGCAAGGGATCACATTGATCTGGTGAACCCCGGTGATGGTATTCGAGTAAAGACGGAAGAATCAATATCTCTCGGCACTTGTTTCAATCCATAGAATGCCTTGTGTATTTGCAGATAAAGTGAGGATTATGCTGGTCATAAATCCAGATGCTTGCTTCATATAGATATCTTCATGCAGAATACCATGCAGAAAGACATTGTTGACATCCACTTGACGGATGGACCAGCTTTTGGCGACGACAATAGATAAGATGCAGTGAATAGAAATCTCCGAATTTCATTTAGTGACGATCGACGCGAAGTGCAAATTCAAGTTGGACCCCCGCAAGCAATTCTGAACTCTGAGAAATAAATATTCAAGTTTTATTGAAAGGCTGTCCTAAAACCGATCGAATTGTGTGCATATACACGTTTTAAGGAGGAATTTAGACCTCAAAATGGAATTATGTGAAACTACTTCATGTCGATCGTCTCAGAGTGTCAATTTTAAATTATAGTCAAATAAGTGATTTCGATAATCGAGTGAAAATTTTTACTCGATTTTATAGAAGCGATAAGAATAAGTCAGAAGAGTGACTATATCGTTGTTGGTCGTGTACTTACATTTACAATCATGGGAGAGATTTCTTATATGTTGAGATGGCCACCATTTTCAACTATCGTGAGGCTCTGAATATGGCTTCAAAAGTGATTAGTATAATCGAGAAAAATATTACGCATATTTTTCTACTAGAAAATCTTCTAGTATGAAGAACATTAACTAGAATTGTAATTTTAGAGAGAGAAACAAAAAATTTGAGTCGGAGATGAATCTTATGGTTGAGGTAGTAAGAGGCATCGAGTATCTTAGAGTGT
>CM024753.1:19482822-19539147 GCA_014218235.1 Colocasia esculenta | reverse complement strand
GCTACGCTACTTCGTGCCCACGCCCAGTATGCCCAGTTCGTTTACTTACCCCATGGGCCTCCCTCGATCATGTTTCTTCCCTTGAAGTCCATTCCTTTTTTTTTTAACCTTTCTTCATCTTATGTTTGTGTTCGTTGGCACGGATTCAGGAATCTTTTGCTGCTGTTCTGACTCTCGTTCGATTGTCTTGCATTGATCTTCTTTTCTTATTGATCAGACCCAATTTTGATTTTGCTTTCATTTTCCTCGAAAAATTCCGCCTTTCCGCACTTAACCTTAGTTTCTGTCTACGTTATTGTCTCGACCATTGGATGTCGTAGGAAAGCTTTGCTTTTTCTGCAGCCAGCATTCTGGCGAATTTTCCTTCTTTAAGCGTATTAATGGAAGCAGAAAGGTCAGTGGGAGGAGACGCCTGCGCGTGGTTACGCAGTGGTCTGTGATGTTTGATATAATGACTGTGAGAGACGATGGAAGGGTATTGTCTTTTACTACAGTCCCGTGAGGTAGCAAGTTGGTTACAGCAGGCAAGGGAGAGTTTGAGGTGAATGGGAGCCCAGAATTCAGGATGTGTCAGTAGTTGGCTAATTTGCCACCCTGGAAGTATAGCAAGGTGTAAAAGTTGAATAATGGTGGAGAAGTAAATAAAAGGAAACAGGTGGGGAAACTTTTACATGTTGCTGAAGGGCTGAAGGGTTGAGCAATGAGAATGAGGAAGTAGGAACTGTAAGCATGACATCAAATGTACTATTTTAGGAAATCATGCTACCGAGAAATGAAGAATATCTGTTGTTGGCCCCATCAAAGGGGAAGAGAGTCATTTCTGATTTTAGTCTGTGGCCATGGATGTGACAGTGCTATTAGATAGTTGGATTATTAGCTAATTATGGAGAGACCTTACAGTCATAAGATAAGTTCATGCATAGTTTGTTCTCACCACTGAATCACTGATCATATCTCTAGACGCATATTGAAGATAGAGGGTAGAGGCCGCAAATAGAATGTGCTAGAAAGGAGATTTAGCCACTCACTAATTCAATCTGATGGAATCATGGTGTATGAACTAGGAACCAGGTATCAGCATCTTAGAGGAGGCACCCAATAATAATGTACAGTTTTATGCAGTAATTTCATTTGCCTTATTCTATACCTTGTAGTTGTTCTATCTCACTTGAATCTCTTGATACCATTTGTTGATGCACTTTGTAATTTTTTCATGCAATTCATGAATTCATGAGATTATTTGCAAATTAAGTATTTATTTAGACATTACTCTCATTTATATTCCACTTTCAGATATGGAGCGCAACTGTGAATCATTTCAAAAACTTTGGTTGCAATGCAGTACTTCTGTAGGTTTTCTGCCATCCGGAAGTGGATTTGATGGACTTGACGTAAGAAAATGCTAGAGATTATATACTTGCAAGTAAATGGGTGCTCATCGCAATTAATTGTCATGCTACTTTGCTTGTTGAATGTCCTCTCTCCATCCCATTATAGGCAGGCAAACATTGAATGGATGGTGAGGAAACTTGTTAATGCAGCTCTTTTAAGGAAGATATTTTTGTAAATTTTCTATGGCTCTTTGCATAGAACCATTTGAGGATCAGTTTATACATGAAGACTTCTATAGAGTGCATATATGTATAAACACCTCCTTGTAGTTTACTTGCATATCTTTTAGAGGGCATTAAGTTACTAATGTTAGAATATTACATCCTGCATGTCTGTCTAATGACATGCAATATCATCAATCCCGTTGCCACTTCAATGAGATATCATCACCATATAAGCAAGAAAACTTTATGCAATAATTTGAGTCTTGATTCTTGAACTACACCTCAAATCCATTCATCACTGGCTGGTGAAAGAAAGACATCTGTGAAGGATTTTAACATCCTTTTTATTTTCTATTTCCTCGCTGTTATTTATTGAAGTCCATGTTATTATGAAAGTATGCTGTTTAAAGCTGAATTATTTTATTTTCACTCTTTATTGGAAAAGAGATGATTAGTTGGTTAACTGAAAATTGCTAAATAGATAAACATCCATTGATGATGACAGGTAAATGTGCCTTTGCTTCTTGATGTTTAGTGTTGTTAGATTTTGCTATATCAGTACTGTTAAAGTGATGTCGATAATTTAAGTTGTGTGTAGAACATCACAGTTCATGAAGGGGTGTGTTTTTCTCTGATGTTAGCTACCTACGGTTAGGCATTCGCGATCGGATTGGGGTCCGGGATATCGGGTTTGGCCTATCCTGGCCGATTCTGCCCGAACCACCCCAACCCATCTCTCTCTCTCTCTATCTCCCCCCCCCCCCCCCGGCCCCCGGCGGTTCATGAAGGGGTTGGTTCAGGCATTCTCTCCTGAGTTGGACCGGCACCCACCAATTCCGACTCGAATCGGCCGATCCCATTCTGAATAGGCCGATTTTGCATTCCATGGCATATGGCCCTATTGGAACAAAGCTCTTGACCTTTTCCATTGGCAAACAAGTCTCGTATAGTATTCCAAGAAAGATCATGGCGAGGCTTATTCCATAAGATCAGAAGTGTTGTGAAAGTTATTTCCAGACTTGGTTGAAAGAGCAACTGACACCTTTTGGCTGATTTTGTGCATTAAGTAGGAAGCAATGATTTTAATGCTCAAAGGAATCTTGTGATAAGCCATAATTCATAATTATCAACTAACAAAATGCCTTACGCTTCCAAAGATTTCATGTGTTTTTTTTTTGAAAGTGGATGGTACCGCTGATGTATAAATTAAAAAGTAGAAAGAATGTACAAGTATAAGCTCTACAAAAGGTACGAAAGACTGCACAACCCGCCTATGCACCACCAACCACCCCCAACGGACATACTCTCTCTACCCCCCCCCCCCCCCCAAAACAAAGCAAAAAGAGTTGAATTTAGTTGATTCACATTACAAGCCCACTCCTTCACTCTACTACAAATTACCTCAATAAAAATACTCAGCGTCCCCATCTGCCTTCATCTCCTCCACTTGTGTAAGAAAGAATGCACTTCGCTGTCACATGGAATGATGGAATATCACCTTGCGTACTAGCCGCCACTGCCTCCCACACTAATCGAGCGTAAGAACAACCCACAAACAAGTGATCAACAGTTTCCTCTTCCTCCCCACAAAGAACACACAAACGCTGTAGCTCCAGAAGGAGGCAAAGGAGTATATCTCTTGTAGGGAGTCAGCCAAGGGAGATTCTCTAGATGAGAACCTTCACCTTGAGTGAACTCCGAGGCCTCCAGATGGGAGACTGAAGCCCATGCCAAAGCCCACCATCTGAGATGATCTGATATGCTGATCTTGCTGTGAAAGTACCTTCCTTTTCCAACCTCCACGTCCAACGATCTATAGCCTTGGAGAGGGAAAAGGAGGACAGACGAGCAAGCAGTCCCTCCAATTGACAAATCTCTGACTGCCGCAAACTCCTTCAGAAAGTAGGTGCCCACACCCTCCCAAGAAGGGAAGGATCAAGAACTTGATAGACTGAAGTAAGAGGAGCCTCCACCACCTGGTAAAGGTCAGGGAAGGCCTTACAAAACGGGAGATCCCCACCCCATCTATCCCTCCAAAATAATGCCAACTTCCCTTTCCCCACAGTAAACCTGGTACCCCCCACAACAATATCCCTGCAGGAGGATATGTCCCCCCACAGGGGGGTAGTTATAGATCTCGGAGAAGGAGACAAGTTCCTCTGAGCAATTATAGTAGTCCACAAACAATTCTCACCACCCCCTAATCTCCACAGCCATTTCGCAAGTAAAGCCATGTTGAAATCTTGGATATTCTTCAGCCCCAAACCACCCTATTCCCTGCTCTCGGTGAGTCTCCCCATGCAACATCATGCCAACACCTGCATCTGCCTCCATTGCCATGCCAAAAGAATTTGGACTGGATGCCTTGCAATTTCTTTGCCACCTGCTTGGGGATCCTGAACATGGACAAAAAATATGTCTGGAGACTATTCAGTACCGAGCTGCACAAAACCAATCTATCTCATAAGACAAAGACTTGGCCTTCCAGTCTGGAATGAAACCTCTGGACAATAGGGAGCCAATCAAAGGATCTCAAAGCACAAGGAGATAGTGGCAGGCCCAGGTAAGAGATGGGGAATTTACCCATCTTGTAACCCAGAACCATAGATGCCCTCCACAGAATTCTCCTCAATGTTCAGCCCAATCAAAAGGCTCTTATCAAAATTCACTTTCAGCCCTAGGACCTCCTCTAGTAGCTCAAGCAAAAATTTCACCATGAAAGGCATATAATCTCCCTCAGCCAGAAATAGAATAGTATCATCAGCATACTGCAAATGAGAAATGGATCTGCCACCTCGAGCCCCCTGAATACCTGATAGAAGTCCAGCCGCCTCTGCCTCACCCACATCTGCCAATGCGTGAAATGTATTTTCCTGTGTTGAATGAAATGTGTTTGCCAATGGATGGATTTGACCAATCATTGGTGCATCTACATCACATGGTCCTAGTTAAATTAGTACATCAAATGCTCATTGTTCCTAGCTGGTAATGAATGCTGACTTTCTTCTTTTACTTGTTTTAATTAATGATTCTTGCTCAATAAATTAGGATTGCTTCTTTCTTATAGGCTCCAAGGACGTATTGGGATATAGCATTTGCTAATGTATTTTTCTTCTTCCTTTTCCATTTAATATCTGAAGTTCTGAACCATCAAGCGGTATCTATTTTCTCTGTTTGAATCTTCTTTTATTACTTAAAAAGGAAGAAATCTAAGTTTTTTACCTGCTTTAGTTTTGACTGTTAGGATCCTTCTACTGTCTTATATATGGAAATTTTCTACTCTTCCACAGGTGTCCTCATACATGGTACCCGAATGCTCGAAGGAAAAAACGCAAAGTATTTTTGCATGTGGGTCCTACAAATAGTGGAAAAACACACAATGCTTTAAAGAGATTAGAAACTAGCACTTCAGGTCTTTTGCAGTCTTCTGCCCTTGGCTTATGTTATGTAGTCATATGCAGTTTGCTTTGTGCACCACTTCCATATTTTTGGCTGTGGTTTAGGTCTGCTACCGTATGATAAAGCAGATATCTGATCTGCCATTTTAATACAGGCATATACTGTGGGCCTTTGAGACTTCTTGCATGGGAAGTGGCAAATAGATTAAATAATGCCCATGTGCCTTGTGACCTCATCACTGGGCAAGAAAGAGAGGAAAAAGAAGGTGCAAAACACAAATCTCTGACAGTTGAAATGGCTGATTTAAACAATGAATACCAGTGTGCTGTTATAGATGAAATTCAGGTGGGTGATGATAATTGTTTCATTTGTTCACTTTATCAAGTCAACATGATGTCACAGGCACACAACTAGATGATTGAGAAAGTCAAAATCTGTTTAACTTACCACCTGATGGTGTTGCCGTCTTTAACCTCTCAAAATTTAGAAAGGATGTAGATTATTTGGTCTATCAAATTCTTTTTCATGTCAAGACTCAGAAAGAGAATTTCAATTCTCGAATGAATTAAATCCCAAGAAAACTCTCCCTGTTTTCTTTGCATAACTGTGCCACTTTTTCCTCGCTTAATCTCCCTAGACATAAATTAAACAAATGGCAGATGATGGAGGGTTGTATATGATGAGATGCAATTATTATGGGGGTACATGATAACAGAAGGAATATAGGGATGAAATAAATGCTTTTGTGGGTTGTATATGTAATTATCACTATTTAAAACATGTATCTCTTTCTTTTGATCCCAATATACAAATGTTTATTGCTTTTTAGTCACAGAAACGGTTAGATAAAATTGTTTACTGTAATGCAATAACTATTAAAGTGATATTTTGCTTATATATATTGTTCATTTTTCAGATGGTGAGTTGTAGGACAAGAGGGTTTTCATTCACACGTGCATTGCTGGGAATTTCTTCAGATGAGCTTCATTTGTGTGGAGATCCAGCTGTGGTTCCTCTTATTCAGGAGGTTCTTGAAGTAACTGGTGATATTATTCAGGTTTCCAACTTATTCATCCTGTGCGGTCTAATTGTCATGGCAGTTAGTTTTTCAGAATACTATCTGGGTATAATAGTTTTTCAGAGTACTATCTGGGTATAATCTAACTTAATAAGCTAACAACCTTTTGTCTTTATTGCTTTCATCTTCAAAAGACCAACATATCTATACTATGATATATGACTTCCCAAATCAGTATATTCTGTCCTTCATGTCCACAAGTGATTCAAGTACAGCATTTTTCAATCAGATTGAGCTTTTCATTGAGCATTTCTTGGATACCTTCAATAAAAAAGCATGAAGGAGGTTTTTAACATACATCCTTCAGATGGTGAACTGTATCTAGGTCCACTCAATTAGGTCATAAATGCAGTGGGATTTGAAGCTTTAAACATAGGCCCCCTGTTGTTCAATCATTAATAGGGAGGAAGAGAGAGTTGATTTACCTACTTCTGTTTCTAGCTTTGTTCAGTTGTATGCAGGTGTCATGTTGGTTGATGGGTGTGTAGGGACAGAAAAGAATTTCTCTTTCTCCACTTGAATTGTAGGAAACCCATTTACATGAATGAACTGCTTCAACTCTAGATACTGAGCTGCATGGCTGTAGCTTCAAGGCCCTTGGTGACTATTAATGGATTAATCACTGCAAGCATGGTGTGGAAATGTGGAGATTGAGGGTCAACCATAATAGGACCAAAGCAATCAAGAGGATGACAACCCTTCAGAGTGTAATGTCAAACACGATTCACATCAGGTAGAGATGTGACTGAAGTATGTATGAATTACACCCAAATGTACCCAGAAACCTCGTGAATGAAGATAGTAAAATAAAGACATCCTGTGTAAAAGGTAAAAGGAGTTGGGCCCAAAAATTGAACGAACTAGAATAAAAAAGCATATTGAAGACAGATAAATCAAAAATGAAAAGAAAGGGCCAGGTATGTTGCCAACTTGTAGCCTATACAATAAAAAAACCAAGAAGAAGACGTGAACCTAGGAGGTCAGACTTTGGCATAAGACAGCACACAAGTAGATGCCGAAGTCTCGCACGCTTTGGCAACAGCAGAAAAGTAAATAGCACAAAATAGAGAAGGTAAAATGGTGGAAGGTTGAAAATGTAGATGCTGAAGATGGCATAATCAACCTACTTCATTGTCAGTTTTAATCCTCTGCATCATATGACAGATCCTACTCCTAAGTTCTAACAAATGGAAGCAGTGAATGAAACAATATACTTTGAATCAGTAGCCCATTTAATAGAAGCTAAATTCATGGAAAATTGAGGCAAATCTAGCATGGTGAGAATATGGATTGATATTTGATGTCATCAGCAATGTAATTCTTGGAGTAATAGATGTGTAATTTAGAAATGGGAGCCCGTCATATTTTTGTTAGTAATAGTGTCATAACTTATCTTGGCAGTTTCTGATGTTAGATATCTTTCTTTCTATTTACAGGTTCAGTATTATGACCGTCTTTCTCCTCTCATTCCTTTAAAGATGCCTCTTGGATCTATCTCCAACATCAAAACTGGTGATTGCATTGTGTCCTTTTCCCGCGAGGTGATATACAAGTTAAAGGTATGCATAAAAAATGCTAGCTTTGACATTACCTGAATATTGTCGATGTTTAATTAATTTTATAAAAAAATGGTATTGTAATTTTAAGACTAAGTGCTTGTATGGTAGGATATGTCTTATAGAACGTAATAATTTGTTCCTCTGCATACTAGATATAGACCCATCCATGTATCAATCCAGCATAAACTGCCTGCCTGATTTTGGACCACGTCTCTGACTCTAATAAGATTGTTGCTGAGAAGATGGGCATCATGGGCCATTTGTGAGAGAGAGAGAGAGAGAGAGAGAGAGTAGAGAGAGAGAGAGAGAGAGAGAGAGAGAGAGAGTGTGTGTGTGTGTGTGTGTGTGTGTGTGAGAGAGGAGAGAGAGAGAGAGAGAGAGAGAGAGAGAGAGAGAGAAATGGGTGGGAGGAACTGTGTGCATTGGGGGGAGGGGGGAGCAGAGTTGGAATAGAAGATTTCCCTTTCCAAGGAATAACAACTTTTTAGGAATCCTTTACATGCTTGTATTTATGATTTTTTTTTTACCAGAGAAAGTGATGAGAATCATGGTCAGATGTTTTTTTGGGAAAATAGACTTGCTGGATCTAACTGCTGTCATTTGATATTCATTGTCTAATGTGTATGCACTGGCTTAGACTTTTCCACTGTAGTCTTCTCTAGTTTTCTCATCTGGGTATGAATGTATATGTCCTTCCAATCTATGTGGCAATATATTTCTCTCTAGATTCTCATCCATGATGTCACTCGGATGCAACTTATCTCAGAGGAGTATACTTTATTACGGTAGAGATGGCAGGAGCCTAGGATCTACTGGTTGTTTCAACTGTTTGTGCTAGTGAACATACATCATACTAGTTTGTTCTTATGCGTGCACCATTGCCTTTGTTCCTTTTCTTATGGAGTATAAATGGTGTTTCCCCTTTTGGAGGTGTAGAAACGAATTGAAAAGAAGGACAGCATCTGTGTTCTGTAGTTTATGGTTCCTTGCCGCCGGAGACTCGCACAAGACAGGTACTGGGTTTTATACAGCATAAAATTGTCTTTTGTCATTGTTGACCATGATTGCTGATGTGAAGCTTTATTTTAGTAGAGTAGTTTACTGAGCTAGACCAAGTGTCAGTGTGATTATAACTTCTAACCAGAAAGAATGATGGAATTAACTGTGTCTGGTGTCACATTTCCTTGATAAAAAAATATTACCCCTTAGTCCTGTTCTTACTAGGTGATTTCAATTGCTTCAAGATAAAATTTCCATCTAATTAGGCAGTAAAGTTCTTTTGTCCTCTAAATCTCTATATTACTATAGCATGATTTAGGTTCTGCACACCTGCTGCAATAGCCAGCTAAATGATACTTTTTTCATATTCATGGAGCAATATGCCACTTTCTCATGCAAATGTTTATTCAGTGGTTTGGCATGGGGGCAATTTTATATGTGATATATATAACCGTTTTCTACTAAAATATGTGTTTGTAATGTTTTTTCTCAAATATAGTATCTCTGTGCCGGTCTTTCGCCTCTTTGTCTAGACTCTTTTAAAAGTCCACAGGAAATTTAGAGGGTTCCTCCTGGTTTCATATTGTAGGGTAAGGCTAATGTTGTTGTTACTGGTAATAATATGTGTACTAAATAGGAGCTGATTATTACTTTTTAACTGTCTGCTCAGATTTTGCAGCATATATAATTATCTAAGGATCTGTTCCTCAAGTGTGCAGGCTTCAATGTTCAATGATGAAAGCAGCGAATTTGATGTTCTTGTTGCCAGTGATGCCATTGGGATGGGCCTCAATCTGAACATATCTAGGATCATCTTCTCAACAATGAGAAAATTTGATGGCATTGAGTCGCGGGAATTAACTGTGCCAGAAATCAAACAGATAGCTGGTGACAACCCTTTTCTTATAGTGGGGCATATTTATTTTGGAGATTCGTTCTTAGGCATATATAACCTGTATATTGATAGATATAGATATGCACACACATGTATACATTACTACATTTGTTCCTGACAATCTGCTGAGAACAACTTGCCCATTTTCCTGTTCTCTCTGGTTCCATGGTTTTTCAACAATAATGCAAAGTCCAGCTATAAAACTAACCCATATGCTTGTTGCCTTTTCTGTTATTTCCTGTTTTCTTTGATAAGTTTCAAAATGCATCAGTTGGGACATGATTGTTTACATAATGTCATGACTAAAATGCACATGTACATTAACATATTTGTGTCCATGGAGTTAACTGTTCACCCAGATGAATTCTTACTCTGGGCTTCTGCCCTATTGTAAGCAACCATACATACCAATTAGTTTTGCCAAGGGATGAAGTGCTTCATATTCAAGCAGTTCTCCATTTTACTTAGAGTTCAAACCATGGGAATGTGTCTGAAACAAAAAGTTTCTTATGATGACAATAATCAGATTTTTGGATCGAGATCACTTACATTTCTCTGCAGAAAATGTTTAATTCACATGCCACAATGAGTCACTATCACATCACAAACAGATTGTGATTCTTAGCCTGAACCTGCCATCCTGATCTATTTCCTGATTGTGGGAACCTAGGTCTTCATTGAAGCCTCCTAGTTCTTGTGGCACCAGGAAGAGATATGTGATGCTATAGGAGTTGTCATCCCATGTCCACAAAATTTAATAGAAGTTCAATAGTTGGTGGATGGGGAACCATTTATTCCTTCTTGAAGGGTTTCTTATGAAGATGTAGTAGATAAAGTGGATTCACTTCTGGATGCAATATTGGTGTGGTTCGTCCTTTTCTCATGTGTTCTTTGATTTTCTATACTGATCAGCTGATCTGCCCATATCAGCTAATTCATGACTGAATTAAACTATAAGCTGGGGTCAGTCCATGATAACACCAGGCAGTAGTCAGACATGACGTTTCTTATGCCAAGGTAAGGTGACTGGTTAGGTTCAAAGGTAGCAAAAGATGCCTATGCAATGGCAGCTGGATGATCTGTATCTAGTTCTCTCTCTCTCTCTCTCTCTCTCTCTCTCTCTCTCTCTCCCCCCCCCCCCCCTGTTTTCTTAATGCATAAACCATTCTCTTAATAAATTTTAAATGCTCCCAACTTTTTGAACCATAGCTGAATTTTAGATATCATGGTTCATTGAAATATTCCTGCTATTGCATCTTTTTTATTTTGGTGTAGTGCCATACTGACATTACATGTCATTTATCTATTTTTGGTCCATTTTTCATTCGAGGGAAACAATGTTCAATATAGGGGTAGAATAGCTTTTAATTAAACTGCTAACATGTTCTTAATAGGGCGAGCTGGAAGATATGGATCAAAATTTCCTGTTGGAGAGGTTACTTGTATGAATCCTGATGACTTGCCCCTGCTTCATTCATCATTGGAAACTTCCTCACCTGTTTTGGAGGTGATACATTTTTTCTTTGGGTCTAACATCATGGCATATGCATCAATGAGTTAAAGTCATAACAAACATTTGTCATATTCTCAAATGCATACATTCTCATCTATGTTTGTCAACCTTATTACATGCTTGTAGAAGTGAGATTTTCTTTCGGTTATGTTAATAAGCTGGCAGGTGATGGCATCTCAATGGATGTGTATACAGAAGGTTACCTCTATTCTGTGGTAGAAAAAACAGTTTTGCTGGTTATTCTGTCATTTGTTGTTGAGGTTATCCTAGAATTCTTATTATTTGCATAATTTAGTTCTTTCTTTTCTAGTGCCACTGTCCACTACTCTGTGTTAAATATGTAATGAATATTGGGGTGTTGTATATTTATGCATGCTATTGTATCACACTTTTTTGCCATCCACAAATTGTAAGTGCCACATGGGTTTATTAATACCCACATGTGGGGGAACCATAGGTGGAGGTGATGTAGCACTTACAAGTTAGAACCATAGTCTGTATGGAATCTCTGCAAGGAAGTAGGTAGCATGCGAAGGGAGGGAATGTATGATACAGTGGTGCTCATAGGAGGAAACCTGTGCCATCATCTAAAAATGGCTTTTGTGGGTTTCAACTGGAGACTGGACAAAGACCTGAACCTTGCGGGAATGGGTCAAATCTGAGTATATGGGAAGGTCTATACCCAATTAAATCTTGTGTGGTTGGGGTGGATCTGTGGGTGCTCAACCCAGTTTCCACCCCTAACTGATTCCAGACATCATGGTTGCTGCCATTTCTGATCTCACCATGTGTTGCCATGCTGCAAACACATATTGTAATCTGGGACACGGGAGGATGAGGGTTTGATAGACTGTTTGACTATTATATACATTTCAATTCTTCTTTTTCCTCTCTGCGAGGGTTTTTTGGGTGAATTTTTTTCTTGTTCACTTAAATTTAATGCAGCACCAGGGTTCCAACTGCTAAGGGGCTTCTCTTCCCAGCTAGTTGAGCTAGTTTTTTAGTTTGGATTAAACTTGCTGATGTGGAATGACCTGCATGGACAAACGCAACAGACTCGTTAAGGATGCGATCAGCAATACACATTAAAGAATTAACAAGCAGACCAACATGAAGGTAAGTCCAAGGAATTAACCACGCCAAAGACAAGTAGCTCAGCCTATGAAATTGTCCCTCGTGCAGATGAAGCGTGGGACTGTTGGTAGTTGAGAAACCACCTTTGACTAGGGTAGGCAAATACAGGCAAGATCCAGATGGAGCCTCCAAGAATTGGGGTCTCGCACTCTCGCTGTCAGCATAGGTTTATATCACTAGGTAGATAGACGCTCTTCCACTCAGTCAGCTGTAGATGAAAGATTATACAAAAAGAGCAGGAGTCAACAATGATAGAAGCACGTACCTCCACACTGGTGCGTGGGGAAGACCCTGGCTGCGGTGTGTACCCGAGTACAACAGTCTGGAAGAAAAACATTACAAAAGTTAATGGGTGCCCACCCCTCGCAGGGGACTAACAGGCTACAAACAGCTTCTCTGGGCACACTGACAGGTTGACGGGCAGCACTTGTGAGTAATCCCAAGCATGTACACCAACTGCATTCAAGGTTACATGCTCCCTCCTCTCCTTCAACAACTCAAGAAGCATTAAAGGAGGAGTTCAAGTCTTCAACATTCAAACTCTACATCGACTTACTGAAGCAGCACACGATCTATTTCCATTCAATTTCATTCTTCTTTTTGATTCATGTGTTTGAGCATTTAGAGCATTCATTGTAGTCACTATCTTCCTGCTTAGAGGCATTGTAAGAGTTGGCAAGAACCCTACGAGGGAGACTGGAATGGGGTCTATACTAGTGAGCTAGCTCTAGCTCATAATAGGGTGACCAGACTGGGGTCTGTTCCAGTAAGTGTGCTTCTCGCTCGTAAAAGAAGTGAGTTGCCTTCTTGCTTGAAAATAGAAGAGATTTGCTGGGGTTGGTGTCCAGTGAGCTGCCTTATGCTCGAAAATAGAAGAAGATTAGTAGTTGTTGATGGTTAGTAAAATCCCAGATCAGTTGGATCTTGAGGACTAGATGTAGGGTTGAGTTGGTCAACATTGAATAGGATAAAATATTGTGTCTATTGTGCGATTGATGTTTATATTTTGTTCCTAGCCTTACATGCATTAAAAGTCATAGGACATATACCTTATCTACTGCAACTGACACATACACACATAGGACACTTAGGATTCTCAGATAAAGGATACAGTCTACAGTGTTTAAGCTAAGTTGACCGATTTGCCTTACTCTGTCAACCGAACTATATATCTATATTAGATCATTCTTCTGATCTTATAGTTTTTAACGAATAAATTTTCAAATAACCCATGTACCCCCACTCTGGGTAAGACATAGCCTGGGCAACAATATGAGGCATCTTGGAGCTTCTGGGAACATGACAAACAAAAGGGTCCACAATAGATTTATGTGGTGACCATTCACTTGAGGTGCCAAAAAACCCCTTATCTGAATAGGTGGACGCATATTGAGGAGATTAAAGTCCTTCACGTTCTTGATGAGACATGATTGCTTCATCTTGTAGATAAAGCAGAAAGGAGTCAAATTGTATCAAGAGTTGTTGGCTAAGCAGGTCAATTGAGAAAAGTGGTAAAAATATACATTGGTTTCAAATGGGACCTTTCTTTTCATAGAGTAGCATCACGATGTAAGTGGAAAGACCTTATCAGGACAACTAGTTTAGAGTGAGGGTGGTGAACTATCCTCATTTTTCCTTTAAGGTCATAGAGACTGTTCATACTGGAACATCCTTGCAAGGGACAATGCCATAAGCTGGTTGACTTCCAAATTTCAGAGAGGGTATAATAGAAATGGAGTTTAAGAATGATTTCCCACTCTCCATTTGCATTATTTTGCTGGTTTGTCTTGCAGATTTCCACTAAGTCTGGACATGGTGGGCTTTTCTTTTCTGTTGTTTAGATAATTTACAGGGTAAGTTTGTTCATTGGGCTAATTTTCCAATTCTGTGTGTTTTATTCTGTCTCTTGTTATTAACTGGTTTAGTTGTATAATTTTTCATGCATTTCACTTAATCCTTTTAGAGACTATTAGGAAAAGTCGTGAATGAAGATCACATATATCCTTCATTTATTTGATATGCCAGTGATGTTCATTGTCGTTGCTCTTCTCATGATATTTACCAAGTTCCCAATTTGATTCCATCCTCCCTCATGTGGTTATGATTTTACCCTGTGCAGCATGCTGGACTATTTCCCACCTTTGAACTGCTATCCTTGTATTCTCGTGTACATTCAACAACTGAACTCTACCCAATATTGGTGTGTAGCCCTTACTGCCTCTAAATATTCTATGCAGTATTCTTTTTAGGTATCTATATGATATGATTGCAGCTCCTTGCACAGCTATATCTTTAGGCATGTGGTCGTTTTGCTTATGTCAGTAGTTTGGATGATATATCAATAACTTCATGTGCAGTATTGCTTTTTTTTTCTACTAGCGAAATAAAATGGTTGCCTAAAAGCATTAGGACTGGGAAACATATTACTAAATAATCCACCAGTCCAAATGTTTTTTGTAATTTCTTATTGATGTAAAAATTGTGGAACCCAGAAAAGTGTTTTTAGGTTCATGTAAAAACATCATATCTTGACTTGGATCCTTTGGTCATTTAGGGTCCCTAACCAATTAGGATAAGCCAGCTAGATAATTCCTAGGCAGAATAGACCTAGAAAACTGACCTTTTGCTTGGACAATTGTTTTCTTATTCCACCCAAGGATGTCGGTACCGGTTTCGGTATCGATTTTTGGGGGTGTTCGAAATCAATACCAATTCAGTATCACTATCGGATTCGGCCAAAACCAGCCAAAACCTGCAAAGGGCCATTAAAAGAATGCCAAAAAAAATGTAAAAACCTTGAAAATTTCATAAAAAATATAAAATTCATCAAAACACAAAAAAATAGTAGGCATGCATTTAAGATTGAAAAAAAAGTGGATGAAGTGATAGATATATGTGTGTGACATGTTAATAGAATATTAGATGCACATTAAACAGTTAACATAACATGGAGTGGTCGTATAGTCTTGCACTACCATAAATATTCAAACACAATAAAATGCTGCAAAAATTAAATTTTCATACCCAAACATTACAATGCACTAGATGGATATAGCTGGAAGAACCTTCTCCTTCATCGTATGGTTGTTGTCCTTGAAAACCCATAAAGAGGGTTCTTATGCTTAGAATATTCACTATAACCAAACAAAGATGCAGCCAACTCTCATTCATCCCTCTTTAGATCCTCTTGGAGTGAATGATTGTTGGTTGACTAGAATCTGGATCAAATAGAACCCTCGAGCATAAGAAGAAGATACTGAGCCATAACTGCTACTGGCTAGAAGTGGTTGAAATTAGAATTCAGGTTCATGAGCCCACCCATACATTCTTGTCTCCTATTGGCCACCTCCATAGGGACCATAACTGAATCTTATCCATAGTGCCCCTGTGAGTCATGTCGATACTACCCCTGTGAATCATGTACATAGTACATTGTCCGTGAACTATGTCCATAGTCACCCTGTGAATCATGTCCATAATCACCCTGTGACTGTGTATATGTTGCCACCGCCAGTAGTAGCACCATGGTTTGGCATGCCGGATCCCCGATTCCCATCGAATCGGGTCGATTTCCCATCCGATTCCCATGCGAATCGGCCCGATTCAGGCGAATCGGGCGGATCAGGAAAACCTGATTCACCCCGATTCCCCGATGCGTCAAACCTTAGTAGCACCTGTAGTTGCACTAGGATCATCATCACCATCGTCATCATCATTATCCTCACAAGTATAAGAAACCAGACGCCTTCTTGCAGTCTTTGACTCTTTTTTCTTTTCTTTTGGTTGGGCCCCCCACCTCTTGCATCTTTGTATAGAGTCCTATTTCCCTTGGCATTCGTCTCACATAAATTTGCCTCATCTTCTCATTGTTAGGTCATCGCGAGCAGCAGCAGTACTTCTCTCTCAGTCATATATCTCTGATATAGTTCTCCTTATGATGGAGGTGGCTTCACCACTTCTAACAGTGATCGGCCTGCTATCTGATTCTGAAATCGAGTTGGCTCAAGCTACTCCTCAGTGTCCTCAACAATCTTAGGCTGCTTTCCCTTTGATGATGATTCTCTGGTCTTTTTACTAGTACTTTGAATTCTGGATCCCTTAGTTCATCTCCATCTAATATTCTTTCTGCCCACGTTGTATCAGTAGGATCAAAATAGGGCCATCAATGTCCTCTTGTACCTCAACCCAAGATTGCAAAGGATTATCATCATTAAATAAGCGTCCACATCAATTTGTCCAGTTGTATCATCTGCTTGACGTTTCTCCCTCAATTGTTTGTCTTAGTCTCATTTCTTTATCATCAATCTCATATTGTAATGGTAGTAAACTAATTTCTCTAATTGTTCTGCTTCAGCCGATTATGAACCTTTGAGTGTATAAGGCTGAACGTACTCCAATTCCTTTCACATTGGCTAGCTGATGTGTGTTTGACTAAGCACCCTAATAGCAATAAAAGCCAATGCATTATTTCCAAATCTCTATTCTGGAACCATACTCACCGTTCAGTTGTCCACCAATCGTAAATAAAATGAATGTAAATAGATTCATCTAGATCAACTCATCATAGTATATGTATACGTGTTGGGCAATATTTGTATACCTGGACTGACTCTTCCTACAGTATATTGCAATTGGGAGTCAGAATATGTCCCAGTCCTTATTCTATATGCATCCATCTATAAGGTGAAATATCAGTTTAACATTAGCTCGTTATTCTCAAATATTCCCTCTTATTTGATAAACTCATAAAAGAGTGAAGACCAACCTGAACCTCAGCATCCACCTTTTTTTTTGTGTCAGGATAAACGACCAATGACATTTAAGGTGCCTTGAAGCACCTCACTATCAATATGTGCATTGTCAGCATACATCAATTGAGGATTGAGATAATAACCTGCATTTATGTATAATTAGTGAATGTAGATTCGGTAGAATACTCCAATAGGAAATAAATGATGAAATGATTCATCACTCGCTAGTTGCATGCAAGTCATGATGTAAAGTGTTCTCTCATCTGTGATAATAATTTTCCACCACTTTTTATACTCTCTGGCGAGGACTGTCGCAACTCCATCTTCGCGTGGTCCATGGCCTCGTGTAAATATCCCATGTCATTCTTATCATCACCATCTACCATTCTAAGCACATTTACAAGAGTAGTGATAACTTTAAATAATGTGCTACCCTATCCCAAAATTCTTTGTCTTCAATAACACGGCAGCATTTCAAATAATCCATCTGACTATGAGGATTGCCTTGTCTATATACACCGCAGGGTCTTGTGATACATGAAAGACTTCAACTCATTCTTAAATTTATGTAATGACTCCAAGAAATGAAATTAGAAGCAAATCTTGTTGGCCCTGCACGAATGATGTCTCGGCCTCCATTTGCTAACTCCCTGAATATGTTAAGGTTCTTAGGATGACAATACTATTGTCACCGCTTGTGCCCTCTCAATTGTGATCTTCACATTTTTATCCATTCTGATATCCTCAAGTATTAGGTCAATGTAATGTGCTGCACATGGAACCAATACAAGTGTTGTCTTTTTTGCATCAACTTTTTACCTATGCTTATAACTAGCTTCATTATCAGTAACTATTTGCACAATATTTTTCTCTCCAATTTCTCCCACAATCTCATTCATCAAATGAAACAAGTAGTTTGCATTCTTCTCATACTTTGATGCATCAATAGCTTTAAAAAAAATTGTACCTTCAATGGAATAAACAAGAAGTTAATCATGAACTTCTTCATGTACACATCCAACCATCACACATAATAATGTAACATCTCTCCATCCATATATGTTTGAAAGCTTTCAACCCACTGATGGCTCCTCAACCTCCCCCTCAAGGCCACGCCCATATATGTCTGACGTGACGAAGCCTTGAAACCAAGCCTAGCATCTGCTACAACATCAATCATTGGCTGAAAGTACTTTGATTGAGTTGCATGGGCAAGCACACCTGCATGAAAGAACCACTTACAAATACTTTAAGTGTGTGCCCTGCAGAATCTGTTGTTGACACCTCTCAATGCCTACTTGATTTTAGGTTGTGTTGAACTCTACCTTCTAAGTACATAACTACCCATGGGGCCTGCTCTCTACGGGGTTGTGCTTGTGCTGCCCCTATTACCGGATCCTCCTGCAGGTGCTTGTCCCCTTGATCGAGTTGCACGCTCTACTACCTCTCTTAGCTCAGGATCTGAATCCTCAGAGCCGGATTCATCATCATCATCCCTCGTAGCCCTTCTACTTAATCTGCCTGAAAGCTCCTGACTAATTTCAGCTTCATTTTCAGCCCTTCTTTGTCTACTCTCTCTCTGGCCCAAAAGACATGGCGCATCTCCTCCCTCACCTCTCGTGGAGTTATATCACATTATTTTACCTATCCTCTTACCTCTGCTAGATGTTGTTTGTCTCTAGTAATTCCTCCATGTGGTCTTTCTTACAATAATTGCATTTTACTTTCTTCTTCCTAGCATCAAGTAAGGTGAGAAGAGCCCACCACGAATTGTCCAGTCCCTGGCTCTGCTCTCCTCTAGCCATGGTTCTATAATAAGAAAATTAAGCATAAAAATTGTAAGTAGAATGAAAATACGACCACATATTTTCCCACCGAAAAATTGGTTGAACCTTAATTAAGCTTCAATAGACCTTAAACACACCTATTATACAAAAGCCTTAATTTTAATACATATTTTGACCTAATACATAATTACATGACATAAAGGCAATTAAGAGCATGCTTGGAACCTAAACATCGATGAAGTTTAATTAACATTCAATTGACTCTAAACACAACTATAATACGAAAGTCCCAATTTTTAATAGTTATTACCTCCTAATTAGGCTATTTAGCTTGAAAAGATGACATGTTATGCAATTAGCAGCATGCTTGGAACTTAAAACAGTCAATGAAGCTTAATTAACATTCAGTTGACCCTAAACACAACTAATAATACGAAAGCCCCAATTTTTAATAGTTAATTACCTCCTAATTAGGGTATTTAGCCTGGAAATATGACATGTTATGCAATTAAAAGCATGTTTTGCACGGCGGAGCGAATCGGCTCGATTCGCCCGCATCGGAGCGAATCGACGCCGGCCCGTAAGCGTGATCCGCCTGGATCCGCCGGTCCGCCAGGGAATCGACCGAATCCGCCTCGATCCGGCCCGATTCGCCCGGCCCGACCCGCTCCGCTTCGCCCCGCCCCGTAAGAAACCCCGATGCCCTGCAAATCGAGACTGTGCAGTCCCGATTCGCAGGAGCCACGCCCAAGAGCCATTTCCCCCCTTTTTCCCCTTCTCTCTCAAGGAAACGCCAGATCCACACTCTAGGAGACCCAAGGAGGCTTCCTAGGTGGATTGGAAGGTGCTTGGAGGTGTTCTTGGGCTTCTCTCATCTCTTCATCTTTTCATCACTGTTTGAAGGTAAGTCTCATTCTATCTTCCATTTTTTTCTTTTTTGTTGATGGATGGGATTCATGGGAGGTATATCATGGGAGATGATGTTGCAAGTGATTAGTGTTCACTTGCAACCATTCTCCCTTGAATCTTTCATTTTTTAACATAGATTTACCCATTTTCTCCTATTTCGAATTTCTGAAAATATTTTTTAAAAAAATCAAAATAATTGAAACATGATATAGCAAGTGTTTAATGTTTAGTTTCACCATTCTCCTTTGAATCTACATTTCTTCCACAATTTTGCCATGTTCTTCCATTTTTATTTCTGAAATTATTTAAATAAACAGAAATTGCAACGAAATTATATTTTTAAAAAATCAAAATTTAGAACCATGATGTTGCAAGTGTTTAGTGTTCACTTGCAAACATTCTCTCTGAATCTTGAATTTTTCCACATACATTTGCCCATTTTCTGTAATTTTGAATTTATGAAAATATTTGTTTAAAAAATCAAAATAATTCAAACATGAGGGTGTAAGTGTTAATGTTCACTTTCCACCATTTCTCTCTTCAATCTTAAAATTTTCCACATAGATTGCCCTTTTTTTTTAATTTTGAATTTCTGAAAATATTTGTTTAAAAATTCAAAATATATTGAACATGATGGTGTAAGTGTTTAATGTCACTTTCCACCATTTCTCCTTTGAATCTATCTTTCTTACACATACTTTTGGCCATGTTAATCTAATTTTTATTTCTGAATTTATTTATAAAAATCAGAATATATTTTTTAGATGAAATTTAATGAATAACTATTTATGTAGATGGCACCGAAGAAAGCTGCTAGTGAGGACATTGGGTGCAGCACGGGACTGCAATAGGCAGTAGGCACATTACAAGTGCAACTACTGCGGCCATACGGGCCAAGGAGGGGGCGTCTCCCTCCTCAAGAAGCACCTTGCAGGTGGGCGGCTTGTAGGGTACCAAGATGTCCAAGGTTGTAAATCCGTGCCTGCTGAAGTGAAGCGGCTCATGATTGAACACTTGAAGGGTGTTCGTGCTGAGTCGCAAAGAAAGAAGGCGGACAAGGGCAGCAGGAGAGGATCATCTCGGGAAGGCAACGAGATGAAGATGACGATGACGAAATGATGTGCCCCTTCCCTGAGCAGATAGGGAGCTTTGAGGTTGGGAGTGGTAGTGGTGGCAGTGGTAGTAGAGTTGGGGGTGAGACGCAGTCCCGTCGGTACTCTAATGTGGGTGATTACTTCACTCATATTCCATCCTCAACGAAGTACCAAACCCAGACCAAGACAAGGGCAAAGGAAGAGATCACGGGTGTAAACCTTAGAAGAGGTGGATCCGCATTTATATTCTCGGGAGCATGGAAAACAAACCAGAATTGATGATGCATACAACAAGCAAGGCCCTAGATATAAAGTGGGCCGTGCAGTGGCAAAATGGTGGCATCATTCGGGCATTTCATTCAATGCAGCTAATAGCCCGTATTACAAAAGTATGATCCAAGAGTACAACACCAAGGGCTTCATGTGCAACCACCCTCATCAAGAGACTTGGCAGGGAGATATCTAGAGAAGAAGTGCAGGAGATCAGTCATATATCCAAGGCTTCAAAAAAAAGTGGGAAAAATAGGGTTGCACACTCATGTGTGATGGTTGGTCAGTACGACCAAGAGTAGGCTTATCAACTTCCTTGTGTATTGTGATAGACAGGTGTTCTACCCACAAATCTGTTGATGCATCCGATAGAGTGCACAATTGAATATATTCTAAGTTTGATGCGGGAGGTTGTGGATGAGATAGGAGAGCAATATATTGTGCAAGTGGTGACCGATAATGGCTCTGCATACAAGAAGGCAGGTGAGGAGTTGATGCTTCTTTATCCTCATCTTTACTGGACTCCTTGTGCAGCACACTGTGTAGATTTGATGTGAAGAGATTGGCACATTGCGACCTGTCCAGGACGGTGGTGGAGCTGGGCAGAAAATCACAAGTACATTTATAATCATCATGTTGTGTTGGCGTGGATGAGAGAGTCCACAGGTGGAGAGTTGTTGCGGCCGGCTATCACCCGTTTGCAACTAATTTCATTGCTTTACAAGTCTCCTAAAGCATAAAGATGGTCTAAAATGCATGTTTAGGACAGACAGATGGATGCACAGCACTTTTGCAGGGACTTCTGATGGTAAAGAGTAGAAGGGATCATCTGCATGCTAATTTCTATTTCTGGGACCGAGTCTTCAAGCTGGTGCAAATCTTGAACCTCTTTATGAGGTTTTGAGGGTGTTGATGGGATAGGAGACCAAGCATAGGTTTGTGGTTATGCAAAAATTGAAGCTGCAAGAAAAAGATCCACGATGTGTCCCCTCGTTATGCAACTTGGTCTTAGACGTTGTTGAGGATCGTGGGACCGACAAATGAGTCGGGATCTACATATGGCGGGTGAGAAAATTTAGTTCAACTTGGTACTATATTTTTTTTAGTACAATCACACTAATTGATTTTATACCATAATGCAGGCTTACTATCTCCATCCTGCTTACCATTTATGCGTTCGAGCTATCGTACAGGATCACTTGATTGCCGCCTTTACACGGTTTTTTGAAAGACTGTCAGGAGTCCATTGGATGCAGCAGATGCTATTGATCAGGCGAGCATTAATATAAGTACATCATGTTTAGTCAATTAATCAATTGACAGCTTTTTCTAATGGACTTCATGCGGCAGATGAAGAGCTTTTAGAGAAGGGGTAGGGGTTTTGCAGAGCCATCCGCTATTGCTGGTCGGGACCGCATTGATGCCGGTAATGTGCTTTCCCTTTTATAATTACATATTAGTAAATCAACGATTGACTAATGAGTGCAACAATATTTTTTTTTACAGCTGATGGTGGTTCAACTTTGGGCATTCGACACCCATATTGAGAAAATTGCAGTAAAGATCTTGTCCCAGACCCCTCCTCCTCAAGTGGGTGTGAGAGAAACTGGAGCACCTTCGCATTGATACACACCAAAGTCCGGACAGGTGTCACATAGGCGGTTGGACATTTGGTGTATGTGCATTATAACATGAGGTGAGGGTAAGCATTTAACAGAGGATCCAAAGAGGGGGGAGTGGAGGATGATCTGATTGACTTGGGTTTCTACGGATGATGAAGACCCAATGGTTGCATGGGTTGCACGAGCGACCACAGAGCGGGGGAGAGTTCGAGTTAGATGAGGAGGCAGATGATCCGGAAGATCCACCACGGCCAAACACATTTTTAGCTAAGGCTATCGAAGCTGCAGAAGCGGAGGAGGGGGGTGATGGAGATGGGGAGGGGGCGGCCAACCACATTCTAGTCAATTTCGGGCCGAAGAAGAAGATGAGGTAGATCTTCTTGGCGAATTACAATGGGGCAAGAGTGAGACAGTAGTTCTAATTGTTTAAACATTTTCATTCTTTTGTTTTGTCATTGTCTTTGTATAATTTGTGAATGTTGGGACTATTGCAGGTGGTGCAATTGTTGATGATGATGCAGAGTTTGAAAGATTGATGAATTTAGGCCCGTCAGCCCACTCAGATTTTGATGAGAAGCAAAGCAATTGTTTCCGCAGAACCAAGAAGGAAGGGATCACATAAGGAACTGCTGCTCTCTCCCAAGCTGCAAAAGGAAAGGCGGTGGCGACATCCCAACCAAAGAAAGGAAAGGGGAAGGACATAGTCCAGCAGGTGGCCCAGCCAAAGGCATTGTCATTACAGAGCCAACCGCCCCAGCACAAAAGAAAAAGATTGGTTACCCTGGGGATCAAGAAAGGGAAAAAATTGGCTGCCCCTTCTGTAGATCACTTGACATTGCAGATTTAGAAACATTGGATCCAAATGCAGAAGAACACCTCCAGAGGATTCGCCACGATACCCAGCAGCCGCTCCCATGACTCCATGACACTGGTTCACCGGGTGGGTCTGTAGGGGGGGTGATGGAGGGGGAGGGGGCGATGGTAATGTTGGAGAAGGGGGAGGGGGCGGGGTAATGATGGAGATGGGGGAGCATTCACAGCGGAGCAGCATCATGGCGGCCCAGTGAAGTACAATAGAAGGGCGAAGGGTTAGGGAGGTGTCGTGCAGAAGTTGCCAGCAGTGGATAGTGATAGCTATAACACTATGATATCTGATTTGGAAGAATGAGTACAAATGAGTCTGGGGATCCTATATATGGGGGACATAGTTATCAGCCAGAGTCCGACACAGGCTACTCTAGTGGCTATAGTGGGTACGCCACCACAGGCTACCCAGCACCATATTTTCATCTCCTCGTGTTGTTCATGTTCATTTCCTATTCCTGTTCCTGTTCAGCAGACTTATGTTTCTGCAGAGGATGTAGAAATGCCGAGGTTGAGTATAGTCCGTCCTGGATGCGAGGTGTGGGACCACTTTGTGAGGGAGTTTCGGAGCAGATACAACACCATGATGACTTGGATGAGTTCCGTTCATTTGTGTCTCGAACCAAAAGTTCATCTTATTGGGGAGCTGCCTCAGAGTCGGATAAGTCTGTCCAACCAGTGGGGTACATGATCCATATCAGCAGGGATATTGGGGATACTAGACTCATTGTACTTTGTATTTGGATTTGAATTTCAGGTTTGTACTTTTTAGTGATATGAGTCTCATTGTATTTTTCAATTGGAATTGAGTTTCATGTTTCACATTTCATGTTTATACTTGAAGTTTGTTCTCAATTTCCAATACAATTGAATGAAAATGATGTTTGTGTAGTATTACATGCCATAAATATCATCAGCTATACATGATGTTCTTCACAAGAGGTTGTAAACATAGAAACAGCAAAAAATATCAAAACCATGCGAATCTGGCCAAACTGAGGCTTCAGCCATGACTGCCCAACAGTTTCCAGGCGAATCGGGTCGATTCGCTCCGATTCGGGCGAATCGGAGCGCATCAGGGCGAGCCCGATTCGCCCCGAATCGGCGCACCAGCAAACCATGATTAACAGTATGTTAAAACCTAAAACAGTCAATGATCTTAATTAACATTCATTGACCATAAACACAACAAATAATACGAAAGCCCCGATTTTTAATAGTTAATTACCTCCTAATTATGATATTTAGCTTCAAATATGACATGTACTGCAATTAACAGGATGCTAAAACTTGAAACCATTGAATGAAGCTTATTGAATCTTCATTGACTTAACAAACCCTGATACACAAAAGTCCTAATTTGTAAACCTAATTTAAATCTAATTAGGAGATTTACTCTAACTACATAACATAAATAAAATTATCACCATGCTCCACTAAAGTCTAAACTACCATCTATGAATTAATTGACTTTTTAATCATGCAAACTTATCTAACTATACGTCTTAATTGGGGTTTTCCCTTAATAGGGTGTAAAATGGCTATATGTACTTATGTAGCATATAAAGTTATTTATAGCATGTAAATCTATGGAAAGCAAAGAAAAACATAATCATACAGGTTCCTTCCATGCAAAGGATGAGAAAATGGCCCTATGCTATGCAAACACCTACGGCGGCGGCGGGAAGAGCGTCTCTGGCGGTGAAATCCTCCCTTCAAAGCCTCTTCCACCCTTCCTCGACAGTCCCCCTCCCCCCTCTACGGCAAAACACCTCAGATCTGAGGGGATCACAGACGCGAACTCCCCTTTTAAGGGGAGTTCGTGTCCAGTTTCGCTAAACCATTTTTAAAAAAAATTTACTATCGAACCGGAACAGTGTTCCGATCCGATTTTGGATCGGCCTAGGCGACATCATGATTCCACCTAGAGTAAGAAGATAAATTAAGAGGAATAACTAAAGATAACATAATACAAAAATAGGTGAGAAATAATCCTGATGGGGACCGTGACTCGTGACGGACGCGGAATGAGACCGAGACTGCAGACGTCAGAGAAATAGTAACATCAATTTATTTTATTATGTATTTTTCATTTTTAGTGGAGTTTGATTTAGTTAGGTAGATTTAAATGTCTAATTTTTGGTAAGTGGAGCTTATTTGCAGATGTGGGACAAGGTTGGTATTTTGTCATTTGTACTGGGGATATTTTGGTCCAGTGGGAGATGAACAGTAGGGTTTTATGGGCTTGTCCTATATATACTTTTGTATGTAGTCTTTTGGAGAGGGAGGAATGAAGAGAAGAAGAAAACGAAATGTTTCTTGGGCAGAAGTTGCCTAGAACTGTGCGCAGGCCTCGGCTCTCTCTCTCACCCCCTTTCCTTCTCCCTGTCGCCCTTCTCTTCCCCCCTTCGTCTGCGTTCACTTCCCTTCTCCTCTCCCGTCGTCTGCCTTCTCTTCTCTTCCCCTGTGACCTCTGCACCCTCCCTCTCTCCTGCAGGTTCGTCCCGCATCAAATCCTATTTTAGATGAATAACTAATTCTTATTTGTGCTTGAATAGTTATTTTGGGCACTTGCTTGGGAACAAGCTGCTCCATTAGTCACTTGAAATCCACTGGGCCATCTCACTACAGCACGCACCATTAGTATAGGAATTCTTGTGATTCATTCTCCCAGGACAACTCATCCATGGTACCAAACTTGGACAACTAGAGTAACTCAGATAACTCACCCCATTTTAGACTTGGTTAGCAAAGAGTGATGACTTCATGGATTGCTAGAGGGCATAAAATTATTTGTTTTCCTTGAAAGAAATAGCAGTAGTACTAGTTGAACCAAGGAAAACTCGGGGAACGAACATGGATTGGTCCATCCCGAATTGATCGATCGGTGATCCGATCTGGATTGATCCAAACGGTCCCCCATTTTTTAATAAGAAAATATTTTAAAAATAAAAATCATGAAAAATGGAAATACTTGTTTTTGCCTGAAACTTATGGGACCTTGAGTAAGCCCTTGCAATTTTATTAATTTACCAAAAAAAAGGTTACAAACATGTGGTGGGGGAGGGGGGGGGGAGGGAGGGGGGGGGGGGGGGGGGGGGGGGAGGTAGTATGCTGTTGGCCAACTTTTAGTTTCAAACTAGCATTTTACAACGGGTAGTTTGAAACTAGCCGTTTCGGCTCGAATCGGCCAATCCAGGACGTATCAAGTTATCTGATCTCTGGATCTGCCAATTCAGGCAGATCTGATCCGATCCGCTCGATCTGGGCAAGGACGGTGGTTCGGGGCGTGTGATCAGATTGGTCGGCCGAAAACCGATCAGATCGGCCGATTCGATTCGCGCTGATCCTGCCTTCCATGGGTTGAACATTGAGAACTTCGTACGTATCCCAGATTCTCAATCCATTAATACTTTGTGTATTCTATTAACTCTAACTGGCACAAATCTAGTGGCATCAGTTTTGAGTGTTGTCAGTGACCTTTGGATACATGCCTACAATTACATGAGTTCACAAAATTCAACACATGTTTAAAATTGACAAGAATCATGCGAGAAACTTTTGATTCATCATCGTCGAGCCCCTTCCAAAAAAATTGGTTAGTCATGACACACTTACGGTTAAGAGAGGCAAGAACATCAGAACCTATTCTGTCTCCTCTGCTCTTTCTCATGCAAGAAGGTTGTCCCAGATAGTTGAGTAAAATGCCATAGCCCTCTTCCCCACACCACATTAACACATATAGCCTGTTCTTAAGATTTGGAAAACATGATTTCTTCCTTTTGACAATGTGGTTCCAATGTGACACAAGCCTCATTGTTTTCTTCTTTGATTACTCCCCAACCATAGGAGATATCATTTTTATGTGCTACCAATAATGGAAAAAAGAATCAGATTGGGCCAGGGATCACCCTGGGCCAATCTGGATTGAATCGGCAGGTCTGATCAATTCACTAGAAGTCTAGCCAATCCTAGATCAGCCATATTTAATTAAAAAAAAAGGAAAAAATCATAAAAATTCAAGAAATAAGGAAAACTATTTATTCAATATTGTGCATTATACATATATAGATATGTGTTAATATATATAGTCGCACATTATACATAATATACTATGTATACGTATATATATATATGTTATATATATATATATATATATATATGTAATGGTTACATATGTATAAGGGAAAATTAAATGCAGGTCCCTATCAGTAAGATCCCTTTAACTGTAGGTCCATGTCTAAAATGTATGCGCGAAGAAGTCCAGGCACTTTTACGGGTGTTATTTCTAGTCCTTACTTTATTAGGATCTGCACCAGACGATCTCCGAGTGACATTTTCCGTCTTCTGACTATGAGCAACTATTACTTTAAAGCTTTCAAACTCTTACTTTAGCGCCTCTAACTATATTTTAAATCATATCAACAGTTACTTTAAGTCTCACATACTTCAACTCACTGTCACACTACTTTAACAACTTGGAACTCTTATTTTAACGCCTTAGAATTTAGACTTTAAGTCATGTTCTTTAAGTCTCACACATTTTAACTCACCGTCACACATACTTTAACGACCTTAACTCTTACTTTAACATCTCGAACTCTTACTTTAATGTCTTTGAATTTAGACTTTAAGTTATGTCAACAATGACTTTAACTCCTACACACTTTAACTCATCATCGCACATACTTCAACAACTTCGAACTCTTACTCTAATGCCTTAGAATTTAGACTTTAAGTTATGTCAGCAGTGACTTTTAGTCACACACTTTTAACTCACCGTCACACATATTTTAACGACCTTACACTCTCACTTTAATGCCTTCGAACTTTTACTTTAATACTTTCAACTTGGACTTAAGTCATGTTAGCAATAGCTTTAAGTTTTACACCTTTAACTCACCGTCTCATATATTTTAGTGACTTCGAACTCTTACTTTAACCCCTTTGAACTTATACTTTAAGTCATATCAACAGTAACTTTAAGTCTCATACATTTTAACTTACCGTCACACATATTTTTAATGACTTCGAACTCTTACTTTAAAGTTATACCACAATTACATATGTGATAGATTATGTAACATAGAAAGTTAAAGTGAAACTATAAACAGTGAAAGTAATAAATACTTCGTCTTACTTTAAGATGCATAAATGATTGAAGTAATAGAGAAGGCCAATTTCTCTGTTAAGTACCCTATGAATGCGTAAAAATAACACTTTACGTGAGTTAAAGTAGGAGAGAAATTTGGCTAAAATACAAGAACAAACAATAAGAATGCAAGGATAAGTTAAAGCAGATGAGGAACCCAGTTAAAGTAGACAAAGAAGTCAGTTAAAATAGACGAGAAAACTAGTTAAAGTATGAACACAATAGTCATACGCACCTGACGGTAAAGAATAAAGGTACACATTAATTACATGGAAGGGTAAAACGAGAAACAAAATAAAGAACAAAAATTGTCTTCCACAGACCGATTATAAAGCCCACCAAAAGGAAGGACTATTTGGGGCATGTTTTTTTGACAGGGACCAAGAAATAAATCTGTCTATTGCCAAGGATTCCTAATTATTTTTTCCTATACATAATGGCATTTGTAATCATATATATAATTTAAACATTTGTATATATATACAATATATATGTAATCATATACATATCTCTATTAATGTACATTGTATAAACATAATTAATATGTAAATCTTTATATTATATCATATTGATGAATGCTTATACATATATGTGTGTTAATATATATACAATATATATTAATGTAAATGTAATAATAATATGTGCATATATAGTTGATGTATGCTAGAAAGGCGGGCCTAGGAGAACGGTAAGGTTGCCCCTACATGACCTGGAGGTCACAGGTTCGAAATCGGAAACAACCTCTGGACTTGTCAGGATAAGGCTGCGTACATCGTCCCTTCTCCAAACCCTATGTTGGCGGGATTCTCATGCCTTGGGTACGCCCTTTTTCTCTATAGTTGATGTGGTAATCTACATATATGACAATGAATTTATACATATATGGTATATATATATATATTTTTTTTTTTTTTTTGATATGTAATCATCATATGGATGTCAAATATGATATATTATATCCATATTCATGTCATATATATGCCTATATGTGTTTGTGTACTTATATACATAAATATGTAATTATTGTACACAATATTAGACATTAATTTGATGTATATATATATACATATGTATTAATTTATGTATATGAAATGATGGTTTAATGCATGTATTAGTAATGAATAACGAGAAAAAAAAATATAATGTACCTTCTTAGAATAGTATGCAGATCTTTCATCAACTTCTGTTTCTAATAAATTGTGACTTACAATCACTTTCAAGAAAATAGCTCTTGCTCCTTGGGTAATATTCTTCACATTCTTGATTTTTGTGCTACTGAAGATTTATGTTATTCTGATTTCTTTATCTTTGAAAGTAAAGCTTTGTTTTTCTTACTGGATTATATGATTTTCTGCAGGAACAATTTCTAGATAAGGCGAAGTTGTCACCAAAATATTTTATTGCTGATTGTGAACAATTATTGGTAAAGTACCATCTATAGGAAGTTGTGCTGCACTATTCATTGAGAAATCTGTACTACTGTTTCTTAAGCAAAGTTAGATCATACAACTTAGTAGTATCCCTGGACATGAAAGAGAAAGGATGACCTGCTTCTCGGAAAGTCAGAATGCATATTAGTATCTCTATTTGCTAGCTGACTTTGTTTTGGTGTCTTCTTGATTTGAAACACTATTTCTTGCCTAATTTTCTTGGGCTAAAAGCATCTGGCCTTCATTATGATCATCATGGTTCATTCCATCAATCTATGGTCAGCAATGTGATGTCTCTAGTAATTTTGTAGTTTAATAACAGACAACTGGGTGGTAACTTCTCATTTCCTATGTCATAACTGCTTTAAAAAATTTTAGTCAGTAGGGGCGCTACATTCTGTCAGGTGTAAGTTTCAAATGTATAGTAGTCTAGTAGCATGAAATGTTGGGGTCATACCTACCATCCACACAAAGATTAGATAGCAAATGAAGCAATGCAATGCAATCCAAATCATGAACCCTTTGTTGTTTAATTGAGGGGTGATCTATGGTTCTCAATTATGATGTCTTAAAATGCTTGTCCTCCTTTTGTCTCTGCTTTAATTTGAAGGAGGTTTGCCTTAGATTATAAAATATAACAATGTCATAATTCATCATCCTCCAATTTCTTCATATTAGTTCCGTTACTAGTCAGCTGGCTTCTTCATCTGTGACAGAAGGTTGCAGCTGTCATTGATCTATTGCCTATGGATTTAAAGGACAAGTATCTTTTCTGCTTGAGGTAAACTATTGTTCTTTTCCTTAAAGTAGTATTTAAAAGGAATTTCAGACTGTTCGGCTGGTGCCCAGGCTCTGTAATTAGATTTAATATGCCATTATTCCTTGTATTCACATTTCTGGCAGTCCAGTGGACATGGATGATGATGTATCAGCTCAGGGTCTGACACAGGTAAGAGCATTCCACTTAAAAAATTGTACACTATTTGAAGTATAGAGTAACATCTGACATGAACTCATGTTGGGAAAACAGTTTGCAGAAAATTATGCCAGGAAAGGGCTTGTTAGGCTGAGGGAAATATTTACACCTGGAACACTCAGGGTGCCAAAATCCCATAAGGCACTCAAGGAGCTTGAATCCATTCACAAGGTATTATTCACCTTCGTCTCAGGCTTCTTAAACTGACATTCAAAGAGTCTCTATAATGAAATGCAATTTTACATCCACATGCTTTGATATAGAAGGAAACGAAGTTTCTGAGGTTTTTGCAAATATATTAAACTTTTATATGCTTGTATGGATGCATGACCTTAACTTTCAAAAAAATATTGCATGACCTTAAGTCAAGACAGATCAGGAGTGTATATTTTTTACTAAGATTGAGTTTCTTTATCACACCAAGTTCAGGCATATTTCAGCGCCAGGTTTCTGGAGCAATGCAATTGCCAATTATTGGGTGTAAGGGTTTTATAGTAGCATTTTTTCCCCCTCATGTGAGCTTGATCTTGCTTCATTATGTTTTCATACAAACATGTTCTGTTTATGTTGTCTATTCAAGATACGAAAGAAATTTTTTTATTCATCAGAAGGATCAATAAAATTTGATATGAGATCATAATCAGTTGTTATTGTCAAAAGTAAAATCTTCCTCCTTGATGGATGTGTTTAACTGTATACTAATGGCTTTCATATATTTGATTTTGAAAATTAGGTCTTGGATCTCTATGTTTGGTTGAGTTTCCACTGGGAGGATTCCTTTCCAGATCGTGAATTAGCTTCAGCCCAGAAGGCACTTTGCAGCCTGTAAGTTATTAACTCTTGTTAGGTTCTTGTTTACAATGTTTAGAAGACGTTTAAGGCTGATTCCATTTCACTTTACTAGGTTGATTGAAGACTTTCTGGATGGATTCGGAGGGACCATTTTAAGAGGAAGAAGGGATTTCCTCCCCGATATGGATTCTTTATCTTCCAAAGCTAAATGACTTTTTTGAGCATCTCTTCTTTGTATCGTATTCTTTAGCGATCACCTCTCTTTCTTTCTTTTTTCTTCTGACGTAGCATGTACAATTGGGAAACTCCAGATTGGATCATCTGACCGTGCCTGTGAGAGATGGCTCTATGAAGTGGGCATACACATATATAGGTACTGAAGCTATTCCTATTGAAACTAAATCTTGAAGTCACCAAACTCTCTTGTTAGCTACATTCAGTTACAGACACATCTCACAATGGCAAATTATCCTACAATGCATAATTCCTTGCAATTTGTAAATCATGTATTTGGTTGAACAGCTATGAACAGGGAAGTCCTGGTGGAAAATTACTATTCTTTGACACCTCCATGATATTGCAATATACATTGGTGGAAATATATATTTTGAGCATGGTTAAATTAAGACTTAAGTGTTTGGATTTGCATTCGTGTTGGTCAGTACAAAGATAAACAGCGATAAAGAGATGATTGTATATCTTGTTTGTTAGCAGTTCAGATCATTGTTTTGTCCACATCTCTGTTCAGCTGCATGCTAGTCAGTTGTCATTGAATTAGATTCTGAGAGCACAAGTGTTTGCATCATGTAAAAACGCAAGACACAAACCCTAGCACATTAATAAGCTATTCTACATGTATGTGTGCTTATGGAGGAGTTAAGTAATCAGGCTGCACTCTTTCTACTTGTCCTATTGTCCTCTCACATGTCTCTCAAATCTTTATGTTTTCGTTCAACATCTGGCATCTGTTTAGGGATATGGATAGTGCAGCATCTCTGCAATTCAGAAATTCGTTCGTTATAACACATTTTTGAAACGTAAAATCTAAAGTTTAGAATTTAAAAACCTAATAAATGTAATAGAGTAGTGCTTCTTTTGATAATGCAACAAAGTAAAGTGAATAAATTGAGAAACTATCTTACTGTAGCTCACATTTGAGATGTAAATTCTCAAATTTTGGAACGAAGTCTAAGTGATGAGGGAATAGCAGTCGTCACCATGAAGTGGTAAAATGCAAAAATTTTCTTGCAATTATCCAACTTTAGGGTGCAGAAATTTCAAATTTAAGAATTAAAACAAAAGGTCTTCCAAGGGAATAGTCGGAGTCTTATTGGCACATCACATGCTTGGGAGAGTAAAATCTCGAATTGTTGATTTTAATCTAAATTGATAAAGGGTAATTAAGAAAAAAAAGTACAATGGCATAATTTAGAAACCCCGTGGTATTATACCTCAGGTTTGAGAATTGAGACGTCAAATTTCCGAACAACAAAGTTACAAAGAAGAAGTCTCTACATCTTTCAATGACATGTCCTTATCAAGGATAGTGCAAAAAACAAATAAAAATTCCCTTGATATAGCTCTAATAAGCTCACGTTTGAAACAAAAAATCATGAATTCCATATCTAAAGTCAAATCAAAGAAGGTGGTACACCTCTTTTCATACATGTTGTCATGAAGGAAAGTGAAAAATTTTAGAAGTTCTCTTGCTATATAGTTCAAGTTTGATATATAACATCCCTAATTTTCAATTTAAAATTAAAGTTCCAACATGCATAGGTTTGAAAGGTGATATACTGCTATGAATTTCTATGAAGTAAGGTGTTAACATAAGAAATTGCAATAGCATACATTGGAGATGAAAATTCTAAAATTTTAGATGGAAAATTATGAGATGGAAAACTCTTAGAAATCATCTTACTATAGCTCAATTTTTCAGATGTAAAGTCTTAAATTCTTAATTGAAGACGAAAGTCGCAAGGGTTTTTTTTTTGTTTCTCTCTTGATAACAAGTCAATTATCAAGTAAAAGTGGTTCAATTCAGAAATTATTTCCTAAAACTCACCTTTGACATATAAACTATAAATAAAATTAAAATCATGAAGGGATAGTAGTAGTCACATATTGGTATAAATTTTTACCAGGCAAAAGGTAAAATTCGGAAATTTACGTGCTATATAGGTCACGTTTCAGAAGTAAACGTTAAGAAATCCTTCGAATCACAAATTTTAAAAACTTCCTATTATATAGCACACATTTGAGACGTAAAATCTTGAATTCTAAATTTAAAACTAAATTATGAGGGAGAAGCTGTACCTTTTTCAATAACATGTCTTTCATCAAGGATAGTGAAAAGTTTGAAACTCCCTTTCTATAGCTTAGGTTTGAGACATAAAATTATCAATTCTAAACCTAGAAGTTAGGGTTAATTACATATCTACCCCTAAAAATTACTGTATTCTCACATAGACCCTTCAAATCTTGACCTCATCAAATACACCCCTTATTTGATAAAAATATGTCAGTTATATTCCTTAAGAATTACATCAAAAAAAAAACAAAATACCTTATTTCATTTCCATAACTCGTACAAAATACTCCCCGTTTTGGATTCAAAGTGAATAAGTAATCTATAAACCAGAGATTTTAAAAACCAAAGAATTAGGCACGTAAGTTTCATACGTAACCCCACAGATGTTTCCAACTGCGCGCGAGTCAAAAATATGCACGTGCGGACGCTCACACGCAGGGTAACGCAGTTCTCGTCCTGCGACCAAGGATTTGCATTCATGCGATAAAAATAAAGAAATTGCAAGTGATGCCAAACTATTGTCTCGATTGTAATACAAAGATAAAATAAAATATTCATTATAAGAAGGATCTTACGTGGATTGTGATAGGCCTGGCGCAATAGTCTTAGCAAGGGCCCGAATCCAATTCTAGAGCCAGAGAGAGGAGGAAGAAGGCCAAAAGATTTACTCCCATATCGACCAGAAATTTCTTCGCAAAATACATGATGTTTCAAAAAGAGAGACTAAACAGTGACAAGCGTAGATAAGCCAAAAAGATAAGAGACATGTTAACTTTCCGACCGATGACCGATCAGAAAAGATGTGAGACTCTCGAGTCTTGTGTTTGAAATAACGAATTCGACTTCGTCTCAGGACGGGTCAGGAAGTTCGCATTACACATGTCAATGGAAGAAATCTCGTGAAATTTATGATTGCATGCACCCACCTGCAAACAGCTTGCATTCGTGGTGCCCAATACTAAAACAATCCGGGCGAGCGTTCTCAGAGAGATTTCATCATACAGGTACTTACAATTCTCGGAACCGGACAGCATCATCTCCAGAGACCAAAACAGGGGATAGCATTATGGTAATTTTTTCAACAGAAAATTGAAATACTTGCATTCACGCACTTTTTTTACAAATATACATAGCGAAGAACGAGCTAAATGCCGCCGAGACTGTCCAGGCAGATACATTTAAGGTCTCCATTTCACTAACTTTTATGGCTTATTCTCCGACAGGTTGGTGCCTGGTGGAGGAGGAGAAATGGGAATATGAACTCAACAATAGGGAAGGGCGACGAAAAGATTTAACTTATGATACAATCACATCTATATCACTCGAGGGGGGGGGGAAACTGCTCTCGCGGCTCGACACAGTAAAACTACCGTATTGGAGGCACAGTATAACAAGTACAGCGTACAACATACCTCAGCCTCAAACGACTGACTGCAGACTGGGAATGAGATGCACCAACAGTGGTTCTCCATTGGGGAAGGCCTGAAAGCCAACGAATTTGTTGAAGCTTCAGCCAAGGTTGCTCCATTACCTTTTGAAAGTTAACACACATTTTTCAGTAAGGAGAGAGAGAGAGACGATGAATGACCACAAAAGTCAAATATCATACAACAAAGAGGGTGCTTTGAATTACCCTTCAAGAGTTCAGAGACGATTTCGCATAATTTACTGGAAGATCACTGATTGCATCACCAGTAAGCGATGGGAATGAAGGAATGGATCTTAGTATCAATTTTCGGCCACATTTTCGGCCCGGTGACAACCAATGTCATGGTGTGGAGGTGAAACGCGCTTCCTGTTGGGTGAAGCGGCCTTCACTCCGTTGATGGGTGAAGTAGGGCCTCTTAAAATCTCAGGAGTTTCATCATCTGGAACGAGCTGGAAATGCTTCTCGAACCTGGATTTTGTGATACCAGTTTTTTTAAGAGACTGACAGGTATTCAACAAAGGAGATGATCCAATAGTAAGCACAGATGATCGTGGAGGCTTCCCGTTGGAAAAGAATGGAATTCTAGCGGATGGCCTGCAAAGGCAGGTAACTGATATTAGCTAACTGCATATGGAAATGGGGCAAAAAGAAGAGCTCAAGAAGTTAATGTGAATAATGCTGAACCTGCAAATTTGGAATGATGGGGAAATGGGCAAAATATCATCCAGAAAATGTTTTTCATCTTTCTGAACATCCGGGTCGTTTTGGAGTTCGGCCTCCTTATCATCATCCTTTTCACCAACCTCTAACTGTTCATCTTCATGTTCAATTTCCTCATTCCCAATTAGCATAATACCTGTTGCAGAAAATCATAATGTGTAGCCTACTAAGAGGATTTGTCATCGAATGTAAAATTAAGAGAAACACATGAAACGAATATCCACAGTTTGATAAGCCATATCTATCTTGTACGGGGAATGGACGGTCAAAATTTCGAGCGGACAAGCCAAGGAAAAGAAAGTTGGCCTTTCAAATACAGGCTGAAATAGGAAGCTCTAACTACCAAGTGCCGAGTAGTAATGTAAAAAGAGAGAAAAGGATTGTTTGGCGCAGGTAATAGATGAAAACGATTTTGCATCTCAGGCAATGTATGAAGATGGTTCGAGGAACGGCTACAACCACAGTTGGAAATCTCACGTCACCTACTCCGATACCACTAATCGGGACACATCATATTCCGCCACTCCAAAGAAACCACCAAGTTAACTGCTATGAGAGCCCAAAGCTTTGCCCAACTAAAGGGAAGAAATATTTCCTAACCAACATCTCCGGCATAAGTTTACAATCTGGTTGGGCCTGATTGTCTAATCCCTATCCGATGGGAATGGTGCAGAGTGTAGGAAAAAGATGATGATAACGAACAGAAGCAAAGATGAGTTGGCGCCAGATGAAGATGACACTTCTAAATCGCTACATATTGGAACATTTAAATAAATAAATCATAACTTACCATCTCTTTTGCCAAATGTATTTTTACACCCTTCACATCTGCAGCTAATTGAGCACCCAACGCCACCCTTTTAAAAGCAAAACCAGAATCCACATATCAGAAAATGTATGAGAAAGAAAGGATATAAATAGCGCAAAGAAAGAAACCTGATAGCATTCACAATATTTCTTCAGGCAGCTTGACTTTTTGCAGTTGCAACCTCTCTTGTGCCTTGCCGATGCTGGTGTCTTGTTAGCGTCGTCCTGGAGAATGTAACATAGAGGTAGAATTAGAAACACTGGCATGCACATTTATGACTTAGATAAAGTGAGATTCCTACGCCAATTTCTGCTGCTGGGACAGACGTCCTAATGACTTTTGGGGCAAAGGCAAGTGGATTGCGAGATTCTATCTGTTTTCGAGTAGCCAGAACAGTATCTTCATGTATGGGCTTGTTCAGGCATCCTTGGCAAGCACATGGTTCAACACAATAGACTCCAGCAGCAAAGCATTCACAATAGCTGCATTGCAAATTAGCATCAGAAGGCAGCCGAGAATCATAGAATAAATGAACACAGAACTTCGAGGGAGCTCTGCAGTAAGTAAATCAAATGTTGAAAAATTAGCATCAGGGCTACCAACTTTGTTCAATATGATCCAGGTATTTTCTAGATATATCACAAGATAGTGATAAAAAATCAGTGAAATCCCATATGGAAACATAGCAAATAGAGAGTGAGATACTTACAGCTTTAGGCATTTTGATTTTTTGCAGTTGCAGCGCTTACATGCCTCATTCTCGCCAGCATTTTCAGGCTTGCCCCTAGAACCACAATCCAATAACTGATGAGCAGCAAATAAAGGCAATCACAGATCAAATAGAAAATAAGAAAGCAATGAAAAAGATGTACTTTTTCTTTTTATCACTACTGTGATTTAATTCTTCACTCTCAGTGGCTGGTGTTGGAAAGAATTCGACATGGCTGGAAGATCCTGAAGTTCACTGCCTTCAAATGTGGTGTTCTCAGGGACCAAGGAATTGCTTGTATGATTCTGCACAGCTGAGAGAGACGCAAAAGTGCCGGCAGAGCATGAAATGCTCATTAACTGTCTCCCGGAAGATACATTGTCTTCAGTTAAAATCATCTCTTTAGGTGTAGTTGCAAGAGAATTCAGATGCAAACCGATACTCGGCAATACATGTGGCCGTGGGCCAAGGCCAGGTTTAGAAGCCTGTTGTTTACCACCAGAAGTGGACTTACTATCAACTGGGAAGGAACATGAAGAAGTGTCTTTTGAATCACTAAGCATGTTGGTCCCGGCTACCTCAAACACTAGAGAACGTCTTCGAAATATGCGGCGATGCGGTAAGTTAACCTGAGCAAGAAGTACATGAACAACTTTGAAATCAAAATTAAAGACAGAAAATAGACATCAAGTACATCTTTGACATCGAAGTAAAAGGTAGCGAATACATAGTTAAAATCAAAGGTCATGGTGGTTGGGTAACATCCATGAACATAAAGAGGTAGTAAGAAGCAAGAAAAAAATAACCTTTTGATTAGATCAAATATTTGTTCAAGCTATATTCGGTGGATGCTAGTGTTTGACAGCCACCAAGGACTAGTAATCTTGCTTAAGCAAAAGAATAATGAAAAGAAAATGGCTCTTTCTACCTAAGCTCATAGAAAAACCTAGCATATACATTATGAGAAAAATAAAAAACACGCAACAGAATTTAGCCTCGGAATAACATGATACAATAACAACCATTTCTTTATTACAATTTGCAAGGAATTGGTCCAGCACTGTTTGCTGATGAGGACCCCTCCAGTTATAGCTGATGATAAGCATGTTCTTGGAGGAGCCCTTCCCATCAGCAACAGTGGGGAACTTATCATCTAGGAAGACTTGTCGTTTGCAACCATTTCTTTATTAGAAATAATAATGACCTTAAGTGCACTATAAGATGAAATCTAAAAATCTAGTCTACCTGGCAGCCTAAGGGGTAACAAAGAGGAGTTTCTTCGTCCATTTTCTCGATTTGTCCATCAATGTCTGGCTTGTTTAAACAAGTAGGTGGTACTTGCGGTGTATGTTCCGAGTCTACTTGCTCCTCAACTTCTTGTCCATAGTCCCCATGCACATTTAGTTCCAACATAGAATTTTCAAGACAGGCACCAAGAATTCCATCTGGCTGTCCTTTCTGTGAATCTTCAATATCATCTTCAGGGATATTCGACAAAGATGAAGTAAAGTATTGAGCATCATTATCACATATTCTCTGACACTGTTCCTCGCAAGGTTCCAATTCAGTGGATGAATCAAAAATAAATACGTTTCCACTGTCATCAGCAATAAGGTTCTCCCAGTCAGCTGCTGACACTTCTTCCTTACTTGGCCCCCGATGATGCATACTCTCCATCTCAATCTCAACAGCAGAGCATTTTTGCTCTTCCTGATCACTAGGACTAAAATTAACCAGGCTGCCCTTCACCCTTTTAAGATCAAGTTTGGTGCCATAACAAGGTGACGTATTATGGTTAGGGCTACCACAATAGTTCAGCTTGAGTGGAAGAGTCGGTCCTTCCTCGGGAGGGTCAACAGTAGCCTCATTCAGTGAGCACTTTACATCGCAGTTTTCTTCCACATCAATGACGCATTCTGAAAGCTTGACAACATTTGAGATGCCAGAAGTAATCTTCTTGTCATCCCCATTGTCAGTGGGAAGCTCAGCTGCTGCCAAGTCTAATACAGGGTATCTGAAACCAAACAAAGAGGAAGAAGTGAGAGCGTTGATTGATAAAGACACAGAAAATTACAGAAAATGTCATGTCATTACCAGAGTGTTACTTATTGATAATCTACTTTCTTCTGGGTGCTCAAATGCGGTGAAGAAAAACTGAAGGAATTGAAGAGAAATCCAGGAATGGAAGGTTTGTGTGATGTGTACAGACTTAACAGGCTGGATTGGAGAAAGGTTGCTGATGTAATTGAAGACGGGAGAATCCTGCAAGTGAAGCAAAGATCAGAGTGAATACACATGCATTTTGTAGCCAAGGGATGGCCTTTCCTAGAACTGCAAGAAATCTATCATCCGTCTGAGGGAAAAAAAGAATGATATTTGGCAGATCGGCCTGCAAGTGTAGCATGGTTTTTATGCCAATCAGATGAAACCACATCTTCCGGCCTCCAAACTGAATCCAGGCATCTGATCAGAATAGGGGGTATGTTTCCAAAACCACACTTCAGGCAGTATCTTGATAAACTGATGTAACATACGAAACATCAGATGCGAGTATGTAATGTAACTAATGTTCACAAAAGAAAAGATGGACAGATGGAGAAGCACAGGTTTAAAGTAAGATGAATAGAACAAACAAAGGGCAAAAACAAGATGCCGGGTAAGAAATAAACGCAGCAACCGACAGTATTGTCTCGAAACAAGATAAAGATGACAAAATCAAGAAACAAAGTAACAAGAGACGGTATATTCGAATCAGGGTCAGCATAAACACAAAAAGAGACCCCATTTACGAGACATAAGAGAACGAAAGCATGCCGCTTTGGATTTCTCGTGCACTGAATTCTAATAAAGAAACGGGCGAATGCGTCAATGCTTCGTAAAGAGCTTCTAAATCAGACCGCGGCCTTAGGTCGAGAAGTGAAATGAGTTCAAAAGCGCATAGCATATAAACTTGAGGAAACACAGGAACGGTGAACTGCAACGGACGCCAAGACTTGGAACCGAATCAATTCTATGGTGCAGTTGTTAAAACGGGGGAGGATTGCGGCCACGCAGTTGTTACGAAGGGGGGGATTGCGGCCAAGTTCCCTCAGATCTCGGGTGTGTGTGTGTTGGGGGGGGCGGGGGAGGGGGAGGGGGAGGAGGTGAAAGGGAGAGGATGAAAAAAAACAAAGGTAAAAGAAAATTGATTCAAAGCGGACTCTTTCAGAACCAAACCAAGAACCACAACCGGTAAATCCTCCCAAGAAAGAACCGTGGAGACACACTAAGCCGCTCTACCAAGGAACACGCGAAACCCCCTCCCCTCCGGTGAAAGTCGCATCAGATCCAACACCGTGGTGCTCCACGAAGCACCCCAAACAGGCCAAGCAAAGCACCACAGCCCGCACACGCGCAGTCGCACATGAAAGCCCCACAAACCCTGGCGCATCAGCAACCTACCTCGACCCTGGAGACCGCCGCCCCGCCGTGCTGCTGCCCGCGCTCCGGAGTGTCCATCCCCCCCGCAGCCGCCGCCGCCGCCGCCGCCCGCCGCCTGCTTGCAAGCTGGAGGGACGCCGGAGTGATCCCTCGGGGCTCCACCGCATCTCCCCCCTTCCCCCGCCTCCCTCTCCCCCTCCCCTCCCCACAGTCTTCTCCTTCACTCCCCCTCGCAGTCGTCTTCTTCCTCTCCCTTCTTCTGCTCCCTCTGCTACTTCTGCTTCCGTTTCTTCTTCTTCTTTGTCCACTGTTGCGGGATATAATTTTTTTCAAGTGGGGTGGGATGGGCGGGAAGTGGGAAAGATTTTTCTGGTTCCGGTCACCGCCCTCCCACCCCCGAGACGTCCCCACCAACTCCACCTTTACTGTCTCTCTGTTTGTTGTCACGGTGACCGCACCCCCATTAATATTTTTGTTTTATCATTATTTTCTCGCTTTTTTAACCGCCGGAGACGACGGGGGAAAAGAGAAAACGCTTCCCTTTCTTCGAGCCACTGCAAACGGAACAGTAAGAACCCATCTTTAATCTCTCTCCTCTCTCTCTCTCTCTCCTCTCTCTCTCTCTCTCTACACCCTCTCTCTCTCTCTCTAACTCAAGTCTCTCTCTTTATCCCCTCCCTTGTTCCAACTCTGGCTCTCTTTTCAGGATAGAGAGAAAAAGATCCTCTCTTTCTCTCTCTCTCTCCTCTCTCTCTCTCTCTTCAAAAGCCCACGGTACTGAGTGAAGGTGAACAAGGGATTAGCCATCATATGGTGTGACATAATGTGTCAAGGATGTCCCAATCTAAAGTCAGATTAGATGATTGATATGGATCACCTCTCTAAATGATTTAGAGTAATGATTTCAGTGAGTTCGATGCACAGTTTTTTTTCTTCTTTTTTTTTTTCAACTTCCTGTGTAAAATGAGAAGTGAAAACTTCTTACACTGTTTAAGCTTTAAGAGAGGGTTTGTTCTTCAGATAAAATATTTTTGAGAATTTAATGACTAACAAGTACACAACCACCCGGATAGATATTGGACGAGTACCAACTTTGATACGGTGGATGAGACAGGGTTTAAGGTTTTTATAGCTCTATATAAATATAAGAGCGGATATTAGACGAACATTTATCTCGAATAATTTTTAAGTATGTTCTTTCTTAAAAATAACTCATAATAATGTCGCTTCTCAAAGTTTTTTCAACATTAAAAAAGTTATAAAAAAATGCCATGTCATCACGGTTCGAGAATGAACGCCAGGTCACCACTTGATGATAAAAACATTGAGTTGCTCAATCTTAGTAAAATTGCGCCACCATTTGACAGTAAATATAGAGTTGGCTCTTATAGCTGTCAGCTTCCAAATAGATCAGCATAGTTTTGTCTTAGGATATGTTTGGTATTAGAATATATTGATCTTTAAAATTTTCTAAAATAATGGATATGACGTAGCTCATTATCCATTGGCATCATATTATTATGGTCTTGTATTTTTATATTCATATAATAATTCTATTCCCGTATTATGTTGTGATCTTTCTTATTTTCTCTGTATTATATATGTAATCTAATTTATTTATATAACAATACAGAGTTACACTGTATATTTACTATGCATTAAATCTAATATCAACAGATAATACCAATATATAAAACCAGTTCCTTTTAACAAGATTAATCTTTTATCGATCCAACCATAGGATCTTACCCGACAGCATTATCTCACTTTCTTTTCCCTCAAGAACAACTATATGAGGATCTCAATGGGAACTTTTGAATCATCTTTTAGGATCACTCCACAATCTCCTCCCATAACACAAAAAGATCTTGGCTAGATATAGAACTATCCTAAGGCACTTGGTGATCGACATGGGTCTTTCTATTTTTAAAGAAAAAATTAATGTATTTATCTAAATGTATTTACTGTATTTAGATAGTAGTATGATAATTCACGTTGTGTCAAATGAGATGTCACGTGGGAGCACGGGGTGATCGATAGTTGACAATGATCAACGATCGACATATTGACAATTGAATTTTAAAATTTAAATTATAAAGATTAGATTTAATATATTATTTTTAAATTTAAAATATTAATTAATTTTTTAATAATAAGATAAACTCTAAAATATAACTTTACACTTTAAAATATAAATTTAGACTTTAAAATAATTATTTTGAATCTCATTGTCCACACTATCTATTATCTCACGTGGTGTGATGTCATATAAATGTCATGTAATTGTCACATAAAATTTATTACATTTGTTACGATAAATATTTCTCCCATTTTTAACATACTAGAAGCGCTCCTCCTGCAACCTATTTTGCCAAGATGTAATTAACTAGTTTTCCCAAAAGATGATAGAAACGGACGAGATTGGAACTTTAATGCAACATTTTTTGTTTCATCAACATTAATATTAGTTATGCCACCCCAAGAGTTTCTTTATATGTATTGCATTTCTCACCCATACTATATTTTTCCTTTTTTGGGTAAGTTTCTCACCGAATGGTAGGTTTCAAACAGTCTTACCCCTAGTCGGTGACAGCAGCTAGCTGGCTGCTGACGTCATCTGTCCGAATGTGATGGGTGGTGGACGAAGGAATCCCGCGCCGGAACGAGGGATGCCGCGACACCTGCGCTGTCGTATTTCGCACGGATATCGCCCGTACGCGAAGCGACCGTTTTCACCTCCCCTCCGTTGAAATCGAAACCGTAAAAAAAACATATCTTTGGGTTATTTTGTATAAATGCTCTTCTTAAAAGATTAATTGTGTGAGAATTATTTTTAAATTATGTTTAGACATGTATCTTATTTAAGATCGAAGATATTTTCAGAAGTCAGAACCTATCGTAACTTCTAATGATAGAAGTTAAGAATATATTTTGAATACACTTTTAATATCTTTTTTTAGCAAGTATATATATATACAAAAGTAAAAAAAGTATTTCAGACATCTTTTTGATATCTATAGGTGACGATTGAATCTCTCAAGGTATTTTATATTTGTAAAATAGCTATATCTATAAATATATATTTAAGAAGAATTCTTATATTTAAGAAAGATTCTTATACAACTAATCTTCTATGCAAAAGCCTCAAACAATATTTAAATTCTCGAGAAAATTTTATCATATGATAATATCGCATCGGACCAAATTTTTGTGAGGTAATATGGTACATTATATACCACACTCCTTCGCAGTGGCGGATCTTGAAAATTAATTTAGTGGGGTCACTTAAGTTTAGGGGGGTCACTCTTAAATTCAGTGGGGTCACCTTTCATTTGCACACCTAAATAACATGGAGAATTTCTACTTCCTTTAAGACACATCTTCCAAGTCAGTGGGGTCACGTGACCCCACTGACTATAAAGAGGGTCCGCCACTGCTCCTTCGCCCCCCCCCCCCCCAAAAGCAATTGCACTGTCTCCTTCTCCTCTCTCTACATCTCTCACTCCCTAACCTTCTTATGTCCCCCCCCCCTCTACTTCTCCCTCTCTTTGCATCCCTCCCCCCTCTAATGGACCCTGCCTCTCTCTCTCTCTCATACTTGTGCCGAAGGGGGAAAACCTCCTCCGAGATACAGCCCCCCCCCCCCCAATAATCTCCTCTCTCTGTATTAAGTGAAAGTGTATCGCCATCAACTCCCTCTATCTATTGGTCATTGCCATCATGTCAGCTAGCGCATCTCTCATCACGAGAAGGATATATCAAATTTTACGCACATGTTTTTTACAGATAATGATGTGGCATCGTCAACCAACATTCTAAGGTGACAGAGTGGGGCATGTAAAGACTTATTTACACTCCTAAGTAGAGCAACCCCATCGTCTTCATGGAGTAGAAATTGGCAGAGGGTAGGGAGCACTCTCTCCACTAACGAAGCGAGTTGGAAGAGAGAGTCTAAGCAAGACTCTATCGAGCACCCCCTAATAGGGCTGTAAACGAAGCGGATACGGAGCGGATATGATTTTTTGGTTCCGATCCGAATAGTTAATCGAATTATTCGTATCTGCTCCGAATACAATTTGAATACGAAGTGGATAATTTAATCATATAATTTTCAAATTCGAAGCGGATACGAATATTATATCCGCTTTGAAAATATAAACTTAATAAAAGATATTAAGTGATCTAAAAATAAAAAATTTATAATTTTTTTAAAAGTACAAATGTCCAAAATATTTTCTAAACAAAAGATTACATTAGATATATTATATTTTATGTATTATATATGGATCATTAGATTTAGGATCTAATGATAAAAAATAACTCTATTTCAAAGCGGATCAACTATTTTCGTATCCACTCTGCTTATTATCCGAATAATATTCATATCAAAAATCTACTCCATCGAATATTTGTTAAATGAATCATACTTAAAAAATTGAATATGAATTTAATTTAAATTTAGATATTATTTGAATCCGTTTACAACCCTACCCCTGACAAATCAGACGACTTCCTTGTGAGTAGAAGTGGAGATGACGTTAAGGAGATTCTCGAAGGTCGAGACATCGTTGGAATTTAACTCACTAATTATAAGTCGATTGACTCAACCGTACCCTGTAGTTCGTAAAACTCCAAATACAATGCAATTTAGAAATATGAGATAAGTACCAATTTGATAGGCAGAACTTTTTCACAGCTTAACTCTCTCTCTCTCCTCTCCTCTCTCTCTCCTCTTCTCCTCTCTCCGACTCTCTCTCTCGTCTCCTCCTCCTCTCCTCTCTCTCTCTCCTCTCTCTCTCTCTCTCCTCTCTCTCTCTCTCTCTCCATTTGTTATATGTCCGTCTAATCCCACCCACAATGGAAAAAGGAAAAACCCTGAGTGGTGCTGTTTTAAAAAGATGGTAGTGAGTGTGTGTTCAATTTGGGGGTTCAAGTCATAAATTTTAATTAATATTACTTGACTTTTCATTTGAGAAATTTTGTTTGGTCCTAGTATAAATAACTCGGTACTTCACTCTTGTACCCAAACAAGTCAAGGTGGATCAGTCTCAGTTATACTCACAATCGGACCGAATTGAGGTGAATTTGAGTCAAATATTATGGCCTAATTGACTCATTTGAAAGTTCGGGTTGAAATAACTTGAATTGAAGTAGATTCGTTTTTGAAATTTTATTGACCCTGACTCACACTTTTAAAACGTTAAGTTGGGTCAAGTCAATAGTCACTTAGATTGCACTCTGTCTAATGTTATGCATATTTGCGATGCAACTTTATACGAAAAATAATGACGAGTTTACTAAGAAGATAATGACTAAAAATCTTGAAGCAGTATCCAATTAAAATTAAATATTTTTACTTCAAGGACTTGCTGCCTTAATTATCCACCCAACAAATATGCGGGCAAGGTCCACATAGATGTAGTCTTCAGACCAGCCCCACTTATGTATGTAAAGGTAGACCAAGATTTATCGAATCGAAAAAATTGGATAACCGTATTATATCAAACTAGATGGCTATCCGTGCGATGCACGGCAGTTATTATAAAATATATTAATAAATAAATATTCTTATTATTTTATAATATATAATTTTCATTTTAAATTTTTTGTTAATTAAATATATTTAAAAATGTGAAAATAAGTAGAATAATTAAACAATAAATTTTATAATAAATTAATAATATTCTTCTAATAGAGATATTAGAGATATAATGTTTACTATAAAATATTATCACAAATTATCAATCATTTTGTCATCAAAGTTCAATGACTTTCTTATTATTGTATTTTCTAGAATAAAATAACTTTTAATGAAATATTCTTTAACTAATATAGTGTCAAAACAAAACAAAACAAATTTCCCACTTGACCCCCAATATATGAAGTACAAATCAAAGAGATTTAAATATAGAAGACTATATGCATCCAAAAAACCATAATAATAATACCATTTATTCTTACTCACATGATAGATTCCGTTTATAGTCAACTGACTCAAGCAAGAAGAATGACTCACTAAGCTGTAAGCCACCTGGCTAAAGGAGGGAAAAAAGCTAATTAAGAAAGAAAAATACATATAAACTTGTCGTAGCTGTGTAGCTACAGTAACATACACTGTAGCTACATTACATAGTTACAATTTTTTAGGTGAATTTTTTTTCAAATATTATTTGTATAATGTATATATCGTTGAATGGAACACAGTAAAAAAAACTAATCCAATAGAACATCTATACTATTATATTAAAATTTAGTAATAACATAATTACTAATAATGTTAACAATAAAATAATCTTAAAATAATATTAACAATTATTCAACATATGATGTACAAAGTAAAATTACAGAACCTCTAATACATTGTTTCCTAAAATCTTTATATATGCTTTCAGATTGTAATGTATATGACAAACTGAAATATAGAGAAGAAAAAACAGAGAAAGATACTTGGCACGTAAAGATTAATGCATGCATTTATGATGTAACGCTGCAAGCAGGAAACCATTGTATTTGGGCAAAAGGTATGCAAGCAATAAATTTAAAAATATGGTATAAACCACATATGCACGATGGATTGCTTTTTGCACTGCATTGGAACTCGGGTGTTACTTTAATAACGGGGTTTTGACCACCGACTTTTTACAGGAACACGAATGGAGAGATGGGGTTCGCTCAGCACCGCGGAGGTGGCGCAATGGGGGATGAGAGGGCGACCGAACAGTGAGGCCAGCGCGGGGAACGACGACGCCTAGTGCTGGCTCGCGGCGACGGCGTCGGCAAACGCAGACGTGGCGGAGCGCGCAGCTGCTGAGGTGGCGCGGTCGGCTGTGGTGTAAGCGGATGCGGCCCAGGCGAATGGCCGACGACGGGTTGGCGGTGCACTGGCGACACAACGGCGCAGGCGTGCGGCCTCGCAGGGGGCAGGCATGCGGGTTCGCGGCAGGGCTGCGTGCTGGGGCCGAAGAGGGCGACGCGGCAAGCAGTACAGCAGCATAGAGGGGGGAGAACTGGTGGTGATGCCTCTTGCTCCACCGCATGGAAGTGAGCATGGCAGCGTAAGCTCGCGATCGGCGGGGGCGACGTGCTCACGAAGGGCGGCGTACGTGTCGACTGGCTGATGGTGGCGACGCGTGTGCGGCAGACGTCGGGGGCGAGCGAGCAGGGTCGGCGACGGCGATGCACGGAAGATGCGACGTGACGGCGAGACTGCGACGGCGACGCTGCGACCGTTTTACAGAAAGAAGAGGTGGGGACGTGAGAGAGAGAGGGAGAGAATGCCTGTTGGAAGAGATCGGCGACCGTTGGGAGAGAAGTGGGTTAAGAGAAGAAAAGGACGTCTGTTTGTGGAGGTGTTTTTTTTTTAAAACGATGCGTAAATGGCCCTTTTAACGGTAATGACACTGGTCTATCAGAAGGAGTTAAGAGAGACGTGCTTGAGACAGTTTGTATTTATAAATAAAAATAGGAGAGAAAATACATAGGAGAGAAAAAATATAGAAGAAGCAACGATTCAGAGGTAGAGAGAGTGGGTGAGAGGAGAGAGAAAGAGAGTGGGAAGAGGTGATGACGTGGCTTCCTAGATTAGCTGGGTTAGGTTTGAGTTTTAGTAATATATATAGATTGTATTGATCTAATTTGACTTAAAAATTTTAAATTTTAATTATAAAAAATAAAAAACAACAGCGAATGTGTTGTGGAAACTAGATTCTGCTACATACGGCATGATATGAGTGTACCATGCCAATATAATATGGTATATCTAACCTTAAGGCAGGCACTTCTCACCTCACAAGGAGCAATAAACTTTGCCCCAAGTTTTTTTCATTCGATATAGTTTAGCCCTTGTTTTTTACCCCCCCCCCCCCCTTTTTCACCCATTTTTAAAAGATCCCATTTTCCCACCTGCGCGCCGCCGGATCCAGATCCGGACCGGAACTAAGATCCAAAAAACGCGGCCCACCAAAACAGTCATCGGGTACACGAGGACCGGGACCCCACCAATTATGCGTACCACCGCAGCCGCCGATTTAAGGGGAGCCCCACGCGGGGCCCACAGCAGACCCCCGCGACACTCCACGTGAGCCCGTGGACCCATTTAATTCCGGAACCGGAATCCCGTGACGGGAGCCATAAACTCCACCGATCAGACGGCCCACGGCAAAAACCGCCAAATCAAGAAACTTCCCCAAGCCCTAACCGAGGCCCACCGTTGGCCCCATTTAAGTAAGTTAAAGGCAAGCGAGCCCACGGATCAGACGGCGGGCAGCCGGCCAAATCGGGAAGCTTCCCGGATCTTACCCGGCTTTAATAAACTGGTCCTGTTCCGCTCACCGCCAGGCGGTGACATTCCATTCGGTCGGACTCGTTGGGCGTCGCTCCAAAAGAGCGGCCGGGACCATGCATGGTTAACGCGTGGACGGTGGGAAAGATGGGATTCTAATTGGGGGGGGGGGGGGGGGGGTGGTACGCTCACCGGTGGATGGGGTAACCCAATGCTCCTGCGTGCAGCAGGACTTTCCCATGTGAGTGTGGGTCATTGACACGGTGGGGACCTCCAAATTTAGATGTCCCCGTGAGGTAATAGTGCAATTTTGGGGTGACTTAAAACAGTAAAAAATAATTATGAGTTAAAATAATAAAATAATAGTATTAAATTTTGAAAGAAAATATTTATTAAATTTTTTACAAAATTTTACGTCCCCAATTTTAGTTCTAAGTCCGATAATGATATGTAGCACACTCTTAAGTACAATAAGAACATCCTAAATGATTTAGGGCATTTTAAAAAACGGGTACGCCGTTTTTATGATTGTTTTATGGCAATTTATGGCACAAAAATTGTTACCTATTAATTATTTTAGCTAGGAGAGGGAGAGAGAATTTTTCATTTGATGTAGATTGCATAGTGGGTAACATTATAAATAATTATGTCACATAATTTGAACAGGATTCTCATGGAAGGATGCTTGATTTTTACAATATTTGAAGTATTAAATGTGGTCTTGGTGATAACTTCTCTTGTAAAAAAAGACGGTATTTCATATTTGTATATGAGCAAGTACATTAGAAATAGTTTCATTGGTTGGATATTTCATCGTACATCAAAGTGTTAAGAGGTTCACAAATAAAATCGAGCCAAACACATGTTAATCAAACATAGCTCAATTAAGAATCTTTTTTTTATTATCAAAATTCTTTACTTCTTTCTTAGACCAAACACATTCACTCTATTGACTTGAATGTTAGAGAATTGATTTGGAGAATCCTATCTCATGACTAATTATCTTACAAGTGAGAGCAAAATTGAAAGACTAGCCAAACACTTTTTTTTCAAGAACCCATCTCCAGCCGTCCGTGGTCATCCTGTCCTCTCAACTAGGTCAATCTGATGGGTCACATCAATGTTTAATATAATATTATAGGATGACAAGGATGGAGAAGGTATCAATATATCAGATCCAAAAAAATGGTGTTTTCCTTGACCTTCGAATAGGATGAGGGAGTGGATATTTTGCAAATATTTTAAACTCTATTTTCAAATATTATCTATGTGTTTTATGTATATATACACCTGTCATCTTCTAAGAAATGTCATGTCCACATATCGCCTACATTTTGTTTTCGTAGAAATAAAATTGGATATTAAATTTTAAGTTAGAGTAATTTAATTAAAAAAATTAACTATAATAAAAAATTATTATTATTATAAGACTTAATATATGCTCAATATAAAATAACATTTACTGTAATAAATTATAACTCTATCAAAGATTAAAAATAAATTAAACATCCGATAAGAACTCCTAACTAATTTACCTTTTAAATTATTGTGCATCATCCCACCCCATAAATTTATTCCCCTTTTATATGCTACTATGCTGTAGATAAGACAATTACCCTTTCACTTAATAGACCCTTTCATCATACACAAGGAGTACTGGCTGCTCAATGGTTAAGGCCTATGTCATAATGACCCAAGTTCAAATCTCTGCCCTCATTTTTTTTTGACAGTAAAATGCGTATTTCTACTAAATTAATCCCAACTATTGTATAGAACATCACATAGATAGATAGAATAGAAGGACATATTGCTTTTTTTTGGTGGGGGGTAAAAGACGAGCAACAGAGGCAAACATAGGGCTAGAAACTACGAGTGAAAGAGGGAATCTAGCAAGGTACAGATGGAAATATATCATATATACTCACCTAGAAGGAGAAATCAACTGAGCTGGTACAACATGGAGCAGACTTCGACCAGTGAGCCGGAGTTGCACACACACAACAATGATCAATCCTGCTATAAGAGAAAGGGTTGCTTATCTATTATGCGCAAAAAAAACTTAGATGACACACACAGATCGATGTAATGTGCAAAGAAGCTCCATAATACAAGCTTGTCCATCTGCTTTAAAGTTAGGGTCGTTTTTGATAATCATACAACTCTTGATAATGAGATTTATTAATCTAGTTAAATAAAAATTATTTTGATAATTTAGATAATTTATCAGATTTTTTTATCATTGTTATTGATGATAAATCTTGATAACTCTATCTCTCTCCTATAAAATTACCAACTTAGATAATTTGACCAAATAAAAAATGTCATAAATTGAGTTATTTTATTCTTATTCGTAGATAAACTATCAAGTTATCAAAATGGCTCTTAATCTAAGGCAATCCCAAGTCTGATAGATTAGAAACTTGCTTGCCAAAGGTGCGAACACATGAAGCTATTTTGATAGGCTGCACCTGGACAAAAAAAATTACACAATAACAAACACATGCTAATAAGCCCAGGTCGAGGTCAACACCAGAATGTGATGATCCCAAAAATCAAGAGAGCCGATATGATTTGTTTGATCTCACTCTCAGACCTCGATGGAGACGACTACTATATATAGACTCAAGTTTGGATCTTGCGTGGTTAAGATGAGGAAATAAAATAAGATCCTAGCCCACTCTCGACTACTCCCTTGACCTACTAGATAGTCGGTTCAAAGGATGAGGGGTTAGAGGACGACCCTTCGCCAGTCAAATCAACAAAAGAAAGAACTTGGTTCAAGAAGAGAGTTAAGAAGAGAGCGAGTTTACTTGAGCGGACCATGTCTAGTTGACACCTATCCTCCCTCTTACTTGAAAATGTTGATGTCTTTTTAAATGTGGCGTTAAATAGGAGAAGTATGTGAGTTTCGATATGAGATTAAATTTCTCTTTAGAGATGTCTTACCTCTTCTTCTTCCATACTATAAGTGGGCCGATCCGGGTCGGATCCATAAGATTACTTTGGACCCAGTCCAGGGGTACTATAAAGTATATTTACAAGTGGAGAACTACGGGGTAGAGACGAATTAACTGACTTTGAACGCGTTAGAGGGTGAAGGGGGTTGCAGATTTAGGTGGTGGATAGTAGTGATTAGAGAGGATCAAACTAGCAAAAGCGGTGGAGGGTGGCGTGGAAGGAGATTTGTAAGATGGAGGGTGACTAGGCAAATCCAAGGAATGAAAGTTGTTGGCATGGTGAGGTCATAGGGTTTAAGATTAATAGGGGTGGTGGTGAAAGAGGGCGGCAACTAGAGGCGGAAGAGTTGGTGAAGGCAGTGAAGAGCAGTAGGGAAAGAAGATATGTAGGGGAGGGGGACGGCGAAGGGGGAGGTAGGCTTGGGGGTTGGCAATACGATGAAGGGGCATAGAGGGGTAGTTCTAGGCATAGTTGGCCATGTCATACTATGCTATGAATTTTATGGTCCCCTGCACGGTACAATTGTATCCATCGGCCAACTTTGGTTTTAGGGTGTAGCCCTCACATTACCTACTGAAAAAGAAAGACCCTCTTAATTATCTACCTTACATTGTATCCATCTTTTTGCTAGAGGAGAATCCCCATCACTAATGACTAGAGGACAAAAAAAATCATGGAGGGATTGGACAATGGGAGTTACATAGCTTTGATGATTTAAACTTACATGTTTGGCACATTGGTTTATTTATATTGTCCACATTCTTGTTAATAGTCTTGCCTTTCTCCCACTGATCAGTCTCTATGAATTCAAGGGGATAATATATGACAGAAACAAACTAACAAACAGAGGCAAATCTTTGTTATAATCACATGCTACCATAAATCTTTGTGATTTGATTTTTCTTGGGTCCTTGCAAAAGATAGATTTCTTTTGAATTAAAAGCCTGTTTGATAACACTAATTAAAAATAGATGGCTGCCATCTAAAATAGTTATACACTTGGATTTCAGACTGTTTGATAAACCATGTAAACATGGGACAGAATGAGATCAGAACCTTTACCAGGTCCCAAGAGCGATTGGTGGTTCACCACCACGACACCCCACTATTTTTTTGGAAGATCCGTGTTTCTCGCTATGGATATATTAATCCAGTCTCTCTGCCTTCATGTTAGACCAATCTCATTTCACACGATGGGATCACTTCAACCCTTTTTATAAGTAGTGGGATATATATATATCTTATGATTAACCTAGTTTAGCGTTATCTTAAACCCCAGGCACCCTATTTACGTTTCGATTTGTAATTCAGATATCACAGAGTACTATATTCGAATATCACACTTGATATTTTGATAATGATCGAATATTTCGAACTGATATTCTGATATCTGTCAATGGTATTCGAATATTGACTAGATAATATTCAAACATCATGTGCTATCATTAGGTTGCAACATATCCCATCGCTTAATGACGTTTGGTATAGTTAACCCATGCATCGTATATATCCCTGCCCCCATTACCTTGATTAGGCTACACCATTCTATGAAAGACAGATAAAACTTAACCCAATGATAAAATATTCTTAAGCGCCGCTTTAGTAGCGGGTAAAAGTGGGGTTAAGGGAGAGCAAAAAGATGATTAAAGTCTTTTTACATTTTGAGAATCTAATTTTCTTAACTAAGGTGGGTTGGGTAAAATGAGGTTATAGAGGATTAAAAAGGTGAATAACTTACCCAAGTCAAAAGATTAAAGGTGGGATTAAGGGAGGACAAAAGCACGCAGAAATTTTGATCAGTGGGATCATTTAAATTATATTTTAATATTTATATAATTTATTTATTATATAATATAAATAAATAATTTTAAAATTATATTTAAAATAAAATTTTTTCAATAAAAATAAGTTTTTGGGGTTGGACACCGCCGATTCCAATGGAGTCATCCTCAAAATTCACAGTTTAAATGACTATTTTTTATTAAAAAAAAAATCAGTGGAATCACGTGACCCCACTGGACATGTGCTGCGTCCGTCCATGGGTAAAAAGATGATTAAAGTCTTTTTACATTTTGGAAGCCTAATTTTCTTAACTAAGGTGGGTTGGGTAGAAATTGTTGTTAGAACAGTGGGTATATGGCATAATTCAAGGCAATTCATCATCACAGAGATCAGTGCAAATCGTATGGCAAACGCAATAAGAAGTAAATGTTCATAGGTACACCCCGAAAACAGAAATATAACATGAGATAATGGATCATAAGCATGGCGATTACAGAATAATTAATAACAGAAGCAGAACTGCGGAGGCGTTCCATAATGGAACTCGCCTTAGAGAAAGTATCGCCCCCACTATACGGTGCGATTGGGGCCCGACGACCTTTTCCCATGGTACAACCACGAGACACGGAATCGCTCTCGCACAAGATCGATTCCGAAAGACGAATGTTACACGGAAACCTAATCCTCTACTACAAAAAACTAGGGCAGGAAGCATGCACCGAACACCGGAGAGAGCGTAGAACGACGACGACCACGGTGCCCCGAACGCCGGTGAGCGACAGCACACCCGAACGGAAGAGCGGCCAGCGACGACCTCGCAGAGCAACAGTCCGACGCGAGAGAGAGAGAGGAGCAACAGCGCAGCGAGCGGTTCCTCCTTGGGGAGTCAAACGACGTGTCAACAGTAGTAACCGCGATTAGGGAGACCCTAATCGCTATATGAGACATCCACGCCCGCATGAGCTAATACAGGTACCAAGACAAGCCGACAGGACCACACCATCACATGCCCGCGCCTGCCCAGCCCGGCCCGGCCCGGCGGCGCGCGTGTGTGAGATGGTCCAGCATACCCCCACCTTTGTCTATAAGACATAGTCTCATAGATATTTGGGGTTACGAAGCTCTACATCTCCTTAGATTTCTCATGTGAGACTAAAGTCCTCACATAAGAGACAAGATTTGCACACTTTTTTATACACTTTTTACTTTATCAAACTTTTGTGTTTCTTTTCTCCCATTCTTAGAATTGACTCTCCTAAAGCCACTTTTACCCAACAGAAATGAGGTTATTAAAAATGTGAATAACCTACCCAAGTCAAAAGACTTGGATAACTTAATCGAGTTCTTATCCAAAAACCTATTTTTTAGGTCAAAAAAATAAATAGTTTTTTGAGTTAAGCAACTCTAGGATAAAATAATTAGAAGTTACTTAACTATTTTTCAAAGCTGATCTAAAGGACCCTATTAGATCGCAATATAATAAAAATAAAACCTGACTCCACAACTCAAGCGATACCACATCTGAAGGGATGCAAACAAAAGAAAATTATATATATATATATATATTTATGTAGAGAGAAAAAAGTGTTACAATTTGATTGGACGGGAATGACAATTTGCGTGGCGCAAGACGGGGTGCTATGCGGACTTGGAGTGGCATGCCATCTGTGATCGTCCACTGTCGCCAATTACATCATCGAAGACCAATAACGTCATGTCATCATAGTTGTCATCATCCACGCTGTTTTTGTCCACTGCATTATATATATCTTAAATTATTTGTGTGGTGTCACGGATACGAGCAAAGTTTTATAATATACTCATTCAGTGGGTAAAAAACTTACTTGCCCAAGTCCCATGTCTAGATCTATTGTCCCAAAAATTGATTTTAAGATATGGGACAATTTTGTGCCGAAAATGGATAGAAAATTTATCCGCTCAGCCTGTAGAAAATCTTTCTGTGTCGACAGGGCCACCCAATTAGATGGGAACATGTTCGTCCAACGAATCACAATTAATATATATATATATATATATATATATATATTTATATTTATATATGTGTGTGTGTTGCATGGTTATAATGATGAGGAGGGGTGGCATCCGCATCTTGGTGTCGCGAAGGGA
>CM024753.1:19417175-19482722 GCA_014218235.1 Colocasia esculenta | reverse complement strand
GATCAGAAGTTGAACATCATTAACTACCTGCATATATGGCACATGCATGATAGAATGACTTTTTTAATAGAAAACTAGTGTATTATATTATCCTTTAAAGACTTTTGAATTTTTTAAGAAATCTACTCCCGATAAAAGTTGAATCATTGACCTCTTCATGACATTCATCGAATGCCACCACAAATTAAACTACTATAAAATGCCAGTTGCCGGACAAGTGTGTGTATACATGTATATATATACCTCGATCGTCAGGTTAAAATTACTGACCTTTCTTAGATCAAAAGAAGAAGTTATCTCGAGAACTATGCCATAAGTTAGTCATCAGATATATAACTGCCGGCTACTAACTTATGGCATAGTTCTCTAGATAACTTCTTCACCTAGCCGGCAGCTATATATCTGATGACTAATTTATGACATAGTTCTCGAGATAACTTCTTCACCTAGCCGGCAGCTATATATCTGATGACTAATTTATGGCATAGTTCTCGAGATAACTTCTTCTTTTGATCCAAGAAAGGTCAGTAATTTTAACCTGACGATCGAGAAACCCATGTACACCTCTTTAATAACGTGATAAGGGGGTTTATGCCCTTTTTATCACCCGTTTTATCCTCACAAGCATAATTTGGTATAGTGTTTAGTTTATCTCTAGGTGATAAAATTTATTCAGGATAAAAGAGTGATAAAAGAGATGATAACTATCTCTCCTATGTGGGGTGATAAGAGTTATCCCTAATGATAATTTATTAAATATTATTATTATACTCTTAAAAATTATGTATGTACATTTATACACAAGTAAATGATGTCAAATTAGGGATAAAATGTGATAACTATACACACTGTGTTATATCACATCACATCATATTAAAAATTATCATCTACATAACTATTCCTCATTTAAACTATCTCAAACAAAAAAAATCCCTAAACATGAATAACATATACCGATTCACTTATACTCGGTCCCTTTATCTCGTTATCAATATATTATGGTCTTGCTAAGTACATGCTGGTGCGCTTAAGCATGCTTAATTAAGTAGATCTAAGATTGTTCTGCATGAAAACTCCATTGTTTGTTTTCTTTAAAGATAGAAGCATATAAAACTCAACATTAATGTATATCAAAGCAAATATGTTCTTATAATAGCATCTCACTTATATAAAATAGAGGGCTTAAAGAAACTATAGGCAAGAACACGTGCAAAGGAAATATTATCCATTGTTGTACCTATGTTAAAGTAATGTCATTAATACAGCATAGCATACATTGGGAACCACAAGTCAGCGGCCATCCAGAATTCTCTTCTTTTTCTTTTGAGTGAACAAGATCATGTAGCAACTCGGTTGGTGTACAGGCATATAACATGTGTAATATTTAAAAGAACGTGCTTTATATATATATATATATTATATATATATATATATATATATATATATATATATATAATATATAATATATCCTCTTAGGAGAATAATTGTGTGAGAATCCATCTTAAATTTATATTTACATATGTACCTCATCTTTGAATGCAAAATACTTTCAATGACCTTATTGTAACATGCAGTGTCCACGAATGTCAAAAAGATGTTTGAAACATTATGTTCACTGTTGAGTTGTGACTCAAAATTAGAGGGCATCATGCATGTTAGCAATAGCATTAGCGGTTTAGGTAGTCTTCGTCGTGGTATCGTAGGCATCAGATGATACATGGTATATCTTTTTTTAGCCTTTTGAGGTGTCTACTTTAATTCTTCGTGTAAAGATATTTTGAGATTTTTCGAGTTGCTATAAAAGATAAGTTAGGGTGACTAGAAAGAACCATAGTTTACACTTGTACTACTTTCGGTTTTTTCATAGTAGAAAGATGACTGAAGAGAGAAAGATTTTATAGGTCTAAGATTGGCGCATTGTCTCTCCAACTCACGTAACTCGGTGTGTTTCATTCTTGTTGCATATATGTCCAATCCATAGTTGACGAATGAAGCATCTGAGAGGGCTTTCGAGCAACATTCACCTTTGCATGTATAGCTCTGTTAAAAAATGACGGTGAAGAGATTAAAATTATATATATTACTAGATCTCTACCCGTGCGTTGCACGTTTTTTTTTTTCAAATATATTTTAGTTATACTAAATTTATAAATTATAAAATTAGATTTCATACAACTGTCATTGATAATAATATAGGAGTATTGAAATAAGAAAATATATAACATGTAAAATAACATCTTATCTATCCTAAGTAGAAGAACATAAAAACATAATTTAATGTATGATTTTTAAATTGTTTTCAAACAATTAAAAGAAAAATTATCTAAGTAAATTCAATATCCAGATAGATTTGCTTAAAGGAAAGGAAAAAAAAAACATAAAAAAAAACATAAGAGAACCTTTCACGGAAGTGCCCCCCAATATATTATCTGTAAGTAGTACTACTCTCAATTAAATATGGAAAAAGAGATGGAATCCAACTCTGGGTGGAGGGGGGAGGCCATGGGTTAATCCTCCATGATTCCAAAGCACATGAACCGTCCTCCACCCTGAAGCTTGCTCCCAAGAAACCCAGGTGAGCAAGAGAACAAACTAAAACATCAAACCTTTTTTAATCGGGACCTTCATCCAGCACGCGTCACCGTCACCCCTACTGGGCATTCTTGGGAATCCATGAGGACTTTGAGTTTCACATCTGAAAAAATATTATCAGGTATTAAACAATTCATTTTAAAAAAGATAAAAAGAACATTGGTGAACAAATCTTAACTTCATATTTTTCAATCAAAAGATCAAAAAAGAAATATTGTATTTACTGTAGCAAAGTTGCGAATTGCTACAGTAGTTACAGTGAGAAGCTATTTTAAGTATTATTTCATCTATTCTAAGTATTTTTAATATTATTTTGTTTTATATTTTAATAAAAATTTATAAATCAAAATAACTAATCTTACACAATCTGATCTTAAAATTAAAAATTAAAACTAACAAAATAAAAATAATAAAGAATTTGAATGAATAGTGACTAAAACAATTAATCTTACAATCTGATCTTAAAATAAAAAATTAAAACTAACATAAGAAAAGGTTCGAATGAATATGACTAACTGTAGCGGAACAGTGCGATTATTGTTGCAGTACAGTAACCGCAAAAGAAAAAATAAGATAAAAAATATCTATGAACAAATCTTAACTTCAATTTTCAATCACCAAAAAAAATATTGTTAGGTATTAAAAATCTTTCTAAAAAACAAAATTTGTTGAAAGTAGTTGTCAGTGAGAATAAACATAGTAATGTTATTTATATTTAAAATATATATATATATATATATAAATCAAAACAACTAACGTTACCAAAAAATTGATGTAGCGCTACAGTAGCTTGTAAGCTACTGTAATATGTTAGGTATTAAAAATCTTTTATATATATATATATATATTTTAAATATTGTTTAAAACATTTGAATCAAAACAACTAAGAAAAAAAAACGTAAAAAACATGAATGCACGGTGAGTTGCTGTAGCAATTTGCTCTGCTACAGTAACTGCTATATATAAAAATTCTATTTTTTTTAATATTTTAAAAAACTGTAAATTAAAAAATCTAATGTTTTCTAATTAGATTTTTAAAATAAATTTAAAACAAAGTCAGAAAAAAGAAAAAGCCTTGAACGCTACTGTTACTCACTGTAGCGTTGTTCACAGAGTAATTATTTGTGTGTGCGTGATGGATGAAACTGTTCATAAAAGCGGAAAAACAACTTACGGACAGGTGATGAAGATGCTGGTTTTAGAACTCGAAGAAATGGAAGCCTCTTGTTGCCGTCGCCGGCTGCACCCCCTACGACATCAAATAATATAGTAGTTAATATATGCATGGCCAGTACGTGTTGTGTATATAATATCTATTCTGGTTTTCATATATATAAACGACATGTAATTAGTGGGGGGCCTCTTCCTCATGCCCACCGTGTGCATGTGTAAATATAAACTATTGATCTGGTTTTTTTTATAGTTGGGGGTGCGTGGGGAAGAAAAAGGCATGTGGCGACCGGGAAAAAGGTGGACAGGTACATACCTTTAATGGCGATTCCTTCGTTTGTTTTGCAGACGGAAGCAGCAGCAGCGTGATGAATGATTCCGTTCTTATGTAAGCAGGAGTGCCGGCAGAGAGACGCAAGGAGTGGGGAAGGAAGCGGAGGCACAGTGCGACAAAGGTTTATTCTGCAAGAGAAAGGCTTTGTGCACTTTCGGAAAGTGCACAAAGCCACGTCTTTCTGCACTTTCGACGCGCCATTCGTCCACGTCTTATCGCTTCAATGGTCCGCGCCATGTTAGCACAGCGCTCTCCACGTCGCTGCTGAGCCCGCCACGCCAGCGCGAAGAGACGCACTGTCACCTCCACCCCACTCTGCTTCGGTAACATGACCCAATGTCATGATGCGAAAGTCAAATCCCACTTCAAACCTGGTTCCCAAATTACCCTCTCTCACCTCTTTCCCGCGTTCGCCCTCCCCTCACCATCACAGCTTCCTCTGCACTTCCGAAACCGCGAATTTGCTTGCTCGCGAACATTCACGGACGAGAGGAACCTGAGCGATCCTGTGTGCACATCCAAATCGAGAATTAGCAGAGAACCATGCTGTCCGGCAATGGAGAGTTCCAGCATGCGGTCGAAGGCGCTTCCGGAAAAAAGAACGGACGACGATGACAGTGCGCCATCAACTTCGAGTTCATCAGACGATGGGGCGAAGTGCCAGAGTACGCAGAGAAAGGCTTCTGGGGCACAGAGAAAGAAGAATGGTGCGCTCTCAAGAACCCTAATTTTGCGTTTGCCTCTCAGATTTGTGTTTTCTAAATCTCATCTTTTAAAAAAAAACTGAATGTAGATTGTATGTATCCTTTTTTTTACATGACATAAGCATGTTAAGTATTTTGGACTCCCCAATTTTGAGCATTCTTCACATATACAAAATTATTTCATATTTCATTTGGCATGGCTTGTTAAATTGGGATGTTTCACCGGTTTTCCTACAGTTCGTCATTTCATTTTAGGGAAAGTTTCCAGGCTCATGTTTGATAAAAAAGAGCCTCTAGAGGATTGTTTGCATTCCTACAATTTGTGTGTACATGTTTCAAATTCTTATTATTTGTGCATTCTTCACATATTTATAAATTTTCAAAAAATTATTTCGCACCACATTTTCATATCAACAAGATTACTTACATCACTCTTTCTCTTTTGTAAACTTGACGTCATCACTCTTCACATATCTAGAATAATTTTAATTTCATTTGGCATGGCCCGTTAATTTGACATGTAATAAATTTTAACTAAAGACAATGTTTCCTATTACGTAGCCTGATAGTAAATTTTACAGCCTATAGACTGGAGCTCAAATTTTCTAGAAGATCATTTCAATATTAAGATTGGATCCCCTGTTTTTCTTTTTGACATGGCATAAGCATGTTATGTTAATTAATTTTCAGCCCCAAGTTCATGGACAGTTCACGTATTAAGATTTTTTTCGAAATTTATTTTAGAAGATGGTCCGTTAATTTGGTATGTGTATGGGGTTTTGTACTTCTTGGTGCCATGTTTTAGGAAGTATGAGCACTTTGAAGCCCATGTACCTGATCAGTTAGAGCTTATATTTTCTTCTTCATCACTTCAATAGCCTGGTTTACATTTTATTGTAACATGGAACCTAACAAATTTCTTGAAATTTCCTACAGAGTTTAAAAATGCTTTGAAAGGCATCTGCTCCTTGGAGAACTATGTCAAGGAGAGAGATCAATTGGGGTTTCGTGATTGCCATAGGGCCATTTTGAGGACAACCCCGTTTGCTCCTTTTGTTGACGGTAATCATCGAGCCATATTCAAGATGACTCTTATAGAGGAGATTGCTCATACCTATAAGGGTGCAAGTAATTTTCAGATAGGCGATAAAACTCTTACATTTACTGTTGAAAATGTCGCCCTGATTTTGGGTTTGCCTTGCTGTGGGCAGAGGGTCCCACATTATTATTCACCAATTAAGTTGTCAAAGTTGCACCACCGATTTGGGGCGAAGCTAACTTTTGATCGGAAGGTGGTGACAAAACTTATCCGACAAGTGGTACAATCGGATGATGCTTGTGATGTTGACGACACAGCACGACTTTGGATAGTTTTGCTATTATCCACTTTCCTATGCCCACGGTCTTCCCCATGTTGTCCACCACAAATGCTTATTTGTTTGGACAATATTGACGAGATTGGCCGTTATAATTGGGCGGCTGCAGTCACAGAAATGACATTGCACAAATTTGATCACTTTGTTACTATAGTCCGTGAGAAGAGATCTGGTCGGACCACAACTCCCAAGAGAAGGATAGGTGGGAGAGAGCATGGCAGTGCCAACATTTTTGGCTGTTCGGCTGCTCTGGCTGTAAGTTTTTATGAAACATTTATACATTCTTCCATCATTCTGAATCTATGTATGTAAATAAACCAATGATCCATGCAGGTGTGGTTCTTAGAGCACACAAGATTGCGGCAACCGATTGACCGAGAAGCAATTCCCCGTCTATTTAGATGGGGATCTGTTTTGGACAAGAAGCTATCATTCTCCATTGATTCTCTACAGGGGCAGCAGGTAATCCACAAATGGAAGGTTTTTTTTTTAAATTTATGTAATAATCTGATCCTGACATTTATGAAAATTGATGCTTACAGATAATTAAGCGGTTGATGGTAGGAACAAAGGAGAAGACAATCATTACATGTGTTAGCTAGGAAAAAATGCATCTACAAACTGAGGGTGTGGCTGCTCCCCCCCATCCTGAGATTATGGCCCTTCTTCAAGGTCTTGGGATGAAATCAAGTTGCTCCCTGAAAGGCTTCAGCAGGCTAAGTCATCTAATGAAGCCCAGATTGAAGCATTTACAACTACTGTCACCATGGGGTTCAACAAAATGGAGAAGTTGATAATATCAAGCTCTATGCCACAAGACCAACCTATAGTTGGCACAGATGCAGAGAATTTATCTCCACCCCACAATCAATCACTCCTGCCCCTGCCCTTGCATCCCCCAAATATGGTGATGCAAATGCATCTGCTCTGATCGTGGATCAGGAGATTATTGCACCAGATCCAGTAAGTGCGGTGTCTACCACCGTACTTCTTAGCCCGACGTCCCTAGTAAAGAATATCAAGTGTCGCGACGATCGACAGCCTGGAATATATGACCAATCACCATTCAAAAGGCTGGATAAGGCTCCAAAAAAAAAGAAAGGGAAGAAGGTACAGTTGCAAACTATATTATTTGATGTTCTGCATTAGACATTTATATTTCTTTGTTTTCTAACTTATCTTTACACGATTTACGTTGGAGGCAATGAGCAAGCTTATGAGGTTTTATAAGCAATGGACATGGAAATCTGAAGCCAATGAGAGCCAGACAGCATTAGTCGAGGCCTTCCTTGCCCAGGAAGGATATGTCAACCACAAGTAAATAACTTCTCGGACAATACAATTATTTATTGTTATTGTCTTCTACTTTCATAATATAAAATGTACTTCATTTCTTGATTTTCATGCATTTCAGACACACTGTGTTGACCTTCACTAATAATTGTTCATTGAAGTGGTCACATATTTGGGATATACTATGGGGCAATATGACGGATGATGAGGTAAATACTTCCCATTACACGAACAATACCTTCAATTACATTGTCCATTAATTTTCCTAATGTCTTCTTTTATATTATTTTTGGTGGTTGCAGGTTATTGACATTGTCTTACATGCTATGAAAGACAGACAAAGAGAGCAGGAAACCATTGTCCCAAATTCCTATCACCGATGGGAATTCCTTGGAACCATTATGGGATCATGGATTATGCTTACAGATGGCTCTAATGATGACAGGGGCCACAAACTGCATACTTGCTTCGGGCATGAAAAACTAGGTTGCCCAATATCAGATTTTCAATTCCTTTTCTTTGTTGTCCATGTATCGAGCCATTGGTTCCTTCTTAGTCTACAACCGGAGCAACGTCTCATCGAAGTATACAATTCCTGCAGAGGACATGCAACTTATGACACATGCGCTAGGAATTGGGTATGCCCAACTAACTTTGCACTTTGCAGTCGGTTATAAACATCAGGAATAATTTACATTCTTTGTTTTATTGTTCACAGGAACCAATTCTTAAAGCATATCTTGGATATGAAGGCTACACAAATGCTGATGAATTTCAGTTAATATTTGATGAACTATGTCCTCAACAACCAAACTCTAGCATGAATTGCGCTATGTACATTTTCACGTATGTAGACCACTTAACAAGGAAGCGGGAATTATGTTGGGATTTCTCTGACAATGATGTAAAAAAATTTCGGCTACTACTAGCTTGTGATTTTGTCTCATGTATTTAAACAATGTATGAACAATTTATAAACAATGTATGAATGGTGTTGTTACATTTTCCTTCTTTGTCTGTGTGAGAATGAGGTTGTAAAAGGATGCTTTTGAAATTACATGCACACATATGTATATGACAATTATATGTGAAGGCTCTCCAGGAAGTGTTCCACAGGTGGTATCCAATTTTGGGTTTGGCTGTATGTTCAGTGATATGTGCTGTATGTTTAGAAAATGGGCTCCAGGAAATGGAACCAAACCGTGCAACCTTGAGCTCCATTGATTTTACTTCATGTTTGTATGTGCAGTGGTGTAATTGTTGCAGAAATTGGGCTCCAGAAAATTGAACTCCATCCGTGAGGTAGTTGTATGTAAATAAGTTGCACTCCAACATACAAGAGTATGTAGTCAAAATGGCATACTTAGACTTCAAATGCAAAAACACTCAGGATGTCAACAAACATGGCCGACTGTCGACATGTGCTCTTCCACCCACAAAACATATTCTTCAGGGTGGCCATAGTTGTCGACAACCGGTTTGTGATTGTCGAAGGATATGCTGAGTCCATGTAATTGGTCAGCCATCAGTTGGCTCCAAAATAGTTTTGTTGGGAGCCAAAATACGGTCTGGACTCTAATATATGCAGTTGGACGCCAAGACTTGAGCAGTTGGTGTCCAAACTACCCAGCCTTCTTTAACTTCATTGGTTTTTGTAATATTTGAATTATTTTTAATAAAGAAATGTAAAAAAATTTGTGACATTCTTGGTATGAAGATGTTGCCAAAGGAAGGGTCATCATAAGATCATTAGACCAAAATAAAAAAAAGTTCATCATGAACTCCAATGGTGATGCAGTCTGATCAGTTGGGCTCCAAAATAGTTTTGTTGGGAGCCAAAATACTGGTCCTGAACTCCAATATATGCAGTTGGACGCCAAGACTTGAGCAGTGGTGTCCAAACTACCAGTCTTCTTTAACTTCATTGTTTTTGTAATATTATGAATTATTTTTAATAATGAAATGTTAAAAAATATTTGTGACATTCTCTGGTACGAAGATGTTGCCAAAGAAAGGGTATCATAAGATCATTAGACCAAAAAAAAAAAGTTCATCATGAACTCCAATGGTGATGTAGTCTGAGCAGTTGGGCTCCAAAATAGTTTTGTTAGGAGCCAAAATACTGGTCATGAACTCCAATATATGTTTGGACGCCAAGACTTGAGCAGTTGGTGTCCAAACTACCCAGTCTTCTTAACTTCATCGAGTTTTGTAATATTATGAATTATTTAATAATAAAATATTAAAAAATATTTGTGACATTCTTGGTACGAAGATGTTGCCAAGGAGGGTCATCATAAGATCATTAGACAAAAAAAAGTTCATCATGAACTCGAATGGTGATGCAGTCTGAGCAGTTGGGCTCCAAAATAGTTTTGTTGGGTCCAAAAATACTGGTCCTGAACTCCATATATGCAGTTGGACGCCAAGACTTGAGCAGTTGGTCTCCAAACTACCCAGTCTTCTTTAATTTCATCGGTTTTTGTAATATTATGAATTATTTTTAATAAATGAAATGTTAAAAAATATTTGTGACATTCTCGATGTTGTTCAAAGGAAGGGTCATCATAAGATCATTAGACAAAAAAAAAAAGTTCATCATGAACTCCATGGTGATGCAGTCTGAGCAGTCGGGCTCCAAAATAGTTTTGTTGGGAGCCAAAATACTGGTCCTGGACTCCAAATATGCAGTTGGACGCCAGACTTGACCAGTTTTGATTGTTGTCGACAGACAAAAGCAGGTGGTTGACAGATGTCTGTCAGTTGATGACAACCAGAACTCTGTTCCGCCTTGCAATGTGAACCGGCGGTTCACGTTCTATCCCTGTTTGGCTGTGGCAGTTCTATTCCGAAGAAGCCAACACATAAATGAACCCTAGTTGTCGACAAACCCTATCACCTCCCCTTGTTCCTGCAACTGCCGCCGTATTCTACCCTGAACTTCGGCTTCTTCCCTCCTGGGCGAAAGAACAACACTTGTCTGCACCGCATTCATCTGCTGCATTTCGACTTCCATTTCCACAATGAGTTCCAGGGGCCGGGGAAAACGCACCGATCAAAGTTCAACTGAAGGAGAAGGTCAAAGTTCAAGAGCCCCTGCTGAGCGCCGATCAAAGTTCAGGAATGACAGACTCCCAGAGTTGAATGTTCCATCAGACATCAATCTGTTGAAGGTCAATGGCATCTTCAAGAAGATCATACACCTCGGTATGTGGTTTTCCTTCCTTGGAAGAAATGTTTCCCGGGTTGAGTACACTATTTGAAGAACAAGGCTGGATTGAATTTATGAGTTCTCAGAAGTCTTATTCTCCATCAGCAGTTTGGAGTTTTACAACAATTTGGGTATGTATGATGATGACCTTTACACTACTGTCCAGGGATCTCCTTTATGATTACTCCTAATTTTTAGTCACGCTACAAATACCAAATAATGGGTAGACGTCTTGGAAATCGAAGTGGATCATGCAGTCACATATACAATGATGACTAAGGAACCCTTTGAAGAACAGAAAAGTATGGCCAAACTAAATGCAAACACCTTCCCTCCCTTTGAACAGAATCATACATCATATGTTCACAACTATCATCTTTCCAAAGGATGGAAGCAGGGAGCTAGTGAATGAGACACATAGGACATTGTTCTACCTTATTCTTCGGAAGAGCAAATAATCTCCCAGAGTTGATGGGGATGTCATACATGAGTGCTTCCATGATCCAAAAAGGTCCATCCCGTATGCTTGCCCTATCACATCTGTGATGAGTTTCTGCGAGTATCACTAACTCCCAACAAGGTCATAACTCTGAAGAGGCGAAGTGCATATGATATGAACGCTGCAACTAGGATGGGGTACATAATAATCAATGGAAGAGTCCATAGGACTCTAAAAGGACAAGCAGATGAAGAGGACTCTGAAGAAGATGACATTCGTCAAGAAGTTCATCACATATTCCTACTACATCTGAAGTGCCACGTCCGGAGATGTGAAAGATTCATTGCCGAACATTTCACTGAACTTGAAAGAAATATCAGATACGAATTTGATTACTTGAACAATAGAATGAACAATTGAAGAAAATCAAGGACACATGCAGAGGGCAATTAGATACCATGGAATATAATGTCATGCGGCTTCATGATTATTATCAGAATGTCCATCGCCCTACTCCTCCTTAGCAATGTATGGAATATGGGGGTGACTATCCTTACCAATGTATGCACAATTGTATTTTTAAAGAAGCAATCGGGCACAAAGCTTGTCATGTTATGAACGTTTGTGCTTGGCAATTCTTCTATTGTTTTTCATGTATCATGTTTGTATGTGCAGTGGTGTATGTGCAGAAGTGGGTTCCAAAATCATAAGGGGGGCTGTCGACAGCAGACAGGGGGCTGTCGGCAGCTATGCATTCACAGACATCAACCTTTGAAGCTTGTGCATCTGTCGACAGCCCCCTTCACTGCTGTCGACAGCTGCACACAGTATCTTGTTTGGAGTGAAAAACCAACTGTTGGACTTCAAATTGGCCTTTTGGACGACAGCATGTGCAGCGGCGGCACCAAACTACCCAGTTTTCGGAAATTCATTAGTTTTTGATATTTTACCAATTGTTTTTAATACAAAAACTTCTTTCCAAAAATGTGTGACATTCTTGGACCCAAAATTGCATGCCATCAGAACCCTTCCATAATCAAATTAACAAATAATTGACCAAGCATTTTTCCCGGTTCATTCTTCGTACGAAAATAATTGACCAAGCAATTTCAGACCAATTCAAACAATCTTTCATTTCAGAATGAACAATCCCACGGATATGGAATTAGCTGCTGCTTATATGCATATATATATATATATATCAACACTCCATTGTACATGAGTGATCCTGCATCTTAACTTCCATACAAGTAGATGTACAACACATTAGTTGATATACAACACATTTGTTCTTCTAACCTTACAACTGCCAAGTACATATACAACACACATCAAAATGGGTCTTCATACAATTCCTCAAAAACATTGGCTGTAAACAAGCACATAGCCAAAGATAGTCCCCGGTTCACACACATTCTTCAACTCCACAACAAATTATCAAATTATCCAATCAGTGACAAAACTTAATCGCTTATGGAGCGGGATTGGGGCTACTTGGGGAAGAACCATACCGCTATGTATGAAGTCCACTGCAAGTTAGAACCGTACACGGAACATTCATCAAGATTCCTTGCTAACCCTCCGTCCCAATCATGTCCTCAACTGTGTAGTAGAGGGTCTTGTAAAATGTAATCCTTGCCTTCACTGTGCTTATGGGGCATTTCACTCCTCCAAGGGCATGCAGTCCGTCCGCAAAGGAATTCAGTGTTCCCTCACTAAATTGTAGGCACCCCTCCTCCTCCTAATGTTACCTCATCATTCAACATCTCCAATAACAAAAACTCCAACGCATCATACCACATTACCACCTACAATATAATAAATGTTCTAAATTTAGAATTCCACTACTCTGTGAAAAACAGTTTCATATTCCAGAAAGACTAAAGGAAAGCATTGAAAATCAGACTTTCCATTGTGACCTCATTGTGCATGGCAATAACACAACATTCATTATGCATAATATACATTCCACTCCCCATGAAAGACATTTCATCTATATAGAAATGCAGGGAAATAAACACATTGCTGAAATTTTGTGCATAATTGTTCTGTTAGGCACTGAAAAGTATGCATATAGAAATTGCACTTATTACTGAAACATAATGAGTAAATAAACTTACTTGGAGGGTTGTCCGGTCTTACCAAGAATGACAGAAGAAAGTATTCACATTAATTGTACATGGTACTGTTTAGCTGTAATATTACTTCACAATATCTGTCCGGACTGTGCAGAAACTGTTTTCATAAAACATGATCCAAAGAAGAACAGAATTGTTGTACAGAAAATGAACAAGTTTACATTATTGGAGGGCTCAATAAAGATACGAGTATGAAAATGCAAGCTTAAAAAAACCCATGTTACCTTGAAGTATGGGTAGAACCGATCATTCGTAGCAATGTAAGGATGACAATCATTGGGTACATTTGGTTGTACAATCTTCTTCACGTAGTGGCTAATGGTTTGTGAGGTATGTTGAAAGACCAATGAGTCATCCGCCAACAAAATCGCAAGAAAAAATCTTCGAAGTGTACATGGCAAAACAAAATGGGCAAGACTATTTTTGCACACAACGTAAATTTCATTACGCATGACATGCAAAACAAGTGACATTAAGAAGGACTACATGAAAGTCATAGTTCAACATAAGCAGAGGTAGAAGAACTCATCCAAACATTACTTTCACACACCAAAGTCTCAGTGGCGTAATGTAACGTTCAATAGAAGTCTTAGAGCATGAAGGTCAACAACATGATGATGACAAGTAGCATGCCAATTACTATGTATGTCATCAGATAGCCTTCTTGTCTTTTCCTTCGATGAACATTTATACCACGCTCATGTCCGTCATGTGGTGTCGGTCATGAGGTTGGATGCCGGTGATGATGTGTGAGGTTCAATTCCATGAAAGCTAACTCTGCTTCTTCCAAGAATAAAATCCCCTGAAAATTGCACGGGGTAACCATGAACCTGTGCCAAAACATTCATTCCAAGAAAAATAGATGCCGGCCTCCGTCCCACCCACACAGCATAACAGTAGAATTTACCCATAATATATTTCAAATTCCTGCAAAAAATAAATAACAAAGAGTAGAAGTATGTGTGTAGCAAAACACATCTAAATGACAATAAAGATATAAATCAGAATTTCAGACCAATTATCCATTACATGCATCCAGTCGGTTCATAAAAAAAAGTACGTTCGAAGATAAACTGAAAAAGTACAAAGACACCCTGCAAATGATTTGCAACATGATTTAAGAAGAGTACTGAGACATCATACAACATTTTACGAACATGTGCACAACTGAAGAAGTTGGCAACTGGTAAAGGCTGTCGTTTTGGAGGCTGGTCATGATGATCCGTCAACCACGTAAAGTCATCATGGTCAACCACTCAACTTTGTCTTCATCTGCCATGACAGAGAAAACTAATCTCATTTTAGGATCAGTGAAAAAATGCATACCCTTTAAGAATACACGATATGGAAGGGTTGGCATGTTCTTTAGGTCCCTAAGGACTCTTGTATGCTTGGTATTTGTTGCTCACTTGGCTGCCCCTGGTTTAATTGATGACTTAGTTCATTTGCAAATATTCTTTCCAACATACCCATTCCTCTCACGACTAGCGTTAGCGATCATTTGCAATGCTGCACTGCCAACATCTTTTTCCCTCATTTTCCTTTGCACTTGTTCCCTACACCTTTTCTTCTACTTGTGCCTTGTTCATTGACGTGGGAATGTTTGGGGTCATTGGTGATCCCTCATTTCTATGGATTCCGTGTGTTGCCGTGCAGAAAAGCTCATCATAAATTGTGGTCTTCTTGTGAGAAGTCAGGTGTAAGATCATCCACCACATTAGGTGGAGGTGGAATAACAAAGTCATCATCGTTCATATGCATATATGGGCTACTTGATGATCTTTCTCGCACATTTCTCCCATTTCCCATTCGTGGTGGTCCTTCCACTGTTCACCTGTGCAGTGCTATTTTTTCAGAGCATTTGCATTTGGTCGTAGATACGTACTGGATTTACATGCCATTGCAGTCATAAATCATGTATAAACTGTAATTGCATGTATTGGAGGCTAGCAGGTACGAGAAATGGAAATGTAGTAAACATTGAATCCATAATAAAAAGGAGGGTATTAACACCAAGGTGTTTGCATTTGCATTGTTTGTGTTACAGCAGTCTTATGAAAGGGACACATACCTCCGTCAGACATTCCTTGGATGCGAGGTTTTTTCTGTCTCCTGTCAAAAGAAGAACAGGAATGGTGAAACCTTTTACTTAAAAAAGGTCAGCAATCCAGTGAGGAAATGAAGGCTTTAAAAAATGTTGAATGCACGATTTGTGCGTTGTTGTTATTATCCGAAAGTAAAGTACATATTTGAAACCCAAAATTCCATGGAGGACCCACAGCCAAAAACCACCATTGCAGATTTTGTTCAGGGAGCCCCAATGGAGGACAGACAACCCACTCACGGATTCGGTCTCACTTGAACCCCCATCCGAAGACAACATCGCACCGACTACCGGAGCCCCCATTTTGCCCTACCACGGCTCCACCCGCAAAACCAACGCGCAGTGCGACCGGAGAAAATACGACGGAGAACATGAATGATAGAGGGGAAGGGGATGACCGAATGTGGATACAGATTTACCTCAGGTACACGAACTTGGAAGAACTGGAGGACGCCGTCGAAGCAACTGGGTTGCTCGTGGAACCAAGTTTGCAACGCTTGTCTTCGTCCTTCCTCTGCTCTGCGGATGGATACATGAAGGATGCCTGAGCCGTAGAAGAAGGAAGCTCGTGGATGCGTGAGACAGGCGTCGCCGGTTACACCGTTTGCCAGTTTCCCAGACACGCCTCTGCCGGAGAGAGAACAGGACCTAACCCGAGTAGTCGAGTCCATGGATTCGCGCTGCGCTCTGCCAGACACCCGGTCACAGGATGGGAGTGGAGGGCATAAACAGAAGAAAACGATTTTTCGTACTTATTCACTGTGTTGCAAAAAATGAAAAATCTGGGACATAGGTTTCTCTAACTTCATTTATAAGCTGGCCTTCATGCAGTGGTTGATATTGTTCGTGTACTAGTGTTCCACTTGTCGATGAACAACCAATCTTTGTGCTTTGCTCCTCTTCCTTATCTTCTCAATGGCTGATTTAATTCTTTTCTCACGTCTCCTCCCCTTTGTCACAACTCTTAGGGGATCTGGACTACGGTTGAGTCTGGGAATGCCTTCGCCTTCGATGTTGATGAATTCATATGCAACATGGTGTCTCTCACCTTTTCCATAAGTCTAGGCATTTCGCCCAAAGCAACGTCAAATGCTTCCTCTGACCTTGATGCTGCCTCAGCAATTTTCATGAATCTATAAATGAGAGTAGAGTACCTTGAAGATATTGAAGTGCGAGATTCATTATCAGGTCTACTCATTACTTGCATCCGATATCGCATATCCTTTCGCCAACGGCCTAAGAAATATTTGTCGGGGATCTCTGTGACGCCAGAGAATTGAAATGCCAATATTGCATGCCTACATAAATAGCCTTTAAATGTAAAGCTTCGGTAGCCACATTCCACATCTTGTTCTTCCTTTGTATAAAGCACATCATACTCTCTCACGAATTGCTTGAATATGCCTTTCTATTTACCCTTTCATAGGACCTAACTGTCAGTGCCAATGTGTTTCCTTGTAGATCAACCTTGATGGGATGACTGCAGCAACCTCAATTAATTCTTGCTAAAACTTTTGGAATATTGCACGAGTGTAGATGTCAGCAGCTTGCTTCTCATAGGGAGAGCTTGTTTTCAAGTAAGCTTCTGTCTCCCATGATTTAACATCAGCTTGGTTCTCAGCATCAAATCGACGTTCAATTGCAACTGCATATTTTGATACAAATTCAGATAATGTTGTTTTTGCCGTTACAAAACCATCAAAAAAGTGATTAATACTCTCACTCCTTTGACTAGTTGACATCCCTGCACAGTACAAGAGTAATAGGAAGTTAATAGATGGGCAACTAGTTAAGCGATAAAAATAAAACTTGGCAAAAAGAAAGTGAAGTACTTAACCAGCAAAAAATGTGTCCTTAAGAAGACCGGAGCCCACTTAGCTCGGCAATCATATAATCCTTTTAGCCAGCAGTCATTTTCTCTAGCTGATGCATAATTGCCTATCATGTTCTCCACCTTTCATTGAACTGAAGGGGCGATATCGAGTCATAGATGCAGTCATCAAAATCAGACATAAAGTTCGGATGAGCATTACATATGTGACCAATTTTTTCTGGTATCTTTTTCAATATATGTCATAAGCAAAATCGATGTCTGGTATTAGAAAAGACTTCAGCAATAGCTGCTTCCATGGATTTGTCTTGGTCAGTAATGATTGCAGTTGGATGCATACCACCATTAGCTTTCATCCAACAATTAAACACCCATACAAAGCTTTCAATCCTTTCATTGCTTAGTAAGGCACAACCGAGAAGAATGGATTGACCATGATGATTGACTCCCACAAATGGAGCAAATGGCATTTGGTATGTATTTGTCAAATATGTTGTGTCGAAACATATGACATCGGAGAAATACGAACACGCTGTCCTTGACCTACCGTCTATCCAGAAGACATGTCTCAAACTACCATTATCATTTAGCTCCACTGCGTAGTAGAAGGTGGGGTTGGTAGCTTGCATTGCCTGAAAATGTGACAGCATTGTCTTCGCATCACCTTCTTTCAATTGGGTTTGTCTATCACGTTCAAGAAAGTTCTTACAATCCTTCTCCATGAAATCTAGTTGTCTAATCCCACCTTTTCTCTTGCCATGCATGATACAATCTTTGACGTTGAAATCCCGGCACTTCGCATGTTTACCATTTCGGCCTCTCTGGAGTGCAAATCTTTCGATGGGATCGCAAGTACCCCGCCGCTAATGGATTTAGGAGGAGTGGTTATGCTTCAGTCGTACATCATACAAAATGATTTCATGGTACAACTATCTCTTCTCACCTTAGACTGCTGGGCATCTGATTTTCGTTGTGTCCAATGTAACATTGCATTTGGATGTTGCCTACTTTCACCACTTCTATGAATGTGAACTTTTGAAAATGCACACACCATCCAGAAATTGCTATCCCGGCTTGCTATACCAAATCCTTCTTTCTTTGCATAAGTATTGTAGAACATTCTCAATCTCAATACATTTGAAAACTCCATCCCGTCACAGGTTCTGCTATAGTTGGGCTTCTGTGATGTTTGCTTCTCCTCGGTGGAGTCTTCACCAATCATTCCCCATTCGAGTTGAACATTACCTATGAGACCCATAGACAAGTTATCTTCAAAAGTTTAAAAATCACGCAAAACAGAATGCACAGATAGACGATGTGAATTATGCTTCTAATTTCTCCAAAAACATATTATTGAAGGTGGCCTTACTGTCGACAACCTCTTGTGGGGTCGTTGTTGACAGGACCATGTGGCTCCATGTGTTTTGTCAAGAGTCTGGACCGCAGAGAAAACTTGTTATCGACAGATATGCCTCAAGACCATCAACTGAAGACTGTGTGCATCTGTCGAAGCCCCTCGTTGCTGTCGACAGCTGCTGTAAGGCCCTCTAATTTCCGTCGTATTATTTGTATCTATTGTGAATATTTGTGCTTGTGTGTGTATGTACATATTTACGTACGTATTAATTAGTATAATTACGTATGCATGTGTTATATTAAATATAAATAATGTATATATTGCATGATGATAGTATGGATACAATACCATATATATTGCATATATATGCTTGGTATGCATGGTTTTCTGCATATTTTAGAGTTCTGGCCGAAGGCCACCTTGGCGTCAACCCTAGGCCGTTTAGCTGGTGTCAGCGTCCAGACCTGGACGCCAACACTAACCCGGCGTCCAGCGATATGGACGCCAACTTCTCTGGCCTGCATGCGCAGCAGAGCTGCAAGCTTCTGAACAAGGCATGGCCACCATTGGGGGATGTCCCCCAACGGCTCTAAGGCTGTCAAATCGGTATGGTGAGTGGGTGAGGGGCTCTCATTAGGTCTGAACCCGAATTTGGTCTCTCCCACTTCTCACTTCACCTTGCAAGAGGAGAAATAGAGGAGAGAAAAACCCTAGAGAAGCCTGTGAGAAAAACCCATTTTAGCACCCTCAAATCCGACCCCTTGGACCTTGATCCGGCGTCCCCCTGCTGCAAGGAGGTTGCTGGACCAACGAGGAAGGCTTCCCCGACATCCCCTCGGCGTGGAGATCATCCAGGAGCCCGGAGGAGAGATCGTTTGGAGGCACTTCTGCAACTTCTTGGGACTGCCCAAGGAGGTCTTCACCAAGCCTTTAAATCCCTTAGAAGAATTTTTGAAAGGCAAGTGACCTATCCTTGATGTCCCCTTATGAGTCTAGGATGGTTTTGTGATTTTTATGGATTTTTCCTCGAGTCCTAGACCCTCCAATTCACCCAAGATTCAGAGCTCGGGTCTGTGTTTCTGCACAGACCTGGTTAGACGGCAAGGTCCCTGGACGTCCAGATCATCCTTGGCGTCCATCGACCATGCCGCTGACCCTGAGTCAGCGGCCAGAGAGACCGCCGTCGAGTTCTTCTGGACAGAACAGTGAGCTGTTCTGTCCCTCTTATACATTAATTTCGGTATGTTTTACGTGATGAGGATATATGGTAAATCTTATACCTATGTATATTGTGCATTGTGGTGTGTGAATGAATGTGTGTGATGGTGTGAATGTGGGTTAATAGTATCTTTTAAATTGTGAGCATGACTTGTAGATAATTGCAAATCCATGTTCCATGATTTGGATTAGTTGAATGTCTTGGTTGCAGTCTATTCATGAAGAATTGTGGGGCATGTATGTATGTTTGAAATTTTGGTAATTCATGCATGCTTGCGAATTGCTAATAAGTTCGGTAGAATAAAATGAAAGCATGCAAGAATGATTTGTAGTATCAATCCATAGATGTATGAATTAGGGAAATTTTGTGTTCTCAGTTCATGCATATGTGAATAGCTTATGTTTAAACAGCAAGTGGCTAATTTGCAAAATGTGTTAGACCCATGTTAACTTAAGTTGTTAATAGCATGCTAATTAGGCGTTTTATTTTCTGTAAATCCTATTAGCTCAGAAAAATCTGAAAATTTGAGGGTATGACCTTGAACCCGAAACAGCATGTGGTTAAAATTTCAGGTCTTTTGGATCAGTAAATAAAAAGTTATGTGTTTTCATGTGAAATGTGATAATTCGTGCATATGATCGTAATGTGATTAGATTTTGTTTAAACCCAGCATGATTAGTGTTTACTGTATGTTAAACCTTGAAACTCTTGTAGTACCATGTTAGGAAAAACAGAGGTGTTCATGTGAGTGAGAAAGTGAATGAGATGAAGTGTTATGTGCAAAACCAAGTGTAAAACGGTAAATATGTAAATGTGTAACTGTGCCAATGTGACACTGCTTCCGTAGAGGGCAGTGGAGCTGTATCAGGGAAAAGTCCCCCTGAGAAAGTTCATTGTTAAGTGACCCTAAGGGCATTAGGGGAAATCCTGGAGGTGGACAAGTACCACTGGTTAGGGTGGAGACTTGTTCTCCCGGTCTGCGCAGTCCAAGAGTCGCCATTGGAATGCCTAGATGGCGTCTATGTGTAATGTGATGTGTATATGTCCTTCTTTGGTGGTTTGGACTATGTGTCACGGCACCTAAAAATGTGTAAAGTGTAATGTGAAAGTGTATGTGACCATGTGTAAATGTGTAAGTGACATGTGAATGTGTATGTGTAAAGTGTAACCATGTAAAGAGGAAACTAGTGTAAAGAAAAATGTGAAATTCTAGATGTGTAAATGTGTTATTGAACCCATGTGAGACTAAATCTGAAACCATGTGAATTCAGAAAATGCATGTTATTATTCTTATGTTTATGTGTGCAAAAATGTTTAGAGTCCATGTTAGGGACAACTAATGAATATGTGTGCAAATAGCATGATAGATTGTTCATATGATATGTTTTAAGCAACGTTGTAGCTCTCATGTGTAGATTTATAGCCATTGAATCATGTGAAATCAGCAACCTAAAGCTGAAAAGGTTCATGTATGTGTTTAAAAATGTGTAAAACCCATGCTAGTTGCGTTACCTTTCATGCATGTAAATTGTTCATGTTGATAGCTCTTATGTTTGATTCTTAAAAGTTAAAGTTCATGAGTAAATTGAATAGAGACCATGTGATAGGTGAATTTTATTTTAAAAATCTGAAAGCATGAGTTATGTATAAAATTGTAGAACTTCATGATAGGTTGAAAACTTGAATGACTAGCATGCTATGTGTTGCTAATTGTAATGTGCATGTAGAAACCATTAGGACTTATAAGTGTATATCATGAGTAGTGTTGCTTGCTGAGTCCTTGGACTCACTCCTTGCTTCGGCGTACAGGTATAGTTGGTGACACAGTACCTTTGGAGGAGGCAGCAGAGACGGACTCCGAGCGCGGAGAGTAGCTAGTCTGGAGTTCCTTGTGATTTGTGTACTTCATAGTATGTATTTGGAACATTGTATTAGAATTATCATGAAAGGAATGTATTATGTGGACATTTTAATTCTATTTCAGCAATTTAAATTATGTGAGCTCTTAGTTCCTCATTGTTAATTGCGAAAATTCATGTATGGTTAATGTGGATGATGAATGAATGGAGATAGTTCTCTTTTACTTCCGCTACTCTGTTGTATATTCGCGTGTATCTCAGCTGTATGTATCGTTGGGTAAATGTCCCACTGTGGCAGCACTTGTTATACCGACGTGGGTTGGTAACCGTACCGGTATAATGAGGGCCGTCACAGAGATTGGTATCAGAGCGACCGGTTGAGATTGCACATGAATATACCTAAGTCATCATCCCCATTGCATGCTAAGTATGTCCACATGTGTAGAAAACACTAATAAGAAGTGAAAAATAGATAAGAAAATGGTTAGAGAACTTAGTAACCTAGCTCTAATGGTGGCTGAAATTTTATTACAGCCATGGCTTCCCGTGGACGACGTGGAGGTGTGCCAGCTCGCGACGACGAGCAGAGGCGTGAGGAGCGGGCGGAGCAGCAGGCCCGGCCCCACAGGGTCCTGTGCTTCCCCCACCACCGCCAGTGGACTATGGAGTATTCATGCAAGGTCTGGTGCAAGCCATGCAGACGCAGGCCCACACCCAGGCAGCACTCCAGGCCCAGTTGGAGGCCCAGGTAGAATAATAAAACAACCTAGTAGTTTGCTATTTAAATTGCATGATATTGTGTTTTGTATATTGTTATTGTTTAATGTAGCAGGCTCAGGCCCCAGCTCAGGACCATGGTGGACCTTCCATCATGGAGCGATTCAAGAGGATGGCCCCACCCTCTTTTAAGGGGAGAGTGATCCGCTAATGGCAGAAAGCTGGATGAGGAGACGGAGAAAATCTTCCGAGCTATCAGGTGTCCTGATGAGGACAAGGTGACCTTAGCCACCTACATGCTACAGGTATGCTTTAGTTTATGCTTGTATGTTGTTGTAAAGTTAGAAATTGTTGGTTAGTGCTTATGAAGGTGTATTGCAGGAGAGAGCTGATGTATGGTGGTCCTCCCTACTGCGTACGCGCTTCGAGGACGGAGCAGTAGATGTGGCATGGGACGCGTTCGTGAGCTCTTCCGAGCCAAGTTCGTCCCAGAGCATATCCAGGACAAGATGGAGCAAGAATTCCTTTCCCTGACGCAAGGATCAATGACCGTCCTGGAATACGAGGCAAGGTTTTCTGAACTTTCTAAATATGCACCGCATATAGTAGAGGATGAGCGCAGGAAGACCAAAAATTTGTGATGGGTCTCAAACCATCACTGAGGACGAGGCTCGTGGCGTTCGACCACCGCACGCTAGACGAGGCCCTCAGCGCAGCCTGCAGACAGGAGGGAGAAATGGAGCAGTATCTGGAGGAGAAGAAGGCTTCGCAGAAGAGGCCGGCAGCGACTTTCCAGCGGCAGGATAAGAGGAAAACGGTGTACCAGACACCGCAGAACAAATGGCAGTCAGCAACTCTCAGGTACCTTCTGTACGTTCCCCCGGTGCGAAGAGAGAGTGTCCCCATTGTGGGAAGACCCATGGAGGTTCCGAGTGCTGGTTAGTAGCGGGTAGATGCTTAAAGTGTGGAGCAGCGACCACAAGATCAAGGATTGCCCAAGACTTCAGCAGGGAGCTCAGCGAGGAGCGCCAGTACCAGCAGTAGCGGCAGCCGCGCCAGCTACAGGACGACCAGGAAGGCCTCGAGCCCCAGCTCGAGTGTTTGCGTTAGCTCGTGAGGACGCCGAGCAGGCGGAGCATGTCACCGAAGGTACAGTTTTACTTTTCGGTGTGCACGCTCGGGTTTTGTTTGATACGGGTGCTACTCACTCGTTCATTTCCGAGCGGTTCGCTAGGCAGTTAGCCCTAGAGTCAGGCATAGAGTCTGAGGAGTTAGAGGTCCCTTTGTCTGTGCACACCCCTGCGGGTACGGTATCGACTAGGAAGTGCATTCCGTCGTTACCTGTGTGCATTGAGGATAGATTCCTAGATGGGTGTTTCTTCTTGCTAAAGATGAAGGATTATGATTGTATCCTTGGTCTGGATTGGCTAGAGGAGCACTATGCGTTAGTGGATTGTCGTAGGAAGAAGATTGTTTTCCGCATTCCTGGTGAGGATGAGTTCTCTCATCCCTTGCCAAAGAACTTAGCGGGAAAGTTAGTTATCTCTGCCATGAAGGCGATGCGCATGGTGAACAAGGGTTGTGACGCATTTCTTGCCAGCGTTATGCTAGTACCCGATGCTGGTTCGTCACTGACTCTTGCAGAGATCGATGTGGTGCAGGACTTTCCAGATGTCTTTCCCGATGACTTGTCTGGATTGCCACCGGATAGGGAGATAGAGTTCACTATAGAGTTGCTTCCAGGCACCTCTCCTATCTCGAAGGCCCCATATCGGATGGCCCCTGCAGAATTAGCCGAGTTGAGGAAGCAATTGCAAGAATTGCTCGATAAGGGATTTATTCGCCCCAGTGTTTCCCCTTGGGGCGCACCTGTATTATTCGTCAAGAAGAAAGACGGGTCACTTCGGTTGTGCATTGATTATAGGAAGCTAAACCAGGTGACTGTGAAGAACAGGTATCCCTTACCTCGGATTGATGATCTGTTTGACCAGTTGCGAGAGGCATCAGTCTTTTCCAAGATTGACTTGCGATCTGGTTATCATCAGTTGAGGATTAGGAGTGAGGATGTGTCCAAGACGGCATTTAGAACCCGTTATGGACATTATGAGTTTTTGGTTCTTCCTTTCGGATTGACCAACGCCCCTGCAGCGTTCATGGATCTCATGAACCGGGTGTTTAGTCCGTATCTAGATAGCTTTGTTGTTGTGTTTATTGATGACGTGTTGGTCTATTCTCCGGATGAGGCCACACATCGTCAGCATTTGAGGTTAGTCTTAGAGGTTCTCCGTGAGCACAAGCTGTATGCGAAGTTCAGCAAGTGCGAGTTCTGGTTGCGCGAGGTTCATTTTCTCGGGCATGTTATCTCCGGCGCTGGTGTAGCAGTTGATCCAGCAAAGTCCAGGCAGTTATGGATTGGGAGTTCCCAGGACCCCTTCGGAGATTCGTAGTTTATTGGGTTAGCTGGTTATTATCGGCGATTCATTGAGGGTTTCTCATCCATCGCCGCCCCTTTGACAAAGCTGACCAGAAAGGTGAGAAGTTCGTATGGTCTGAGGCATGTGAGCGCAGCTTTCAGCTATTGAAGGCTAAGCTTACTTCTGCTCCGGTATTGGTATTGCCTAGTGGTCTAGAAGGTTTTGCCATTTATACGGATGCATCTCAGATTGGTTTAGGCTGTGTGCTCATGCAGCAAGAGAGGGTAGTGGCTTATGCTTCTCGTCAGTTGAAGGAGCATGAGAGGAACTATCCGACTCATGATTTAGAGCTCGCAGCTGTGGTTCATGCACTAAAGATCTGGAGGCACTATCTTTATGGTGTCAGATTTGAGGTGTTTACCGACCACAAGAGCTTGAAGTATCTTTTCTCCCAAAAGGAATTAAACCTGAGGCAGAGGAGATGGATTGAGTTCTTGAAGGACTATGACTTCGACCTTCAGTATCATCCTGGAAAGGCGAACGTCGTAGCGGATGCTCTTAGTAGAAAGAGGTCTTCGCTCCAGCAGGATTGGAAGATGTTGGAGGATGCAGCGTGCTCTATGACCGAGTTAGAGCCATCGTTGTGTCAGGCTTTTGTAGCTCAGCTATCCCTTAGATCCTCAGTCTTGGATGAGGTGATTGAGCAGCAGAAAGCCGATCCTAGATTGTTAGAGTTAGTGGGTAAGGCGGGCATTGCTCGTGATGAGGACGGTGTGATTAGATTTCAGCACCGTGTTTGTGTCCCCGATGTGGTAGATGTCCGTGAGCATGTGTTAGCGGAGGCTCATAGATCGCGATTCTCTATTCATCCGGGTAACACTAAGATGTATCAAGACCTGAAGAGATCATTTTGGTGGTCCGGCATGAAGAAGGATGTTGCGGATTATGTGTCTAGATGTCTAGTATGTCAGCAGGTGAAAGCCGAGCGGCAGCGACCATCCGGCCTTATGCAGAGGATGGATATCCCCGTATGGAAGTGGGAAGCTGTCACTATGGATTTCGTATCGGGTTTGCCTCGATCTAGAGGGGCAATGACTCGATTTGGGTAGTTGTAGATAGATTCTCGAAGACTGCTCATTTCTTGCCTATGAAGAAGAAGCAGTCAGTAGAGAGTTTAGCTAGATTGTATGTTAGCGGTATCATTAGATTGCATGGTGTGCCGAAGTCGATCATTTCGGATCGAGATCCGAGATTTACTTCGAGATTGTGGAAGGGTCTTCAGGATGCGTTAGGTTCGGAGCTTAAGCTCAGTTCGGCGTTTCATCCCCAGACCGATGGACAGTCCGAGAGGACTATCCAGACGCTCGAGGATATGTTGAGAGCGTGTGTTCTGGATTGGAAGGATGATTGGGAGCGTCATTTACCTCTTGTGGAGTTCGCATACAACAACAGCTTTCATGCTAGTATTGGTATGGCTCCATTCGAGGCGTTGTATGGTAGGCCCTGCAGATCTCCTTTATGTTGGGAGGAGACTGGTGATAGGCAGTTGATCGGACCGGAGTTAGTTCAGGAAACTTCGGATAAGATTCAGCTTATCAGGAAAAGGCTTGTTGCGGCACAGGATAGGCAGAAGAGTTATGCCGACACAGGAGAAAGGATTTGGAGTTCGAGGTTGGCGATCATGTCTTCTTGAAGATATCGCCTACTCGAGGTGTTGTCAGATTTGGCAGGCATAGCAAGCTAAGCCCTAGGTTCATTGGCCCATATGAGATTCTCAGACGTTTGGGCAACGTGGCGTACGAGCTAGCTTTACCCCCAGCTTTGGCTAGCGTTCACCCTGTATTCCACGTATCTATGCTCAGGAAGTATGTCCGAGATCCGTCTCATGTGATTAGTCATGAGCCAGTGGAGATCCAGCCAGATCTTTCGTATGTCGAGCAACCAGTAGCCATTCTTGACCGGAAGGTTCAGCATCTCCGGAACAAGAGTATCGCGTCGGTGAAAGTTCTATGGCGGAACTTCTCACGTGAGGAGGCTACGTGGGAGCTTGAGGATGCGATGAAGAAGAAGTATCCCTTTTGTTTGAGTAGTGTCGTTCTAACTTCGAGGACGAAGTTTCTTTAAGGGGGAGAGGGTGTAAGGCCCTCTAATTTCCGTCGTATTATTTGTATTATGTGTGAATATTTGTGCTTGTGTGTGTATGTACATATTTACGTACGTATTAATTAGTATAATTACGTATGCATGTGTTATATTAAATAAATAATGTATGTATTGCATGATGATAGTATGGATACAATACCATATATATTGCATGTATATATGCTTGGTATGCATGGTTTTCTGCATAATTTAGAGTTCTGGCCGAAGGCCACCTTGGCGTCAACCCAGGCCGTTTAGCTGGTGTCAGCGTCCAGACCTGGACGCCAACACTAACTCCGGCGTCCAGCGATATGGACGCCAACTTCTCTGGCCTGCATGCGCAGCAGAGCTGCAAGCTTCTGAAACAAGGCATGGCCACCATTGGGGGATGTCCCCCAACGGCTCTAAGGCTGTCAAATCGGTATGGTGAGTGGGTGAGGGGCTCTCCTTAGGTCTGAACCCGAATTGGTCTCTCCCACTTCTCACTTCACCTTGCAAGAGGAGAAATAGAGGAGAGAAAAACCCTAGAGAAGCCTGTGAGAAAAACCCATTTTGCACCCTCAAATCCGACCCCTTGGACCTTGATCCGGCGTCCCCCTGCTGCAAGGAGGTTGCTGGACCAACGAGGAAGGCTTCCCCGACATCCCCTCGGCGTGGAGATCATCCAGGAGCCCGGAGGGAGAGATCGTTTGGAGGCACTTCTGCAACTTCTTGGGACTGCCCAAGGAGGTCTTCACCAAGCCTTTAAATCCCTTAGAGAATTTTTGAAAGGCAAGTGACCTATCCTTGATGTCCCCTTATGAGTCTAGGATGGTTTTGTGATTTTTATGGATTTTTCCTCGAGTCCTAGACCCTCCAATTCACCCAAGATTCAGAGCTCGGGTCTGTGTTTCTGCACAGACCTGGTTAGACGGCAAGGTCCCTGGACGTCCAGATCATCCTTGGCGTCCATCGACCATGCCGCTGACCCTGAGTCAGCGGCCAGAGACCGCCGTCGAGTTCTTCTGGACAGAACAGTGAGCTGTTCTGTCCTCTTATACATTAATTTCGGTATGTTTTACGTGATGAGGATATATGGTAAACTTATACCTATGTATATTGTGCATTGTGGTGTGTGAATGAATGTGGTGTGATGGTGAATGTGGGTTAATAGTATCTTTTAAATTTGTGAGCATGACTTGTAGATAATTTTGCAAATCCATGTTCCATGATTTGGATTAGTTGAATGTCTTGGTGCAGTCTTCATGAAGAATTGTGGGGCATGTATGTATGTTTGAAATTTTGGTAATTCATGCATGCTTGCGAAATTGCTAATAAGTTCGGTAGAATAAAATGAAAGCATGCAAGAATGATTTGTAGTATTCAATCCATAGATGTATGAATTAGGGAAATTTTGTGTTCTCAGTTCATGCATATGTGAATAGCTTATGTTTAAACAGCAAGTGGCTAATTTGCAAAATGTGTTAGACCCATGTTAACTTAAGTTGTTAATAGCATGCTAATTAGGCGTTTTATTTTCTGTAAATCCTATTTAGCTCAGAAAAATCTGAAAATTGAGGGTATGACCTTGAACCCGAAAACAGCATGTGGTTAAAATTTCAGGTCTTTTGGATCAGTAAATAAAAAGTTATGTGTTTTCATGTGAAATGTGATAATTCGTGCATATGATCTTAATGTGATTAGATTTTGTTTAAACCCAGCATGATTAGTGTGTTTACTGTGTGTTAAACCTTGAAACTCTGTAGTACCATGTTAGGAAAAAAAACAGAGGGTTCATGTGAGTGAGAAAGTGATGAGATGAAGTGTTTGTGTAAAACCAAGTGTAAAACGGTAAATATGTAAATGTGTAACTGTGCCAATGTGACACTGCTTCCGTAGAGGGCAGTGGAGCTGTATCAGGGAAAAGTCCCCCTGAGAAAGTTCAATGTGTTAAGTGACCCTAAGGGCATTAGGGGAAATCCTGGAGGTGGACAAGTACCACTGGTTAGGGTGGAGACTTGTTCTCCCGGTCTGCGCAGTCCAAGAGTCGCCATTGGAATGCCTAGATGGCGTCTATGTGTAATGTGATGTGTATATGTCCTTCTTTGGTGGTTTGGACTATGTGTCACGGCACTAAAAATGTGTAAAGTGTAATGTGAAAGTGTATGTGACCATGTGTAAATGTGTAAGTGACATGTGAATGTGTATGTGTAAAGTGTAACCATGTGAAAAGAGGAAACTAGTGTAAAGAAAAATGTGAAATTCTAGATGTGTAAATGTGTTATTGGAACCCATGTGAGACTAAATCTGAAACCATGTGAATTCAGAAAATGCATGTTATTATTCTTATGTTTATGTGTGCAAAAATGTTTAGAGTCCATGTTAGGGACAACTAATGAATATGTGTGCAAATAGCATGATAGATTGTTCATATGATATGTTTTAAGCAACGTTGTAGCTCTCATGTGTAGATTTATAGCCATTGAATCATGTGAAATCAGCAACCTAAAGCATGTGAAAGGTTCATGTATGTGTTTAAAAATGTGTAAAACCCATGCTAGTTGCGTTACCTTTCATGCATGTAAATGTTCATGTTGATAGCTCTTATGTTTGATTTTAAAAGGTTAAAGTTCATGAGTAAATTGAATAGAGACCATGTGATAGGTGAATTTTATTTTAAAAATCTGAAAGCATGAGTTATGTATAAAATTGTAGAACTTCATGATAGGTTGAAAACTTGAATGACTAGCATGCTATGTGTTGCTAATTGTAATGTGCATGTAGAAACCACTAGGACTTATAAGTGTATATCATGAGTAGTGTTGCTTGCTGAGTCCTTGGACTCACTCCTTGCTTCGGCGTACAGGTAGTTGGTGACACAGTACCTTGGAGGAGGCAGCAGAGACGGACTCCGAGCGCGGAGAGTAGCTAGTCTTGGAGTTTCTTGTGATTTGTGTACTTCATAGTATGTATTTGGAACATTGTATTAGAATTATCATGAAAGGAATGTATTATGTGGACATTTGTAATTCTATTTCAGCAATTTAAATTATGTGAGCTCTTAGTTCCTCATTGTTAATTGCGAAAATTCATGTATGGTTAATGTGGATGATGAATGAATGGAGATAGTTCTCTTTTACTTCCGCTACTCTGTTGTATATTCGCGTGTATCTCAGCTGTATGTATCGTTTGGGTAAATGTCCCACTGTGGCAGCACTTGTTATACCGACGTGGGTTGGTATAACCGTACCGGTATAATGAGGGCCGTCACAGCTGATGACAGCCTGAAAATTCAATGGTGATGTATGTCTATAGTTGGCTTACAAAATACTCGTTGGAGTCAAAACATGGTAAGGGACTCCAATAGCTGCTTTGGACGCCAACATGTGCAGCAGTTGGGGTCAACACCCTGTTTGAGGAAACTCATACTTTTTTATATTTTATGAATCTTTACTAACTGAAAAGGTTAAAAAATATTAGTGACATTTTGGAAACCAAAATGTTGCCAACAGATGAAGACATGTGCCCATTGGAAGGGTCATGATAATCCCCACCCCAAAAAAAAAAAAAACTTAAAATTCAAGGTGATGTAGTCTATAGTTGGGCTCCAAAATACTCTAGTTGGAGTCAAAATAATGGAATGGAACTCCAAAATAGCCTCTTGATTGCCAACATGTGAAGTAGTTGGGCTGACAAACAACGCAGTTTTGGGACAACTTCTTAATTTTTGATATTTTATGAATTCTTACTAACAAAAAAAGTGTTTAAAAATATTAGTGACATTATTGGAACCAAAATTGTCAAGATAGAAGTACATGTCCCATTGGAAGGGTCATGTAATCCCCCCCCCCCAAAAAAAAACCTGAAAATTCAATGGTGATATGTCTATAGTGGTCTCCAAATACTCTAGTTGGAGTCAAAAAATGTAATGGACTCCAAAATAGCCTCTTGGATGCTAAACATGTGCAGCAGTAGGCTCCAAACAACCCAGTTTTGAGAAACTTCTTAGTTTTTGATATTTTATAAATTCTTACTAACAGAAAAGTTGTTCAAAAATATTAGTGACATTATTGGAATCAAAATGTTGTCAAGATAGAAGTACATGTCCCATTGGAAGGGTCATGATAATCCAAAAAAAAAAAAAAACCCTGAAAATTCAATGGTGATGTATGTCTATAGTTGGGCTCCAAAATACTCTAGTTTGAGTCAAAATAATGGTAATGGACTCCAAATAGCCTCTGGACGCCAACATGTGCAGCAGTTGGGCTCCAAACAACCCAGTTTTGGGAAACTTCATAGTTTTTTGATATTTTTAAATTCTTACTAACAGAAAAGTTGTTTAAAAAATATTAGTGACATTATTGGAACCAAAATGTTGTCAGATAGAAGTACATGTCCCATTGGAAGGGTCATGATAATCCAAAAAAAAAAAACCTGAAAATTCAATGGTGATGTATGTCTATAGTTGGTCTCCAAATACTCTAGTTTGGAGTCAAAATAATGGTAATGGACTCCAAATAGCCTCTTGGACGCCAACATGTGCAGCAGTTGGGCTCCAAACAACCCAGTTTTGGGAAACTTCATAGTTTTTTGATATTTTATAATTTCTTACTAACAGAAAAGTGTTTAAAAAATATTAGTGACATTATGGAACCAAAATGTTGTCAAGATAGAAGTACATGTCCCATTGGAAGGGTCATGATAATCCAAAAAAAAAAAACCTGAAAATTCAATGGTGATGTATGTCTATAGTTGGGCTCCAAAATACTCTAGTTTGGAGTCAAAATAATGGTAATGGACTCCAAATAGCCTCTTGGACGCCAACATGTGCAGCAGTTGGGCTCCAAACAACCAGTTTTGGGAAACTCATACATAGTTTTTTGATATTTTATAAATCTTACTAACAGAAAAGTTGTTTAAAAAGTATTAGTTACATTATTGGAACCAAAATGTTGTCAAGATAGAAGTACATGTCCCATTGGAAGGGTCATGATAATCCAAAAAAAAACCTGAAAATTCAATGGTGATGTATGTCTATAGTTGGGCTCCAAAATACTCTAGTTTGGAGTCAAAATAATGGTAATGGACTCCAAATAGCCTCTTGGACGCCAACATGTGCAGCAGTTGGGCTCCAAACAACCCAGTTTTGGGAAACTTCATAGTTTTTTGATATTTTATAAATTCTTACTAACAGAAAAGTTGTTTAAAAAATATTAGTGACATTATTGGACCCAAAATGTTGTCAAGATAGAAGTACATGTCCCATAAACTATAGGATCATGATAACCTACAACATGAAGGACTTAGAAGAAATATATCTTAGAAGATTTAAATTTACAGTTTAGGCTCCAAAATGTGCAGTTACATTTCAAATATCTAAACAGCCTGCAAAATATTATGCTAAGGCAGCAACCAAATAATTTGAGATGTTAATTAGTGATCATTATACACAATGAAGTCTTTAGAAAAAAAATTATCCTACACCATGAAGGAATTAGACTACAAATTTGTTAGATCAATCAAGTTCACAGTTTACGCTCCAATTGGACTTCAGCTCAGAAGTTGTGATAAACACCAATTAACATTGTTAGGCTCCAAAACATGTTGAAAAAATGAATTAAAAATACACTTTAGGCTCAAAATAGTATTCCGCACCTTACACGCCAATATAAAGTGAGGCTCTAATATGTTTGTCAATATACAAACCAATTTTTGGACTTACAAGCACCTTCCTTGTTTGCAGAATAGTCATCGTCATTTCGTTCAATATTCTAACCGGCCTTTCTATTGGGACTTCTGTGAAAAAAATGTACATATAATTCTTCAGAGAAATTGCCCTGTTCCAAAACTCGTTGAGGAAAACATTCTAAAATGCAGATAGAGAAATAATTTGATTGAATTATTTTTACTAACCAGATGCATCATTTTCAACATGGAATACATGCACAATATTCCTCTGCTCACCATCGCAATTTTCCTTGCTCTGCTCACCATCACAGCTGCCCTTGCTCTGCTCACCATCACAGCTGCCCTTGCTCTGCTCTCCTTTTGATTCTATTGATGGTGCATGGGAGGAAAGAAATAAAGGATTGAGTGGAGGAGCCATTGTCTGTGTAGGCATACATGCTCCAGTGATCAAAGTTTGCCCTGAGAAAATAGACGGCATGAATGGAGATGGTGGCCACACCATCGGTTGGCCATACATCCATGGTTGGGCTCCATAAACCACAGGAGATATCATTGCCGGCAGCATGCAATTTGAGGCCCTGCGTGATGCCTCTGACTTGTTCTGTCCAAGCTTATCGTTGGATTTCTTCCTTTCGAGGCCGCAGAGTCAGACATGCTAATTCTCGATTTTGGATGTGCACACAGGATCGCTCTGGTTCCTCTCGTCCGTGAATGTTCGCGAGCAAGCAAATTCGTGGTTTCGAAAGTGTAGAGGAAGCTGTGATGGTGAGGGGAGGGCGAACGCGGGAAAGAGGTGAGAGAGGGTAATTTGGGAACCGGCGTTTGAAGTGGGATTTGACTTTCGCATCATGACATTGGTCATGTTACCGAAGCGGTGGGGTGGAGGTGACAGTGCGTCTCTTCCGCTGGCATGGCGGGCTCAGCAGCGACGTGGAGAGCGCTGTGCTGACATGGCGCGGACCATTGAAGCGGTAAGACGTGGACGAATGGCGCGTCGGAAGTGCAGGAAGACGTGGCTTTGTGCACTTTCGGAAAGTGCACAAAGCCTTTCTCATTCTGCAAATGTTGGTTTGGAAGTTCATGGCGTCTTCGCATGCGGAGGAGAGCGAGAGTTGGAGAGAGTCGTGGTTTTGAAACTGCTAAATAGTTTTGTTTGGTAGTTACTTATTTTTAAGAGTAATGCTAGGCTCCCGGCATGCCGGAGCCCAGCGTGAGCTGGAGGGGCCGCGCGCCCCCCTGCGCGCACTACGTGGAGGGCGCGGCCCCCCAGCATTTAATGCTGTTTTTTTTTTTAGTTTTTTTACACAAATACTCATTTGTGTGCACAAATTGTAAAAAAAAAACAGCATTAAATGCTGGGGGGGCCCACACCTTCCACGCGGCGCGCGCAGGGGGGCGCGCGGCCCCTCCAGCGCAGCTATGCTCCCGCACAGCCGGGAGCATAGCATTTCTCATTTTTAAAAGACATCAAAGGCAGAGAGAATGCGTGGAGAGAAAATATTGAGGAGAGAGAGAGAGAGTTGGGAAAAGTTGTTTAGGTGGCGCTATGGCCAGGGCCAAACTGAGTTGGCAGTTGAGAGGAGAGAGAGAGAGAGCGGAGTTAGAGAGAGATAGAGGGGGTGGGAAGTGAGATGGCAGTTGAGAGGAGAGAGAGAGAGAGAGCGCGGAGGTTAGAGAGAGATGTGGGAGAGAAGTTTGTTTTTTTTTTTGCGCGGAGAAAGAGAGAGGGGAAACAGTTTGGTAACATCATTTGGTAACGTCACCATTAAAACTGTGCCACATCAGCAACTGAAATAAAAAAGTTAAAAACACCTCATAAATGATGCTGTTGTGGTACATTTTGATTGGTGTGTTACTTTAATGTGTTACCAAATGGTGTTATTAACCATTTTCCAAGAGAGAGAGGGGGTGGGACCTGGGAAGTGCGGCAACAATTAAAAGGAGAGGAGAGAGAGAGAGAGAGAAGAGAGAGAGAGAGAGAGAGAGAGAGAGAGAGAGAGAGAGAGAGAGAGAGAGAGAAGGTTAGAGAGAGATTTGAGAGAGAGAATTTGAAGAGGTTGCTGATGTGGCTTCTTAGAATGGCAGGGTTAGGATGTGTTTTTAGTAAGATATATAGATCTCTACCCGTGGGATGCATAGTTTTTTGTCAAACATAATGGGTAATAACTAAATAGTAATAATATGTTAAAATATAACATTTAAAAATAAAATATTTCATATACCTAAAATCTGTAAATGTTTACGATGAAACAATTGAACAAAGAAATATGTAATTCTAAGCGTTATAATAAGAATATCCACATTTGAGTTAGATATGAGACTTTCAATCATTTCTTGGACATTAGACATCCTTGTGACTGTGCATACATATATTCTGAACCAAAATTGAATGATTTACACTTTAAAATTGCATTTTTATGACTGTGCAAGCATATAAAATGTGATTAAAACATATAAATAATCAAATCTAAACAAATATAAAAATATGATCTAAATACTTTATATAAGCTAGTTTGTAACTATGTCAGGCATATAAATACATACGTCGTGGTAGAATGTATGTATAATATTTTAAAATCTTAATGCATGAACAAATATATATATACTCTTAATGCATGAACAACTATATATATATATATATATATATATATATATAACACGCATGTTTTTGGCGATGACCAGGTGGTGCCACAATGAAGAGAAGCAATAGATGTGCTGGTATGTAATATATTAAGAAATAGTTTTTATATTTTTATACGTGATCTACTAAAACACTTAAATATGAAGAGATGCAAGTATTATAGAATAATAGTTTAAATATAAAAAGGCATAAGAAATGTAAGATTCTACTTCAATTAATTCCATCTTCATGACTGTGCATATATATAAAATGTGATTAAAACATATAGATAATCAAATCCAAACAACATAAAATATATGATCTAAATTACTTTTTGATATATGTATCGTAGGGTGCACACACATATGCGTGCCGGCCATGTGTGATGTTATCCTTCTTGGTTTCTACATTTATATATAAATTAAGTGTGTGAAATCTTTAATTGTTGAAAAAACAGAATGTGCAGCGGAGTATTGCACATTGTATATATTACAAAACATCATCTTTAATATTACAAAAAATACCTATAACTATGTCATGCATGGCACGTATGTATAAATACATACACCACGGTAGGGTACTGTGTAATATCCATGCCCAGTGCGTGTTGTATATGCATGCTGGTTTCTATATATATAACAACATGCAGACAGAAGACAGTGTACATGTATATACCCGCTATAATTAGAAGGAATATATGCAGTTGTTGTATATGTATAGATGGTAGGGGTGTATATATGTGTATATATCCATGCCCAGTGCATGCAAACCCCAAACCCGATAGCCTTCTCTCCATCCTCTCATCGTGTCGCGAGGAAGCCCACTGCAGGTCCCCCTGTTCACAAAAAGATTCAGGGAGAGGAGTTATGAGCATCTCATCCTTTGCTGCTGCTTCCGTTGCAAGATAGCGATGTGCAGCAGCCCATCCTCCGCTGCTACTTCCGTCGCGATGTAATGCCTCCATTTGCTTGCTCTTTCATAAGTGTGGCCAAGACCCGCTTGCTTATAGTCGGCATTGGAGGCCTGTCCTGACTTCTCCTCTGAGCGACCCCCCTTCCGCGACGACGATGGGACGTCCCCCATCCACACGACGGAAGCCCATGCATGGGCGCGACCTCCACTTCATCTCTACCCATGCGATGCCTTGCGCATGCAGGCCAAAGGTGGCACTACAAATGCGGAAGGACAGTGTGCCGGGGGGGCCTTGCAGTGACGGTGGGGTTGGGATGTGCTGACTGTTGAGAGAGAGAGAGAGACAGGCCAGAGGTGGCACTACAAATGCGGAAGGACAGTGTGCCGGGCGGGGGGCCTTGCAGTGACGGTCGGGTTGGGATGTGCTGACTGTTGAGAGAGGAGAGAGAGAGAGAGAGAACTTGCTTGGAGAAGTCAGAAGATCAACAGAAGTTCAAGAGGTGTCACCGGTGGACGCGGTGGCAAAAGCAGTTGCAACCGAAGATATGCAAAAGCAGCAGCGGCAGGGGAAGGGTGGAGTGGAGGTTCGCAGGGGCAGTACAGGTGCAGCGGCCGAACAACGACAGGGCGGCGCCCATAGGTGAGAGATGTCAAGGGCGGCGCGCAGGCGAGCGGGGGCGGCACAGGCACGACGACGGGGGCGCCATGGGTGAGTGATGTCGACGCAAAACCGAGGAAGTGAGCGATTGACGGCGGCGCTTATTGGAGATGGGAATCAGACGTGGTGGTTATTAAGACCCATCGGTTAATTTTTTTTTTGTCGACGCAAAATAGGGCTGCACTTAGGAAACCGGATCCTCTCGCAACCCTGCACGAGGGGACTCAGACAGTCACCAACTGGCGTTGGACGCGTGGCCGTCCCTCCTCCCCCACTGCTTCCTATTTCCCAGTTACTGTTGCACAAATGCGCAACAGTAACACATGTTTTGTTTTTTTTTTCTTAGTTTTAAATTTTTATTTTAAAATTCGATTGTGAAATTTGTTATTTTTTATTTTATAGTTTTTTCTTAAATATAAAATAAATATTATTAAATATATAATATTAATATATGTCGGATTCGGGACTGTAACATCTTGAAAATTTTTAATAGTCGAAAAATATGAATAATATAGTTATTAGACTTCATTATTATTATGAGATTGAAATAATTAATATCTGAAAAATTGATACTAATAAACGTTACCTTAGTGCCGTATAGAGAGATGTGCGCTCCGACAGGACGACACCGAAAAACTGTAACGAAAATAAAATCCGAGAACACTATAATTTCTAAAAAAATATGGTGACATCAGAATGTAAATATCCGGATTTGTTGACGTACGGATTTTAAAATTAAGTCGACGTAACTATTTTACGGATATATTTCACCTAGTACAAAAATAACTCTAAAAATTAACTAAAATCACCATATCTATAAAACTATTACATTAGCCTATGACTGCAATTTTAACACAAATGTATATCATTTGAATGTGTTTTTAAATAGGATCTTTGGGCCAACTAATTTTTAAGCTATTTACAGGAACCATTTTAACCATTGATTTTTTTTCCCTTAGTTTTAAATTTTTATTTTAAAATCAGATTGTGAAAGATGTCATTTTTTATTTATATTTTTTTAAATATAAAATAAATATCATTAAAATATAATATTAATGTCTATCCAGTTCGGACTGTAACATCCCGAAAATTTTAATAGTTGAAAATTATGAATAATATGATTATTAGACTCATTATTATTATGAGATTGAAATAATTAATATCTAGGATTAATTGATATTAATAAACGTTATCTTAGTGCCGTACAGAAAGATGTGTGCTCTGACAGGGCGACACCGAAAAATTGTAACGAAAATAAAATTCGAGAACATCATAATTTTCAGAAAAAATTGGTGACATTAGAAATATAAATATCAGGATTTGTTGACGTACAGATTTCGAAATTAAGTCGATGCAACTATTTTTCGGACGATTTTTCACCCAGTGCTTATGGTTGCATTCAGGTGCTTATAGTTGCATTCAGTGTATATGGTTGCATTCGGGTGCATATGGTTGCATTCAGGTGCTTATGGTTGCATTCAGGTGTATATGGTTGCTTCGGTGCACATGGTTGCATTCAGGTGCTTATGGTTGGATTCAGGTGCTTATGGTTGCATTCAAGTGTATATGTTGCATTCAAGTGCTTTGGTTGCATTCAAGTGCTTATGGTTGCATTCAGGTGCTTATGGTTGCGTTCAGGTGCTTATGGTTGCATTCAAGTATATATGGTTGCATTCAAGTGCTTATGGTTGCATTCAGTACTTATGGTTGCATTCGGTGCACTTGAATGCAACCATATACATTTGAATGCAACCATATGCACGTGAACGCAACCATAAACACTTGAATGCAACCATATACACTTGAATGCAACCATAAGCACCTGAACGCAACCATAAGCACCTAAATGCAACCATAAGCACTTGAATGCAACCTAAATGCAACCATAAGCACTTGAATGCAACCATAAGCACTTGAATGCAACCATATACACTTAAATGCAACCATAAGCACCTGAATGCAACCATAAACACCTGAATGCAACTATATGCACCTGAACGCAACCATAAGCACCTGAATGCAACCATAAGCACTTGAATGCAACCATATACACTTGAATTCAACCATAAGCACCTAATGCAACCATAAACACCTGAATGCAACTATATGCACCTGAACGCAACCATAAGCACCTGAATGCAACCATAAGCACCTGAATGCAACCATAAGCACCTAAATGCAACCATATGCACCTGAACGCAACCATAAGCACCTGAATGCACTATAAGCACCTGAATGCAACCATAAGCCCTGAATGCAACCAGATGCACATGAATGCAACCATAAGCACTTGAATGCAACCATAAGCACCTGAATGCAACCATATGCACCTGAATGCAACCATAAGCACTAAATGCAACCATATACACTTGACCTGAATGCAACCATATACACTTGAATGCAACCATAAGCACCTGAATGCAACCATAAGCACCTGAATGCAACCATAAGCACATGAACGCAACCATAAGCACCTGAATGCAACCATAAGCACTTGAATGCAACCATATACACTTGAATGCAACCATAAGCACCTGAATGCAACCATAAGCATTTGGATGCAACTATATGCACCTGAACGCAACCATAAGCACCTAAATGCAACCATAAGCACCTGAATGCAACCATAAGCACCTGAATGCAACCATATACACCTGAACGCAACCATAAGCACCTGTATGCAACCATAAGCACTTGAATACAACCATAAGCACCTGAATGCAACCATATGCACATGAATGCAACCATAAGCACTTGAATGCAACCATAAGCACCTGAATGCAACCATATACACCTGAATGCAACCATATGCACCTGAATGCAACCATAAACACCTGAATACAACCATATGCACCTCAATGCAATCATAAGCACTTGAATCCAACCATAAGCATCTGAATGCAACCATATGCACCCGAATGCAACCATATACACATGAATGCAACCATAAGCACCTGAATGCAACCATCAGCACTGGGTGAAAAATCGTCCGAAAAATAGTTGCATCGACTTAATTTCGAAATCTATACATCAACAAATCCCGATATTTATATTTCTAATGTCACCAATTTTTCTGAAAATTATGGTGTTCTCGAATTTTATTTTCGTTACAATTTTTCGTTGTCGCCCTGTCAGAGCGCACATCTTTCTGTACGGCACTAAGATAACGTTATTAATAACAATTAATCCCAGATATTAATATTTCAATCTCATAATAATAATGAGTCTAATAATCATATTATTCATAATTTTCAACTATTAATTTTTTCGGGACGTTACAGTCCCGAACTGGATAGACATTAATATTATATTTTTAATGATATTATTTTTATATTTAAAAAATATAAAATAAAAAATGACATCTTTCACAATCCGATTTTAAAATAAAAATTTAAAACTAAGGGGAAAAATCAATTGGTTAAAATGGTTCCCGTAAATAGCTTAAAAATTAGTTGGCCCAAAGATCCTATTAAAAACACATTCAAATGATATACATTTGTGTTAAAATTGAAGTCATAGGCTAATGTAATAGTTTTATAGATTATGGTGATTTTAGTTTAATTTTTAGAGTTTATTTTGTACTAGGTGAAATATTATCTGTAAAATAGTTACGTCAACTTAATTTTAAAATCCGTACGTCAACAAATCCGGATATTTACATTTCTGATGTCACCATATTTTTTTAGAAATTATGGTGTTCTCGGATTTTATTTTCGTTACAGTTTTTCGGTGTCGTCATGTCGGAGCGCACATCTCTCTGTACGGCACTAAGGTAACGTTTATTAGTATCAATTATTTCAGATATTAATTATTTCAATCTCATAATAATAATGAGGTCTAATAACTATATTATTCATATTTTTCAACTATTAAAATTTTTCAAGATGTTACAGCCCCGAATCCGACATATATTAAATTATATTTTTTTAATAATATTTATTTTTATATTTAAAAAAAACTATAAAATAAAAAATAACAAATTCACAATCTAATTTTAAAATAAAAATTTAAAACTAGAAAGAAAAAAAAAACAAGACATGTGTTACTGTTGCGCATTTGCGCAACAGTAACTAGGAAATGGAAAGTGGAGACGTGTTGTGTGTGTGTTGTTGGGGGGGGGGGGGGAGGAGGCAACCGGATGACCGGTTAACTGAGCAGTGGGGGAGGAGGGACGGAAGTGGAGAGAGGACGGCCACGCGTCCAACGCCAGTTGGTGACTGTCTGAGTCCCCTCCTGCAGCGTTGCGAGAGGATCCGGTTTCTGCACTTAGAAACCGTTCCAATTCTTTGGCTTTTAAAATAGAAGAAGCGGCAGTTGGAAAGGGTTGAGAGGAGAGAGAATGCAGAGAGAGGAGAGAAAAGTGGAGAGACGTTATTGATGTGGCAGGGGGAGCGCAGTTGCAAGGGCAGAGATGAGTTTGTGAAAGAGAAGGAGCGGCGGTTAGAGAAAAATTTGGAAGAGACGGGTTGTTATTTTGTGCGTAGTGAGAGAGATAGAGGGGGTGGGAAGTGCGATGACGGTTGAGAGGAGAGAAAGAGCGGAGGTTAGAGAGAAGAATACTAAAAAAAGAGAGAGTTGGGAGAGGTTGCTTACGTGGCGCTCTAATATAGCAGGGTCAGAGTCAGGATTGAGTTTTAGTAATATATATAGATATAGATATGTGTTTCTTTTGTATGAGATAATTAAAACTTTATACGTAAATTGATTGAATTAACCGTGAAGAATGAGAGAATCCAATGAACACAAACGATATTCTCCAGTAGTCTTGCAACTGGATGCAAAGTAAAGAGTTGTAAGTATACTTTGGTGGGAAGACCAAATCTGCCTTGATGTTATATAGGACACCTATGCTACTTGCCTCACTGGCCATAATGTGCACTTGTCTTGAGTTTGGAACTATAAAGATGGATTGATCACTATCAGCTGCTGCCAGCAACACAAAATGTAGCAATTGATGGATTCAGAATAGATGGAGCAATTACATACGTACATAAATACATACATAAATATATAGATAAATAAAGGTATAGATGTATATACATGGTGTATATATAGGGACATATATATATATATACATAGATAAATATAAATATCGATACATATATATAAGTACACCTCCTTTCATCTCTCTGATCAGAAGTTGACCATAACTAGCTGCATATATGACACATGCATGATAGAATGACTTTTTTTAATAGAAAACGAGTGTATTATATTATTCTTTGAACTTTTTTATAAACCTACTCCCAATAAATTGTTGAACACCATTCATCGAATACCACCACTAAACTACTATAAATTAATGGCCAGTTGCCGGACAAGTGTGTGTATATATATATATACTGCACGTGTAGTTTGCCGGCAGTATGTGATGACTAACTTATGGCGTGGTTGTCGAGATAGCTTCTTCTTCTGATCCAAGAAAGCTCAGTATTTTAAGCTGACGATCGAGAAGCCCATGCATGTATAGTTGATTTGTCTAATATATTATGACCTTGCTAAGTACGTGCCGTGCGAGCAAGCATGCTTAATTAGGTAGATCTAAGATTGTTCTGCATGAAGAGTACTCCATTGTTTATTTCTATAAAGATAGAAGCGCATATAAAACTCAACCTTGATGCATGACATAGCAATTAAATACGTTCTTATAATAGCATCTCGCTTATATATAATATATAGGACTTAAAGAATTAACTACTTATATATAATATATAGTCCCTATCAGGTGCGAACAATGTTATCCTTAAGCTTGATATGATGAAGGCTTATGACAGAGTGGAATGGGATTTTCTGTTTACTGTTTTTCGCCATTTTGGATTCTCCAACAGGTTCATCTCTCTCATTGGCATGATGGTTGCCAATTGTTGGTTTTCCATTATATTCAATGGTGCTTCGACTGGTTATTTTCATTCTACTAGAGGTTTGCGTCAAGGTGATCCTTTAGCTCCTGCCCTTTTTATTATCATGGAAGAGGCTCTTAGTAGAGGTTTAAAGCAGGTCAATTCTACTGCTCCCCTTATTCCGTATGCTGGTCCCAGGAACTGTCCGACTGTCTCTCACTTGTTGTTTGCAGATGATACTCTGGTTTTCACCAATGGCCATACCTCTAGTATTCGCAAATTACTGTCTTTCCTGCGCAGCTATGAGTTTTCCTCAGGGTAGAAAGTCAATGTTTTAAAGAGCAGCTTCATCATTTCTCCCAAGGCGCCTCTATCTTTGGCGAGGAAATTATCCTCCATTACTGGCTTTCACCAGCAAAAGGGTGTTCTTCGCTACCTTGGAGTCCCTATCAGATGTGGTCGTGGCAGAATTGCTGATTACAAGTATCTCATTGACAAAATAAATGCTAAAATGGTCTCTTGGAAATCCAAACTTCTATCTCAAGCTGGCAGGGTCACTCTCATCAAGTCTGTCCTCAATGCTATTCCAATTTACCTAGCTGCTGCTACGCCTATTCCTAAATCTGTTGTTAATTACATTGAGCGATCTTGTGCTAACTTTCTTTGGAATGGGAGTGATGGGGTTCGTAGGAGACACTGGATCTCTTGGGATATCATTCAACGCCCTATTTCTGAAGGTGGCCTTCAAATCAGGAGTCTATGGCATGTTCAAACTGCCTTGGCATCTAAACTTTTGTGGAACATTTATCATGGCACATCTATGTGGGCTACTTATGCCAGAATCAGATACAAGGTCACCCCGGGTATGCCATTCTCTAATTCTTACCCTCATGGCATACATAAAAGAATTTTTAACACCGCCCAGCAAATGGTTCTTAGCAGATCTAGATGGATTGTTGGTGATGGAAGGAGTGTGAATTTTCTTCATCATGTTTGGATTGGTCAAGTGCCGCTTAATGACTTGTTATCTTCTCCTTACACTGGTCCCCTGATTACTGTTCGTGATGTTGTTGAAGATGCTAACCATCATGTTCGGGGTTTAATTCCTTGCTCCAATATCTTTAACAATATTAAGCTTTTGGACCATGACGATTGTTGTGTGTGGACTGGTAATCCTGGTGGTTCCTTCACCACCGTTTCGGCTTATAACCTTCTTTCTCTGCATGGTATGGAGAGAAAATCTCTGGATCGATTATGGAAATAAGTTTTATAAGCGCGCCTCTTTTTCAGCTGGAAGCTCTTAATCGCGCTGTCCCTGTGGACTCCTGCATTGCTGATCAGGGTATTGCTTTTGTTTCAAAGTGCTCCTGCTGCGCTATCCACTGCTCTGAAGATCTGGACCACCTCTTCATCACTAGCGATCTAGCGCGCAGCTTGTGGGGGTGGGCCGCTCCCTTGTTGGATCTCAATGTGTCTGTGTATACCAACATTATACCCCCTTTGTGGAAGATCCTGGATCTTAGCAATCCCGCCTCACCTGCTGGTTTTATTTCTCTCTACTCTTCTATTTTGGTCATCTGGGAGATCTGGCGTGCAAGGTGCCTTATGAGGTTTGAGGGGAAGCGGCTAGCTCCTGGGCGTATTCTCCATAACATCCTGTACTGCATTAGTTCTGCTCTTGACTTACTAATCTTTAAGAGCAAGCCACCTGATACGTACCTCAGGGATCTCCACCAATTTGGTTTAAACATTCAGTTTAAAGAAAAATATGTTAAGCTTGTTAGGTGGATTCCGCCTGCTTTTGGGCTGGCTCTCAATGTTGATGGGGCCAGCAAAGGTAACCCGGGGTTATCTGGTGGTGGTGGGTGCATAAGGGACAATTCTGGCAGACTCCTCTTTGCTTTTGCTCATCACTACGGATATGGCAGTAGCTTGGTGGCCGAGTGCGTGCTTTGTGCGATGGTCTTCGTCTGGCTTCTGAATATGGTTCCTGCTTTCCATCATCTATTCTGATTCGGTCACCCTTGTCACTTCCATCAGCACTAATAAATCGCTATCTTGGAACTGCCTTCGCTGGTGGCGTGTTGCTCAGTCTATCATTCAAGCCTCAAATGTTAAGATCCTTCACTCTTATCGGGAAACAAATCAGGTCGCTGATGCTCTTGCTAATGTGGGTTGCAACATTGAAAGCAACCAGATTGACTTTTCTTCTTCTTCTCTGCCCCATTTGTAAAGGTCCAATCACTTTGGACTGATCTGGATTGCCCAATCTCAGATCTGATTAGCTGGGGTATGCCCCTTCGCTATTGTTCTCATCTTTCTTTATTATAAATTAGGCCCAGGTTGCCCTCACCGGTGGAGTGGGAACATCCTCGTCCTCTGAGGAGGGTGCACTCTCCTAATTTGAGGCCCTGAGGACTTCTGTGATAAAAATAAAAAAAATAAAAAAAACTAGGCAGAACAGTGTAAATTAAGGAAATTAATATTATCAATTGTCACCTATATTAAAGTAATGTCCTTAATACAGCATAGCATATTGGGAACCACAAGTCAGCGGCCATCAAGAATTTCTCTCTTTTTTTGTCCTTTAAGTGAACAAGATCATGTAGCCACTCGATCGGTTGGTGTACACAGGCATGTAACGCATGTGTAAATATTTAAAAGAACGTGTTTTTTACATATATCTCTCCTCTTATGAGATTAATTGTGTGAGAATTCATCTTAAATTTATATTTATATATTACCTCTTCTTAATTATTGAATACAAAATACTTTCAATTCGACCTTATCCTAACATGCCGTGCCGCATGTCAAAAAGATGTTTGAAACATTATGTTAATTGTTGAGTTGTGGCTCAAAATTAGAGGGCATCTTATTAGCAACAATGTCAATTGTCCTGGTGCCGTGGGCATCACATGATACATTGCATATCTTTTTTGAGGTTTTTAGGGTGTGTATTGTAATTCTCTATGTAAGAATATTTGAGATTTTTCAAGTCGTTATAAGAGATAAGTTAAGGTGACCGGGAAGAACTTGAATTTACACTTGTAGTACTTTAATATTTCTCATAGTGGAAAGGTGGCTAAAAGGATAAAAGTTTCATAGATGTAAGATAGAGGAGCAAATATTCATGTAAGGAGCAGTTAGATCATCCAACATCATGTTTTTATCAGCAGTAGAGGGGTTAAGGAATCTTGGTTAGAGATAGTAGAGCAACTACATTGGAAGAGAATACCTCCAAATCTTCAGCAGCTGTGGGAGGCATGCATGAATGGTAACTCTGGAGATCTGAGTACAATTACATTAAAACAGTGGTGTCATTCACTTTAGATGCCATATGGAGAAAACAGAAACAAGATTTTGTTCCAAGGGGAGAAATTGTACAGACGTTAAAGGCCGTGAGACCAGTGTTAGAAGCAGCCTCTACTTTCATTAACGCCAACAAGGCTATCTCAGAAGACTTTGGTCATACACAAGAGAGGCACCCTGCAGGGAAAGGGTGTAGGACAGGGATCGGAGACCTCAAAAGACAAAGCCTGTTGTCTGTCCAAGGTTGACAGTTGGATAAGGCCCGAGCCAAATTGGATAAAGGTATATAATTTTGATAGAGCTCAAAGCTGAGATGTTTGCAGTGAAAGCTTGTGTGTAGCAGCTGAAAATTTTAGGGAAAATATTTAATAATGGAATCCATATATATTGAAGGAGACCATGTAGTTAGTGGGTGAATGCGGTCAAAAATCTTGAAGAGGGCACCAGTAGAGATCAGGGGCTCGTCAGAGCAAACAAGGCAGGTGCTATGTAGGTGGAATGTCCATAGAGTATCGTACACACCCATAGAACTGCTAGCTAGTAGTGCAGCTGATTGGCTAGCAAAGCAGGCAAGACTGTTAAATTCAGCATTACATGGTCAATTTTTTGTAACTTGGATGTTATAGTAGCTTTGTACTAGATGCTTAATTTGGGGCCGTTGGCTCTTTTATTACAACCAAAAAAAAAAGTTTCACATACGAGACCATGAGGCCTTAATTACTAGGCAGTTTTGCTTAATTCGTTCATGCATGTCGACAGGTGCAGCTACTCAGCTGAACTAGAATTATTCATGTCATGTGTGGATCCCCAGTGGAAACTATATGGAACAGACCACTAACAAAAGCATTAATGCGTGCAGTTGAACGAATAAATTAGAAAATTTCTGAAATACTATATATATATATGAGAAATATTATTCCTGACTAGTCGGGAACATAGTATTACGTGGAGGAGCCGTGCCCCTCCACAGCGCGCCGCGTGAAGGGGTGCGGCCCCAGGTACATTTAATGCACAGTTGTTTTTTTTTTAACCTTAAAATAATATACACAAATAATCTGTTAGTGTACCAAATAACACATTAGTACACACAAATAGTGTACATTAATGCACACAAATATCACATTAGTGCACACTAGCACATTAGTGCACACAAATAGTATAAATTTGCGTGCATTCTTATACTATTTGTGTGTACTAATGTGTTATTTGTGTGCATTAATTAATATACTATTTGTGTGTATTAATATGTTATTTTGTGGCACTAACAAATTATTTGTGTATATTCTTTTAAGGTTTAAAAAAAAACTGTACATTAAATGCACCTTGGGGCCGCACCCCTCCACGCGGTGGAGGGGAATGGCCCCTTCACGCAAGCTAGCCGGGAGCATAACATTACTATATATATATATATATAATATATTATATTGTGTGTTGTGTGTGTGTGTGTTGTGTCTCCAAACTCTTACATCTACAAAAAAAAAAAAAAGCAAAAAGGTTAACTCTGTGCTCGCCTGTTTTCTCCTATGTTTGTCTGTCATCTCCCTTTTAAGGGCCATTTCGGTACAGAAGTATGTATCCTAGAGTAATTATCTGAATCTGGAATAGATTAACTTAGAAATTACCTATCTATTTTTGAAAATAAAATGGACTGGATGGGCAACCCTTATTGTCCAAACTCTAGATAATCTCTACCCCATTTATCATCTAGGAAAAAAAGACTATTTTCTTAGCCTAACTCGAGATAGCATTCTACTCCGTCCTACCATGGATATGGTAACCAGGATTTTACACATCATACCCTTCTTTATCAAGATACCTCATCGTTAGTCTATACCACCATGCCAAAATCAAGTAAATTCTAATTATATATTTACACCCCCCATACATAAAAAGACCTACCAATGCGGAGGAGACTTTGAAGGAGATGGTTGGTAGGCAGAAAGGAGATGTGATCATCGATCCTACGTGAGATTCCCAGGATAGGGTGATAGTTAATGGTTTTTTATGTATTAACACGTTGTTATGTTACGATTAGACCTTTAACGTGTTCACTAATGTACCAAAGTTAATGTTACATGTTTTGATTCCCAAAATTTAACTTATTGACAAGGATATATATTCACCTTTTTTATAATTAAGGCGAACAATGCCTGAAATTTTGTAGGGTCCCTCACATAATGGGCAACTTATTTTTGGGCCATTGAGAGAGGAGGATCCAACAATCTCTACAATGTTGAGAGATAGAGAGAGAGAGAGAGAGAGAGAAGATGGGTGTACGTAGGAATGAGAGAGAGGAGAATCTATTTTAAAAGAAATATTTAAAACCTACACAGGGGATGTATCGGAGGGGTACTCATCTCATAGGTAGCAAGTCATTCTCATTTTAAAGAGATGTGGAACTCCTCCAAATTTTAATGGTATTATGTAATAATTACATTTTATTTTGAAAAATATTTATTACATGTCAAATATATAATGCATGTCGGCCATTATCATTGGACCCACACAGAAAGTGAGAGAGAGAGAAAGAGAGATCATAGTATTAACCTTAGTAAGGAAAAAAATATTGGAGAGCGAGGACGATCTTTGAACACAACTAAAGGGATCGACTAAGAAGGGTTTCGTCTGTGTTTTGTTATTATTTTTAGTGTTCCTTTGTAGTTATTGGACCTTTTTAGTATATATAAAATTTTTGTACTTTACTTGCATCATCTATATATACTTGATAAAAGAGAGTTGTATAAACTATCCTTAAATTTATGAAATCTCTTTCGTTATCATTATGTAATTTTTGGGCATATTTATCCACTCATTTATTTTATAGCCTATAAGTTCCTAACTCACTATTTGTCCGTACAATTTTACATATCAGATCCGAGGCCGCTGCCTCAAGTTTAAAGCCCAAGTACCAAACTGTTTATCCGGTACCCATTAACTCGTCGGATTCATCCCGCAGGCCCGTTCCACATCCACGGCCCGGCCCACTAACCCTCCCCGCCTCTCTTTCCTAGAGAAGATCCAGGAGGGCTCTTACGGCCCAAGTATCCAAAGTGTGCTACCTATTAACCTCGTCGGATCCACCCCGCAGACCCGTTTCGTATCCACGGCCCGGCCCACTAACACCTCCCCGCCTCTCTTTCCTCGAGGAGATCCGGGAGGCCTCCCCTCCGGCATTTCTTACCCCTCCACCGCCACCATCTCCGCTCCGGCCGGCCGCCTCCTCCTCCGTCCATTCTTCTCCGATCCGCCATGGACGACGCCCGCGTGCGGCAGGTGGCGGCGCCGTTCCAAGCCCAGTTCCTTCTCCTCCCACTGCCAACGCCGCCTCCTCTCCGATCTGCTCCATTTCTGACGTCTTCGTGCTTTGCTTTGTTCCCTTCCGGGGCGCAGGTGGTGGAGCAGTCAGTGCTGACGGTGGTGAAGGCGGTGGAGGACAAGCTCGATGAGGAGATCGCGGCGCTGGAGCGGCTCGACCTCGACGACCTCGAGGCGCTGCGGGAGCGTCGGCTGCAGCAGCTCAAGAAGGCGTCGGAGAGGAGGACCGGTGGGCCGCCCTCGGCCACGGCGAGTACACGGAGATCGCGGAGAAGGAGTTCTTCGCCACCGTGAAGGCCAGTGACCGCGTTGTCTGCCACTTCTACCGCGAGAACTGGCCTTGCAAGGTAAATTCCTAAGCTCGGTTTGTGCATGGAGACCAGGAAGATCCATCAATTCTTGATACATAGTACATCAACATTCTAGTTTCTTGTTCCTTTTTGATACCAAGGATTATACAGTTCCCCTAATTTGCCTAGAAATGTGGGTGATCCTCTGCAGAGGAAAGGTGAGATCCCTTATTAAAATTGAAACTAACATCGAGTATCGGTGTTTTCCAATTTACCGTCATACAAAACAGCAGCCTTTCGGCGCTGGGAGATGGAATCAAGTCATCGCAGGGAAACAAAATCACCAGCCACTTCTATAACTGTGGACTGGAGGTAAAATACATCCAAGGAGGGAGAAGGGTGTGGCAAGAGAGATGGTCGATTTACCCATGTACCAAACACCTTTGGACTGTTGCCCTGCACTGCAAACTGAGGTGGAATTATGCTTTGCTTAAGGTAAAATGATGATGATGATGATGATAATAAAAGAAATTGCTAGAAAATATGGTTTGAATGAGAAAATTGCTTGTCCAGGTTTAACCTTCTTATTCTCAAAGAAAGCACCTATAAATGCTGGCTATACAAGTTAAAGAAATAAAGGGATAAATGTCACTGGAATATGTATATATATATATATATAGGATGAGCAAAATGCTCTAACTGTACTCAGAATCAAGGTACATGTTTTTGTGTCGAAGCGGTTTGTTGATGCTGGAGATGTTCAGCCATTCGCAACAGTTTTGCACTTAGTGCCTGGTAAAAGGGGGATGCTATGAAAAGCTTAGTGTATATAATTGCTGCTTTTAAGAGTCAGAATCAATACATTCAGGAATGAGGGAAATGTGTTGTTTATTGCTCTTAGCTTAAACTGGAAACATACAATGATTTTGAATACATATCAGGGCTATATATTAGTAACAGTTTCTAGACCTACTGAATTGCTTGCTGTTGGCTCAAGTTCAGTGATCAACATTAGTTCTTGTTGGGTTGTTCCCTGATCCATGTTGACCTGTTAGCTATGACCATATGAACAGAATGTTTGTGTGCCTTGCTCAGCCAAGTCAGTTATTCTGATTTCTTTCTCGCCACATGATCTATTAGCAAATTGAAGATTTATGAGAAACTATTTTATGTATAATCTAATGGTGATAAAGCAGAATGAGTAGTGAATGCCAGGTCCTAAAGATTTTAGTGAATGCATCTTTCTGAAAGGTATTTTCTCTGATTGGTTTAGACATGTTGTTTATATGCTTAGCCTCCTTGGTGATGCATCAGGAGTGGTTGTGACTTGTGAGAAAGTGAGTGTGTGATTTCTTAATAGAACGGAATAATGTTATGCAAAATCCTGTGAATTATGAAAGGTGCTATTTTTTTAAGATTATGCAGTTATCTCGTTTTGCTGGCGGTGACTATTATGACCTTGCTCCTTTTTCTTCTTTATCATAAATAGCAGTTTGGATATTTGGTTACATTTATCTGTAGAATGCCTTTCTCTCTGTCATTTGTTTAAAATTTGTAAAAGTTGAGCACCTTCCATAATTTAGAAGTTGTTTATGACCTTTTGAAACGGATTGTGTCATGAGAACCGTTTGACTCCTTTTACATCGAAACCATCTTCTAGGGTTAACTCTACTGGATAAACTAGTTCCTGTGTTTTGTGGAATTATGAAGCTTTTGGAGAAATTCTGGTGGTGTGGGAGTGGTTTGAATTTTGAAATAGCATTGTCTGCAAAGCACGGGGACCTAGCTCAGCATTCCAATATCAAATGTCAATCATGTATCTGAGAAGGATGTTCTCATGGTACTTGCCCAATGCATTCACATAATCATCACAAAGCCCGCCACAAGCAGTGCCAGGCCACCTCTAGATCTTGTACCAGGAACACAACTAGAACCACCTACTAGATTCAGAAAATTGAATCGCTAATGCGCTCACGGTTGTAGCTTTTCTGGATTGGGAATGAACATAAAGACTTCAAGAACCATAACATAAATGGCACACTATTGATACAGTGCCCAATTCTGGGTCACTTCTGATGGAAGGAAAGTTGGAACAATAGTACCTGATAGGTCAGGCCTCTCTGAGCACCCTGGGGTCAGAAATTCACTCTCTTTTATGTTAAAGTCCGACTGAAAAATCTCAATTCTAGTAACCATCACACTATATGCATTGCTCTTTGACAGGGATTTAGAGCAAATTCTCCAGTTGAAAATATAGGTCAGGCTGCACTCTGATTGATCTTACTTTCTTCATGCTATTATGTCCATCATAAGATAAATGCAAGTAGTTCATCTACCTTCAGTTAAATGGAAGATAACATATTAATGTCCTGTTCTTCCCAGGTAATGGACAAGCACCTGAATCTTCTAGCCAACCAGCACATGGAGACACGCTTTATAAAGATACATGCTGAGAAGAGTCCCTTCTTGACCGAGAAGCTCAAAATTGTTGTACTGCCGACCCTTGCCCTCATAAAGCATGCTAAAGTTGAGGATTATGTGGTAAGAAAGGTGATTTTGCTCTGTTGTCACTCGAGTCAGGTTGTTCTGAATTGACGTTAGATGAATGGGGCTTTTGTAGGTCGGATTCGATGAGCTGGGAGGAACGGATGAGTTCTGCACTCAAGACCTGGAGGAGAGACTCGCAAGATCCCAAGCTATCATTTTCGAGGGTGAGACATCGATTTCTCAGCTTAAGACCAGCACGAGGCCCCAAAGAAGTGTTCGGCAGTCGGAAACTGCGAATTCATCTGATTCAGAGTGACTTCGATGCATTATTATGGCTTTGTTTATTCGGAAAGGGAGGGGGGAGTCTTCGTCCTTGGGATATTACTTTGATATTTCTTACATATGGAAGTTGATTAATCTATTAATTGGTGATATTTGTCATCTTTGGTGAGAAAGTTTTGCCCTCGATGTAAGTTTTATTGAGTGTCAGCTATCGGCTGCTGCCATCGCCGTCGTGTGACTGGAAAGCTTCAGAAGGGGAGTTTAGCACAAATAGTCAAATCTTCTTAGATTGGAGTTTGTGTTGAAGAATTGACGTCTTTTTACCAACATACTCGATATATTATTCTAATCCATGGGAGATTTGTGATCAGTTTTTTACCATTCCCAGTGAATTCCACAAGGAGCTTGGAATCACTCTTTTTAAGTCCTCGTCAGTCTTTTTTTTTGTAGCAAAGGAGGAGCTTAATGCTCCATTTACTAGAACAAACCAGATACATAATATATGAGAAAAGACCAGAAGACACAAAGGGCGATAGAAGGGGCAAAACATAAGAGCATACAACTAAAAGGAAAGGCACCAAGATAAAGGTCCTTTCAACATGAAAATGAGTAAAGATCATACCCATAGCCCTGAAATAAACCAACAAGAAACAACACATAGGATCAAAAGAATCCTCACAAAGCTTTCGGAAAATGCACACAAACAGATGGTGTGCGGGTGATCTCAAGAACACGAGCCAAAGTATGATCTTCTCAACCGGGGGAATCCAGAGCCTAACTAAATGGCCACAGAAGCCTCATCCGAAGCTCAACCAGACAGTAGCACTTGTCGATCAGTGATACTAAAAACACAAAAAGGAAGAAACAGCCACAATATGATGTCACAGCCAATAGCTCCTTTGAAGCGAGGACTAAAGAAGAGTCCCAAAAATTGGGAAGGAACAGGACTTCCCAGCACAAAAGGGGAGCTAAGATGGGCAAGAGGGAAGTAGGGGGAGGGGAGATGAGCTGGAGGGAGGGGCAGAGGAAGAAGGGGGCACAGAGAATGGGCCTAACACAGTGGGGGAGGGTGTGGGGAGAAGGGGCAGATCTAGCCATGAAGAGGGGGGTGGGGTGCATACATGGTTGGCAGTATCGACCTAAACGTATTGGTATCCTAAACCATGATCCAAAACCAGATAAACTCCCCTCTTAAGAGAAGTTCTAAGTCCGTCCGATACATCCGAAACCGATCCGTTTCGCCCGAAACCAACACTGCCAAGATCGAACAGGGTGCAGTGGAGGGAAAGAAAGGAAGGGGATGTGGTGGTGGATCCGGCAGTGCAACAGATAAAGAAAGGAAGAGCAGATCAAAGGAGGGGCGAATCTGAGCAGCAACACGAACAAGGGGGAGAAAGGAGAAGAGTCCGCGGCAATGCGAAGAAGAGAGAGGAGAGGGTGGAGAAATTAAAAAAAGGGGGGCAAAATCTTGCAATCTCGCTATCCAACTCAGCTTCATTACAAGAATTTTCTTGCAATAAACATTTCTCATCTCATATTGGTACTTCAGGTTTATGAACATTGCACCCCCCACAGGTATTATATTAAGATTGTTCCACTTTTGGTAAGCAGATGCAAAAAACTTGCACGATTCGAAGGGAGAAAAAGGACTTGCATGTGACTGAGTGGCTTTGAAGGTCCAATGTTCTGCTGTCTTAACATGAAAAAACAAAAACTAGATGAAAGAATTTTTTTTGTGATTAATGTTCGAGAGGCGTATAAACTTAAATGTGGATCCTCATAAACATATGTAGGTGCTCTTTGAAACATTTACCTGGGAAGTTCATTCTGCGCATGAGATCCTACTCTTTTTTAGAGCCCATTATCATCTTGGATACAAAGACAGCTCCTGCAACCGAGTGCAGTTGCAACATCTTCATCCGTAGCTTCAAGCAATTAACAGGGACCGCAATACTTTTAGTCTTTATCTACAGAAAATTCTTACCAACTAAAAGGGCGTACCCAGTGCATGAAGCTCCCGCCAGTGCAGGGTCTGAGGAAGGGACGATGTTAAATTATCAACTAATGAGTTAAATTTTTCCCAAGGGCATCCCCATCACAAGATGCCATCAGTTGGCAAAGTTATACAAGCCACGCAACAAAAAAGAAGAGTTCAAGAACGCAAACCAAACTAGAACAGTCCATCCTTTCTATTCTCATCTATTCACATTCCTTTATCTGAAGAAAAGATACACCTTACATTTCATTCTAGACAACATAAGAAAAAACACAAATTGGCTTACATGGAAGAGGCATTTCACAACTGCCCCATCTCTTGTTAAAGAATGATAAAAGAAACAGGTTAAAAAAAATAAAGTACAAAATCAAGGTGGGGGGGGGTGGGGAGGAGAGAGAGGCTGCTACCGTAATGGCATTTTCAAGCAATTTCAACATGGAAAACATACTATACATTTCTATGGCCGAAGTCGGGAAGGGAGCAATAATGGTACACAGCAGGGGGCTACCACCTGTAAGTAACTATTTGGATCACATTCTGAACCTTAGGAACCTACAAGGAATTGTTTGGTCGCCCATCCAACGGGGGACAAGATTCCACAGGATGTACAGCTGCATCAAGGTCAATCAAAGGGTTTAATACCTTTTCCACCTCACCTTGTAGAAGATTCATCTTCTAGAATCATAGATTCTGCAGATTTGCATGTTTGCTCATCACGGAATGCCAGGGTCCATCTGCCATCAACCACCAACTTTCTCTTGCCTTTACCGGTGACATCAGGCTTGGACTCCATAGTAGGCAAAGTTGTTGGACGGATACGTAAATGTAACCACTTTGGATGCTTGTCGTCTACTTTTGGCTGTTCTCCAGAAGGAAAATGTGTCATTAAACAAAAATACACAACCTAGATGAAGTGGAAGAAGATGAATTATTTGGAAACTGATAAAACACCATTTCCAATTTGTTAGAATAAATTTACATCCCACAATTTCCTTTTTCACTAGAAAATAAGAGTGGGAAAACAAATATGAATAACCAAATTATACACAATTTGTGTCCACGTTGACCTCCAAGCAAAGGGGAGTAAACTCTCACTAGGGTCTGGGTAAATACCAGAACAGAAAAGAGGAACAAAGGTTGCTGAAACACCAGATTCTGACAGCAAAATCAAATTCGTTAACATGTTAGGTCAAGATTGTATGAATGAGACCTATTACCTTTATTTATTAAAACCTGACCGTAGACAAAACCAAAAGTGCATACAACATTCATCACCATTCACCGAGACTCCATGTTCAGAAGTGAGCCAACATCTCAGGTAAAGATTGGCTAACATTGGTCCGATCAGATTGCACACAATCCAATGCTAGTCCAATCCACAACTTCTGACAGGCACAGCCAGACTGGGCAAGTGCTCCATGGTGGCCAACCTATGGCCAGATTAAGGCTCAATTAGCTGTTGGGCCTCAAATGGCTAGTCAAATCTGCTATTGGAGACAAAGTCTAGTCATTGGGTTGGAGAAGATCTTAAGGTCTTCTGTAGCCCCTTAGTTGGCCATTCTCACCCTCATCATTATTGTTTCGCTCGCAACCTCCTCACCCTTCATCATTCTATAACTCCTCCCGATCTCTATCCCTCTTCCGATCTTCGAAGTCTCATCTCTCCTATCTACAGTTGGATAATTTCTAATATTAGGAGGGATAAGGCTGACCTTAGCCATCTACAAGGTATATCTTTTCTCTTTCCATATTTTTTCTTTTGGAATGAAAAAAGGGTCAGACCAAGGACTGGATCAGCCCAGATTAATCGGATCAGTCAGTCCATGCCCAGTCCATGGTCCTTCCCTACTCAGAAGAAATGCAATGATTGCATGATTTTAATCTAGCACAGGATGATACCATTTTCAAGTTAAATTCTGATCCTTCATGTTCTAGGAACATATTTGGAAAGTAATTTACATATTACTTATTCAGACAATTTAATAAATAGGAAAGCAAGCCCTAAAAACACAAATATTGATGATTCATGAATCAAAGATCACCTACATTAGACCCAGCCAAGGGAGCTGTAACACGAATTATCCCCTGTTGCTGAGCGAGGGGCAATTCTTCGGCTAAGAGAACCAGCCTGATGTTCCTCTGGAAATAGCTAAGAAGCAAAAGTGGCGTTCTTTCCCTCTCTCAAATGCTATTCTACAAGGTATTGCACCAGCTGGAAATTGAAGATATTTAACATCAAGTTAATAGAATGATCATCTAGTCTTTTGAGTGAAATAACATAAATTATTAGAAACAGGCAATGGCAGGAAAGGAGAAGAGTGCTTTCTAACCAAGGTTTATCTCTGTGCCAGGCTTGGGTACTAAAACATCCAAGCCAGCAACTTTTGCTCGAGAATGTACAGGATGACTTGTAGGAGAATCTACAAGAGGTTGATCAGGTAAAGTTCCACCAGAAGAAAAGACTAGAAGTTGATGTCGAAGCACAAACACCTGGAATAAGTATCATAGGACAACAAGGAACTGTGATTATTTAACACTGAACACATGATTGCACAAGAATACATGAACACATGATTGCACAGGAATGTTACCACAACTTTTCACAGCCAGTTAGGGAATTCACACATATTTACCACCTAAAAGACACAAGAAAATTATTGCTGTGTTTTCCTGAGTTATATAGTTGAAGGTGAGTGGCTAGTGAGGTCATCAGGGGCGACCTCAGTGTCAAATGTCTACATGGGGGTTCACGGGTGTTTAAACCAATGTGTTTTTTTTCTTGTAAATCACCATGAAGGAAAAATAGCAGCGGGATGGAAATAAAGAAAAGATCCAAGATGATGATGTCAGGCTCTGAAAAACAATGACAATGACCAAAAATTATAAACCATTTTGTAAAAGGAAGTCGAAAGGTAGTGGATAGTCTGAGGGAACATCAAGCATAGGCAAAATGTGGCAACATGTAGAAGGAAAAGGGTAATAGACATTGTCAAAAGAGGCATTAGCCACTTTGGAATAATCAGAATAAGAAAAAATAGTAGCATATAATTGGAAAATATAGAAGTATGTGACATAATAAAGGCATGTGATGAGTGAGATGAACACGAGGTAAGAGTAAAATATTTGTGGCTTGCCTTGCCTCATCACCCAGTCAAGGGTGCCTTTGGTAACACAGCCCAAAAATAAATTAAAATATTGTAATTAGAGCGCATGAAGGAAAGGGCTTGGGAAGGGAGTACAGAGGGAGATGGAGGAAAGGTGACTGGTTGTCTGAGTCCATGGAAATCAAACTGTAGCTGAAGCATACAGAAATTTAGAGATTGATGCTTATGTACCTGGATGCATAATCATATACATGATGCTTACATGTGACAGGCTAGTGAGGATTGTCTGCCATGTAGCTGCCCATTGAATCATGGCAACCAGGGGCATATTAGAGATGCACGCGGAGACTCAGGTAACTCCTTATATCCTGTCAGATTTTTTATGTGGTACTGCAAGTAATCCTTGCATTGATGTGACAACAGTGCCCTCCGCAGTAAATGACACTTGTTCAGCACATCATTTACTGGGATTTTTAGTTTTCAACCCTGTAATCTTTCATATGTAGAGATTACCCTCAAGTTCATTGGTTTATTTATAAGCCAAAAAAATTGACACACATTTTGTAGACAACCTTTTAAGAGGCTTTTCTATAAATATTTGAGGGGCTTATCCATGATGATATTGAATGTTCCACCATAAACCTTGAGATTTTGAAAGCTATAAGCAAATATATAGATTGGCAGGCTAATGAATAAATACGAAAGATCACGGGAGTTAGAAAAGGAAATTCCCATTTATTTTACTGTCTATAAAGAAGATAGATCTTGGAAATGCATAAAGTTCTTTCATAGTATTGAGGAAAAGACAACCTCGACATGCGTAAATTTCCTTCAGTCTTAAAGTTTCCACCCTGATCAAGCAAGGAACTAAAATCCAACTCTCATGAATGACATGCCATCGAACACAGGAATGAAATAGTTATGTGAGGATGCACAAACCTTTACTGTCTCAAACATCCGTTCGCCAGCAACAAAAGATGAGTCACCTGAAAAACTATTCAGTCGGTATTAAGAACTACCCTTGTCTCAATATGAAATCTTCCCAAAAAGCTACTAGTGCCTAATGAGAGAAAAATTAGACCTGAATAAGTATATAATAAGTCCTAATAGGCATATTAATCTAACCTTCAGAAGTAGATGCTTGATAAGGTATCAGTATTCTCTTTGGGTCCCTTCGAGGCGTTGAAGACTCAATTGCTGCAATTCACAAAATTGTTTGTGACACACATTATGCAAACAAACATATATATGTTTCTACATTATTTTAGCAAGTTCAAATCAGAATACTACTAGGTAGTAGGTACCTTTCCGCATTTCTTCCATTCATCCGTAATAACTGTTATAAGCAGATCACACCAGCTTCCTTTCATTTCCTCAGAAAGGCCGACAATAGAATTTCTGTGGGAATCCTGCACTTGAGAGACTAGCTCAGAATCAATAAAAATGTAAATAAAAACAAATAAATTTCTGATTTCGCCTTTCAGAAGATATATAAACCATATCATTGAAACTGCATCTTATGCCATGTTTGATTGGAGTATTAATTTTGATAAAGTATTGGTTTTGATATTAATATTTTAGAGCATAGAACATTGCAATTAAAAGGGAAGAACAAAATTAAAATTGGAGGGAAGAGACATATTTTTGCACTCTCAAAATCTCTTACTAATCATTGTTAATACTGTTTTGCTGGTAGTATATTTGATGAAACATAGTAATATTAAAAATTGGTGTAGCATAACCGAATATCTCCTAACATTTCAAAATCAAATTGCAATTACTGGAGGTGTTTGATAAAGCAACCAAGCAACCCCCCGTATATTTGTGTACCTGAAAAATAAGAACTCTAAGAGTTTTTTTTTTTTTTGGAAAGTGGAATCAGTGGATAGTACCACAAATATATTAAGGAAAGAGTAAAAAGGATGTACAAGTATAGGTGAGACGCCCCAAAGAATGACACCCCACCACCTATACAAGGAGAAGCACACTAAGGTCCTGTGGCAAATCTAATGCCCCAAAAAGCCAAAAAGGGAAGAAGTACATAAATCAATATTATAAAAAGAAACATCCCATTCCTTCACTCTGGCACAAGCCGCATGACAGACTTCCTCATGGCGTGAAGTTCTTCTAAACATCTGACTGTTCCACTCCACATAACGTCTAGAGGGTGGCATGAAGGATTAGCCACCATACCATTCTATCTCCTCTGAGGGGTCACCACCTGCTCCACCACCTAAAAAGATGTTGGATGTCTGAGTGCTGCTGAAAGGTGCAATGGGTCCTTCTAGCCGCCTCCCTCCATACAGCCTGAGAGCAGGAGCAACCCACGAAGCCTGCAAAGCCATTTATAGAGAAGGGTGTAGTTGAAATCTCTAAAGTTTTTGAGACCCACCCCCCCGAATTTTGCTAGCTGCCACCCTCCCCCATGCAATATCATGCCAACCTCTACACCTCTCTCCACAGCCATACCAAAAGAATTTCCACAGAATGGCCTCGAACTTCTTCCTCACCATCCTCAGCATTCTAAACATAGAAAGAAAATAAGTGGGCAAACTCTCCAGCACTAAACTGCACAATACCAGTCTCTCTCTAAAAGACAGAGCTCTAGCCTTCCAACCTGCCAGTCTAAACCCAAATCTACTGATGATGGGTTGCCATGAGCACACCTAAGAGCATCCGAGGTAAGGGGAAATCCCAAATATGACAATGGGAATTTGCCAATCTTACAACCCAACAAGCAAGCCGCCATCCCTAGGACCCAATCATCAAGGTTCATACCTATTAGCAAGGATCAAAACCTCGCCGGATCGGGATCGGATCGGCCAAGTCGGCTCGGTTTTAACCCTCCTGATCTGAGCGGGGGTAACCCATCCGGTCCCTACGCGTGGATCGGCCCGGCTCGGCTGGGCTCGGCGGGCTCGCCGAGCCCGGCCCGATCCGCCGCGGATCGGGCCGGATCGGACCGATCCGGCTCAACGGCTAGTTCAAAAAACTAGCCATTTCTAGCCGTTGGGGGGCGCTCCCCAACGGCCAGAAATGGCTATTTTTGGCCTTTGGAAGCCTTGGGGGTCTATATAAACCCCTCAAAGGCCCCCATTATACTCCAAACTCAAGTGTTGAGTTCTCCTCCCCTCCTACCAATTTTTGGGCATTCTCTCTCTCTCTCGGGCGCTCTTTTGCACTATTGCGAGGCGATCTCATCTTCACGCTCTTGCTCTTCATCTTCGACTCTTCGAGCTCTCTCACACACACTCTCGGCTCGAACTCTTGGCTGCGATTGATCTCCCTCTCTCTCAGCCGCAAACAAAATTATTTGTTTATTATTTAACTTCTTTTTTTGTGTTCCAAGTAATGGCCGCCGAAGTGGTATTGCTCCGGCTCCCCAATCTTCAAGCAACCCTCAAGTCAACAATATGCACAGAAGGGGAAGAAAGTGACATCTCAAGGCCAAGGCCGACAAGCATCCGAAGATTCGGGATACAATCCTAACTTCATTCCGCATAGACGGAATTGGTTAATGAAGAAGAAGATGCAAGAGGAGTGGGAGCGTCAAGAAAAGCTACGGATGAAGTTTGAGACCATGGAGCAAGCCTCAGATACATCATCTTATGCTTCCACTGAAGGATACTACCAAGGGTAGGGAGGCTACTTGGCATATCCTCAATACCCGGATGCATCGTATTACAGCGGAGGCGGAGCATATGCACAATCCACTGAATCCGATTCGCATTCACATGACTCATATGAGTCATATGGCTCATATCAAGTGCCTGAAATACCTAGATACACACCAATTACTATCATATATGCGAACACGGATGCATATAGTCAATATTTGACTCAATATGAGGCATATTACCAATATTATATGTCTTGGACAGATTATGTAAACCTTATGTCCACACAATATAATGTGCGATTCCAATAAATATAATTGTATTCCTTTTCCTCAGTACCAATGATGTATTATGTCCTATTTTTTCATATATTTCAATTTATAAATACAATGTTTATATTTTTCCTATTTTTTCATATTTTTTCTATTTTGTTTCAATTTTTTTGAGGGGGCTGATCCAGCCCCCTTAGCTCGGCCAGACTCGGTCGGGCTCGGCCGGCTGGGCCGAGCCGGGGTCGGGATCAGCCGGTCGGATCAGTTTGGGGCCGGCCGATCCGATCCCGATCCCCGGGTTCTTGAACCTTGCCTATTAGGACACTCTTGTTAAAAATGACCTTAGACCTGTAACCTCCTCCAATTATTCCAGCAAAAAGTTGGTCATGAGCGGCATGTGTGCACCTTCAGTAAGGAACAGAATGATCATCCACATATTACAGATGCGAAATGGTAACACCTCCTCTAGCCCCTCGAAAGTCTGCTATCAACCCTACCGCCTCCGCCTTCTACCACACCCTGCTCAGCACACTAGCAACTAAAACAAAAAAGAGTGGGGATAATAGATCCCCCTGTCGCTGGCCCCGACCACTAAGAAACCAAGAAGAAGGCTTCCCATTGATGAAGACTGCAAAGGAAGCTAAGGAAATACACGCCCTAATCCAAACAATCCATTTCTCACCGATTCCCATCATGTCCAAGATATCCAGAAGACATTGCCAATCACCTTATCATATGCCTTTTCAAAGTTCAACTTCAAAACCAATCATTCCCTCTTCTGTTGCTTCAAAGCAAATAAACACTCATGGTCCACTAGAAAGTTGTCCAGAATATATCTTCTCTTAATAAAAAAACTTTGAAAATGATCAACCAACCTATCCATAACAGTAACCAGCCTTCTAGCCATAACCTTGGAGATGATCTTATACGAACTATTCAATAGATTGATGGGTCTAAAATCCTGGAATTCCTGGGCGTCCTTCTTAAGGATGAGCACAATGAAAGCCTTATTGATGCCCCCCATATGTGCCCTCCCCTCCTGAACCTCCCTCGCAGCAGAGACCAAGTCACCTTTAATAATAAGCCAGCATTTCTGGAAGAAGAAAGTAATAGGAAAGTCATCTTGACCTTATCATCAGGAAGCGAGAAAAGTTTCCAATGAATCTCCTCCTCTGAGAAAGGCGACAAAATGGCATCCCTCCTGGGGGGGGGGAGAGGGAGAGAGAGAGAGAAGAAAGAAGGTCGTCCGCTATGGAAGGCCGAAAACACTCCTCCTTCGTAAATAGCCTGGAGTAGTACTCTCTCGCCTGCCCTCTAATGACTTCCTCCATAAAGAAAGAAAGATCACCCACCCTAATGGAAGAGATGGAGTTCACCCTCCTCCTGGACACAATTCGCTGAAAGTATGCCGTGTTTTTATCCCCCTCTTTGATCCATCTATCTCTGGACCTTTGCCTCCAATGGACCTCCTCTCTAAAAGGAATTTCCTCATATTGCTCCTTAAATGAGGCCCCTGAGAAGTCTATCCTCCTCGTCCATAAGCCATGCCTCCTCCAAGCTATCCAGCCCTTCAATATGATGTAACATCTTATCTTTCACTGCCCTCCCCGGCAAGGTCTTGTTAACATAGAAGATAGGATCGGATCAGACCCCTGAATCAGTCCGAGCCGATCCCGATCCGGATCGGCTGATCCTCAGGGAATTTGGCTGATGCTAGATCAGCCAGATTTAAAAAAAATTATTTAAAATTTTTTGAAAAAAATCAAGAAATTTCAGAAAATTTCAGGAAAAATCAAGGGAAATGCAAAAAATCAATAAATTCAAGAATTTCACATATTTGTAAAATCATATACAAGCAACATTACAATACAGAGCAATGTCAATTATTATGACACCTTATTATGATACCTTATTTACCTGAACATCATTTAAGTAAATATTTATATTTTGTAGTTTTATTTACTTAAGATATCACATAAAAATAAAGAAGTACCCCTCAGTTGAATATAAAAAATATATCAAAAAAATTATATCTCTTACTAATAAAAAGTCAACTCTCTCATCTAAGAAGAAAATCACGATTATGGTGATTCTATCAAAATGCCAACTTTCTAATACCTCATAATTTGGCCTAACTAAAAATTTTATAATTTAAATAAACCACATGGAATACTAAAAATCTAAAATCCGGTGAAATAAGTCAAACGTACATGTGACTTCTCCGAAGGACTCGCTCTCCTACTGACAGTACTTAATCTGTTATCAATAAGAGAGTGAGTCTCTTGGATAAGTCAAGTATACGTTTGACTTATTTCACCGAACTTTAGATTTTTTGTATTCCATGTGATTTATTTGAATTATAAAATTTTTAGTTAGGCCAAATTATGAGAGATTAGAAAGTTGGCAATATGTTATCAAAGGCGATTGAGGCCATCGCCTAGGCCATGAAGCGAGGTGAGGCAACCTTAAATCGTCTCGCCCCGGCCCATTTCACCTCAGCGATTTCAAGCCACCAATTCCACCCTTTTTGCCCTTGTCCAGCCCATAAAGAGGCCCATTTGGTCATTTTATTTACTTGCAATGTAGTTTCTTACATTTTAGTTACTTTACATATAGAAATAAATAGATTTAATAAGTCATACAATAATTTGACATATATGAATGATTAATTTTATGAAATATACTAGTTTCATGTACCTATTTAGGTGAATTTATAGATATCTTCATTTTTTAATTATATATATTACTTTATAATATATCGCCTCAATTGCCTAGGCCATCGCCTAGGCCTTCGAGGCTGAGGTGACCCCTTGGTAGTCTCAGTCGCCTCTCGCCTCTGACTACATACTTGGCATTTTGATGGGATCACAAAAATCATGATTTTCTTCTTAGATGGGAGAGTTGACTTTTTATTAGTAAGAGATGATTTTTTTGATATTTTTATTGGATTCAGATAGGGGGTACTTCCTTATTTACATGTAATATCTGTCAGGTAAATAAGGTATGAATAGGTCGATCCCAACTCGAATCGGCCGATCCAGACCAATTCCAAACGATCCTAGCCAATTCAGACCGATTCTAGTCAATCCTGCCAGGATTCTATTACATTTAAGGAGTTACCCCCCGAGATTGGATCGACCATGGCCGATCCAATCCGGAATCGGCCGATCCCGATCCGGATCGGCCGATTCTGCCTTCCATGCTTGTTAGCACCCCGTTGAAGCAACATCTGAACTGTATGCCTCAATCTTCTCATCATGGTAGCCTTAGTTGAAGCAAGAATAGGCTGGGCAGATCAAACAGCAGAGACTGTGCCCAAAGAATCATTCTCCCTGAACCATAATAGCTCAAGCATGAAGTTATGCTTCCCCTCCGGCAACCGAATAGTCTTCAAAAAGATGGGCCTATGATCAGACACAGACCGTGCCAAAGAGTCCACCTGAGGATGGGGAAAGTGATCCCCCCAGGCGACAGAGACCAAAAACATGTCCGACCTAGAGCACACAACATCTTCCCTAAGATTGAACCAAGTGTAACAGCCATTAGCCATACCAATGTCCACAAAAGCAGCTTCCTAGATGAAGTCTGTAAAATCCTCCATGTCACCATCATTACCATATAGCCCCTGTCTTCTCCGATGGTGCAACCACTACATCGAAATCCCCACCCACACACCAAGGCCTACCAGAAGAAAGGTGATGGGAAATCAACTCATCCCAAAGCTGCCTCTTCTCCTCTCTAGCTTGAGGACCATACAACCCACTAAAGTCCCATGAGAAACCATCCTTGACACACCAGAGGTGCACAGTAAGCGCCCACCTGCCCACAACCCTATCGGCGAGCATTTCCTCCACCCCAAAGGGATTCCAAAGGATGAGAATACCTCCGGATCTTCCAACAGCCAGGGAGGCCACTCCCATGGACAAGTGAGTCCCACCCACCTGCCTCAAAAGCTCACTACCATCACCCTCCCACTTGGTCTCCTGGATACATGAGATGTCCACCTTGCACCTTCTAACTAATTCCCGAACTACTGTTCTCTTATCTGTCCCTCCTAAACCCCTCAGATACCATGACAGAATTCTCATTGAAAACACAAGGCAGCCCTTTAGTGAGTCAAGGTAGCTTAATCCAGAGAAACACAAATGAGGATCCAATCATGCCATTGCTTTATGGAGCCACACCAGCTGACCAATTAGATCCGTCCTGAACTCTGACTGTACTACTCTACATGCTAGCAGTGCGCAGGAGATTGCAAGCTATCATGCAATCTCTTTG